>CM046875.1:677439177-678039177 GCA_025667525.1 Glebionis coronaria | reverse complement strand
TTCAGCACCGTAAGTTCTTTTTCAGCCTGTGATTTGTCAAAACAACCGAAGTAACAAGAGGAACATTGTTGTAACCATTTTTATGCTGGTTAAGGATTTTTGAAGGCCCAAAAAGCGATTTTACTATGCTTTTTCATTAGTTTTATATATTACCCACCTTTGTAGGTTTCCTAACAAAAATAAATATCATTGTTGTGTTGATCAAAAAATGTTAAATGTTGTTGGAGCTCACTCTTATTTTTAATATCAATTGATGGTATGCCATCACGATTTCCTTGTCTAGTTAAAACCACAACTACATCACCAACTAATTTGCTACATTCAAGTCTGGTTATAACATATCCACACCCAACCAAAACATTCTAAAGACGAACAACATGATAAATACAATCAAACCATAGTAGAAATCCTATTTCCACATATTTGGCATGGTTTGCCCGGTTTATTAAGACTTTCTCCGGTTAACGTCCGATTTCGTCCGTTTTGATATGCTTCGAACGGTTTAGCCCGTTTCAACCGGATTTGGATATGTATGACCATGTTTGAAAGTTTTACAGTTAGTATATGCCAATGAAATTGTATATTGATGGAGGAAAAAGTATTGAAGAACGGACTGACTTAGTTCTCGAAGCCCAAGATCGTGTGACGAAGAAGGATTTCTTAAAATTGCCATAACTTCAGCACCGTAAGTTCTTTTTTAGCCCGTGACCTGTCAAAACGACCAAAAAAACAAGAGGAACATCGTTGTAACCATTTTTATGCTGGTTAAAGATTTTTGAAGGCCCAAAAAGCCATTTTACTATGCTTTTTACAATTGTTTTGTATATTATCCACCTTTGTAGGTTTCCCAAGGAAAATCAATTTCATTGTTGTGTTGATCAAACAATGTTAAATGTTGTTGGAGCTCACTCGTATTTTTAATATCAATTGATGGTATGCCATCACGATTTCCTTGTCTGGTAATAAGTGTGACACTTATGCTTTTACCACTTAATTATAATAATAACCAAGCCAAAACGTGTATTTTATGTCATAAATGTCGAAATTATGCGTGGTTTGTGTTTTTGTTGTGATTTAGGATCAAAATGTGAAAAGGGAAGAAAACATGGGCTTTCACGGGCTTTTATCGAAGAAAAAGACAAAAGACGAAGTCAAAAGATCAAGAGTGCAAAAAGAACGAAAGTCAAAGGCCTATTCTGAAGATTTATCGAGGAAAAAGTCTAAAGACGAAAGTTTAATAAAGCCGAAGAACTCAAGTCTAATAAATGAAGAAATTATAAGACGAGTTCAAATAATCCCGAGACAAAGTCGAAAAAGCCGAAGAATTTAGAAGACGAAAAGACGAGAAAGAAAGAAAGAAAGAAGGAAGCTTCCAACACATGCTTATCTCCCTAATCACTATAAATACCCTCCTAATGCCACCATTAGGAGGTGTTAGCTAAATTGACAAATTAGTCTTTCCACCTTTATTTTCGTGTCATTTATTTACTTGTCAATTTACATTCCTTGTCTTGCACCTTAAATTTGTAAGTTTCATTAATTCTTGCTCTTAATTTTGTTGTTGAATCCTTAATTTTAATCAAGTTTTATATTCGACAATACACAAATTGGATTTTGTCCATTTTGCAATTCAACAAATTCGTACTTCTCCTCTTACAATACTTTCTCCCCCCCTCCCGTCTATGACAATCCCTATCCGCAACATGAACCGGGTTTTTCCCAATACCCGTGTTGCAATCATTGTGGGGGCCCTCGCGATACTTCGTATTGTCAGCCAATGAATTATTATGAGCCAAATCCGTGTCCTCATTTTTCTTCACCGATGGATTATTATGAACCAATCCGTGTTCTAATTCTTCTCAACCGATGACTTCCTATGAGCCACATCCGTGCTATAATTCTGGTTTTCATAACTGTGAGCCCCCACATCCTACCATCAATCATCAATCCTCTCAGAGAATTCAACAACTCAATGCTTTGAAAGACGAAACACACGCCATTGTGTTGCAACTTCAAGAAGCCGTTGTTCTTCTAAAAGAAGTAAATGAGGAGGAAAAACGACAACGACAACGACAAGAGCAAGTATCTAATCTTAGTGATTATAGTCCTCCTCTTGTGAGTTCTTACTATTATGATGATGATGACGACGAGATTACTATTTCTTGGAATGATCTTTGTGCTCAATGTCCTAGTGCAATTGTAATTCCTTCTCTCGACTTGCCGGCTCTCGAGCCTAAGGATTCTACCACTCCTATTCTCGATTCTTCCACTACGGATACCGATGCCTCTCTCATCATGGGGGATGAGGGTCTTATCACTATTCCTTGTGATGAGATTCTTATTCCAATCCAAAGTGAGCCTACGGTTGCTTCCGATAGTGACGATGAGTGTGAATCTCTTTCTAGTAATAATTCATTACCTCCCACCGACATCTTGGGAGACGATTCTTTGGCTTTCTCTAATTCCCTTTTTGATCTCGATGATGATTTTACTTCTAGTGATGACGAGTCACTATCCGATGAAGACGTTCCGAAGGAAAATTTCAAGATTTATTCGAACCCTTTATTTGATTTTGATGACGCCTACATCTCTAGTGAGATGAATCCTCTCTTTGAAGAGGGGATTGAGGACATTGATAGCTCCGACTCTCTTGCTATTGATGAGCATTCGTTGTTAGCCATGCCACCTCCCATCGTAGAGGAGGTGGAGAGATTTGGCCCTACCTTCCGTTTGATTCGGTCTGGTGAGGTGACGCGGGTGGTAGATATGTCTTCTGATATTTCTCATATTATGTTGCCACCCCGTCCTACCGCGTACACACCCAAGCAGGTGATGTATCGCTTTTACTCTCCTCATTTCATACCGGGAAATGAGGATGAGTGCTTTGACCCGGGAGGTGACAATGACCATTCTATGATTGATACCTTTACGGCTTTGCCGAATAGTGACCATCCTATGTCTTTGGGGGATGACAATTTGTCTCCTTTACCCATCCCACCTCCCGTGGATCAAGACTTCACTTACTTTTCTTATGTCGAGAGGACTTTTCTACCTTTTATGACTTATCCTCCTGCCTCTCATTTATTATGTTCCTCTGGGACCGAGGATAAGATTTTTGATCCCGGTATAACATTCGAGGCTTCCCCATGAACCATTTAATTCGGGGTCGAGTCAGGCTCGTGACTCGGTTAACAAAAGCAAGCGCTTCTCGGGAGGCAACCCGTTGATCTATCTTTTACAATAAGTGTAGGGGGGAGCCGTGTAGGTTGTTTGTTTTGTGTGTTGTGATTGTGTAGGTACATGTGCTTTGATGATCCACTTTTGGTGCTTTTGACGTGACCCGTGTTCCCGTGTTACCCGTGTACCCGTTTCCTTCGATTAGTTTTTGCTATTATGATTCAATCTTGTATATAAATAAGACGAATAAATGTAATCACTTTAGTTGTCCTTTCCTTAGCTCGATTTAAACAACATACTCAATGTCCTAAGTGTAGGGGAGTTTATTCTCCCACATGCTTAAACATTGAGGACAATGTTTATATTAAGTGTAGGGGGGATTTCTATCGAAATTTTAGTGGCCTTTTCCATGAATTTTACCCTATTTTAACCGGAAAATTTTTAAAATTTTTTCACCGTTTTTCAAATTTTTGATCTATTTTGGCCTTGTAGTATTTTCATTTATTTTCTTTCCTTTTATTTTCACATCGTATTAATATTTTCCATTTTAAGAATAAAATTCTAAAATAATAAATAAATAAATAAAATGGTTTTAACAAGTTTAGATGTCTTTGATATATTAGGCCCGTCGTGAATATTTTGACTCAACCCGAGTTTACATATCCAAGTTTACTCTAGCTAGTATCCTTAACCATATGGACCTTAATTGGTTTATTAGGCTAAGCATCCACGAGTCTCATTCCTTGAGATTTTAAATTGTGGAGAACGAGAGATGATAGAGTTAATTATAAGTTTGGTATTCTTTCATTAACTTATGTGAGTTAGTTATGAGCTTTTTCTCCCATCACTTGTTAATAAATATATTTGCAATATATAAGGTTGTACGATTTAAAAGGTTACTTAGCTTCTAGCACAAGATCGTTTAAAAGTTGCTCGGTATTAATTAGAGTTCATAGCCAAGGCATAACTTATTGAAACGGGACGCGAAGATTGGCTTATCCAAAAAGGCCCTAACAAGGCATGAGGATACCCGAGTCCAAAAAGGCCCTCATAAGGCATGAGGATTCACTTTTTGCTAAAGATCCTAAGATGATGTGAAGATCATTAATCCAAATCAACATGAAGGATCAAGACACACGACGAGAAGCAATTACTCCCCTAAAGACCATGGAGAAGTCTATCCAAAAAGACCCTAACAAGGTATGAGGATAAATAGATCCAAGTCCGAAAAGGAGCCGGATCGTTGTATATCAAAATCCTAAATAAAGAAGAGGATAAATGAAGAAGTCGTGGTCAGCATTTGAAGCATCTTTCACTCCTAATGAAGATGTATAACAAAATGAAGAGAACACCATAATTTCAAGATCGTCTCTCAAGATTTGAAGTTTGAAGTACAAGCCAAATATCGGTCCGCGAAAGGTCTCAAATCGTGAAACAAGTTATGCCAAGATATGAACTTTATGAGGTTTCGAGAAGCCGTTTTAAAATATTTTGTCCTTTAGCTAACTATTGATTAAATCGTCCCACTTTATTTTCGGCCTTAATAAATTATCGAAATAAGTCAAAAATGCATCCTCGTGATCATTCAAGACAAAAATAAAATACAAGAGATACACCGTAGGAATAAGGGGGTCTAAGTGATTAATTAAACCACATGAGTAAGTGTTAGTTGTGCTAACTTGTAATAACAATGATCTCGTTTTTAAGCTTGGTATGGGGAACGTGAAACTTGAGGATGATTAATATTCATGACACCTAAGCCCTAATTCAAGTCTTAGATTTCTTTATGAGTTTCTTCCATCAAATAATTTCCAAGTTAATAAATTGTTATAACTTTTGTTTCCTCTTAAGTTTTTATCTCTTTATCGTAGTAGTAATAATATATCTTAATAAAGGCCAAGATGGGTTAATAATGAGAAAAATGAAATTTTATGCTTTAAAATAATGCATTGCATGGGGTCATTGCAATGGTCAAGTGTAGGGGATTTAATAAGTGTGTAAACACTTATCCTTTTGCCACTAAAATCGAGGAAAAACAAGACCTAATCATGTGTTTTATATCGTAAATATCGGAATTACGCGTGGTTTTGTGTTTTTGTGTTAAAATAGGTACAAATAATCAAAAGAAGAGAAAACATGGGATTTCACGGTCAAATGTTGAAGAAAGTCCAAGAAAGAAGACGAAGAAGAAGTCAAAAGACCATAAGTGTGCCGAAATTCACGAAAACCGGCTAACCGCCACGAGATTAAAGAAAAATCGAGGAAGCCGAAAATCAAGTTCAAATTGGTCTACGGATTCAAGTTTTTGATGAATTTCTGTCTTGTGGGCCCCACATTGGATAAATGGGCTCAAAAGCCCATTTAAAGATTTCAAGTAATAACTTTTTGCCATTTAGCCCAATTTTATGGCCCATAATACACGGATAAAAAAACCAAATAGCCCAAAATACCAAATATAATTCACAAATAGGGTTATTGGGCCAAAGCCCATTGGGGTGAACAAATTTTCACACGGTGGAAATTCACTTGCAAATTAAAGTTGCTAATTTTTTTTCAGTCAACAAACGATTTTTGGTCAGCACAATTTCACTCACACTTTAAATAAACAAACCACTCCCCAGTCAACCCTTACCCACGTGTCTTCCATCCCCAATTACCCACCCAACAAAATAAATAAGTTTTTTTTCTCTCTTATCCCACACCCCACATTTACTCTCAACCGTTACCTCACCTCACACGGTCAACTCCCACATTCTACCTACACATGCCTAATCCAACACCCACCCCACGCACTTTTAATAAAACAAATTTATTTACCCTTCCCCACATATCCGATACAAACAAAGAGAAAAATAAAAAACCTACACCCACTTTTTCATCTCTCTCCCACCAAATTCGCAGCCACCCACAAACCCTAATTTCCAGGATCATAAATTACCCATAGAAAAAAGGGGGTTTTACCCTTAATGTTTAATTCACACAAAGGGAATTAATAACCCCCAATTTTCGGATCAAACAACACCTCTGGTGGTCCTCCTCACTTTCCACGCTGGCAATCCATCTCCCAAATCAATTTCAGCCGTAAGATCAAAAGAGAAGAAAGAGAAGATAAATCAAGGGCTAGGATTGAAGAACGTGGGCACCAAGTTTAGGGTTTCTCTATAAAAACCCCATCAAGAGATGTAAAGAGGAAGTTTTTCATTTTTTATTTCTCAGTTTTTAATTAATTAGTTTTAGGAGTAGATTTAATTAGATTTTATTTTTTGCAAAATTAGAATATGTTTAATGTAATCTTTAATTTCCAGTTTATGTAATTTAATTTTTAATTAATGAAAAATTAGTTTTATCATTTTCGGCTCATTTTTAATTTCTGTCAAATCTTCAGTTACTGTTTTTGTTCATCATATTATTACTCTATTAAAATTTGTTAGCTACTGTTTTTGTTGTTATTATTATATAAAAGAAAAAATATATATATATATATATTATAATAATAAAGGAAAGTGGAATATATATTTTCCCCCACTGGGAAATATTTAAGGCTACTGTTCTTGTTCATTCGGATGTTATTTGGTTCGAGAGTAGAGTCGTTTGGTTCGAATTGTTGATGATTGGTGGTGTTCGGTTTCGGTTCGATTAAAAGGGGGCTCAGCGCCTCTCCTTCGTCTCAACGGTTTCGACACCGGGTTCTAATCTCTTATTTAATTTTTATTGTTATTATTTAGTTTAATTTTATATGATTTATGTTTGAATCTGCTTAAGTTATAACTAATTGGTATCTGCTTATGTTTTATATTTTTGTTAAGATTTTGTTTGGATTTGCTGCTAGTTTGGCTTATTTAGATTTGGTTTTTGATTATCAGCTTATACTTTTTCAGAACTGCTCATGTAGATGTTTGGTACTCTCGGATTAGCTTATTTCGTTTGCTTATGTTTATTTGTATTGCTTATTTCTCGTGCAGCTTATAGGGATGTTGGTTGCTTTTAGTTAAGACTGTGATTTCTGCTTATTTATTTCAGCTTATTTTCATTGTAGCTTTTTAGTAAATTAAATTTTTATTCTGCTTATTGATTTTTTTTAAATTCGGTTAGCTTAGTTATGTTTGGTTTGGAGTAAAGCTGATTTGCTTATTTGTTTGCGTAGCTTGTCCGTTTCTTACTTAGATGCTTATTTGTTTTTTTTATTTGCTTATTAAGTTTTGATGCTTATTTGGATTTGCTTAGTTTGATTTTCGTACTGTTACTGCATTATCTCAGTAGGTTTGAGGTTTGTTAATTCCCTATATTCCAAAAAGTTAAAAATAAATAATAACAAAAATTGGGTCTGTCCAGGGGTCGAACCCTGGACCTCTCGATTACAAACCCAACAGCATAACCATCTGTGTTATGCCCCTTTTTGAGTTTACCTTCTCATTGTTTAATTAATATAGTCTCTTTTTATTGTGGCAATTTTTAATTAAATTAGTTTAAGTTAAATTAGTTTAAGTTTATTTAAATTTTATTTAAAAAGTCTATTTTAATTTTCTTTTTATTATTCAGTTTTCAAAAATATATAAAAAAGAAAAAAAAAATAGTTTTCATTTATTTAAATTTACTTTTATTAAAAATAGTTTTATTTTAAGATTTAAATTTAGTTTTGAAATTTAGTTAGTTTTAAAATTCGTTTTATTAAGTTTTCATTTTAAGATTTTTAAAAGTCATTTAAAAAGTTTCTCTTTATTTTGTCTTAGTTAAATTAAATTTAAATAATTTTTATTTAAAAGTTTTATTTTCTTTCAATTAGTTTTATTTAATTTAGTTTAAAATAGATTTAAGTTTTTAATAGCTTTACTTTAAATAGTCTTTAAATTAGTTTAAAAATACCAAAAATATCATTCACCAAAAACAAGTTAAGTCGATACGTTAATTGGAAATCAATTTGGGTGAGTCGAGGAACGATAATAGAAATAAAAAAAGGGTAACAAAATCTCTTTATCAAGGACCGCCGTAGATCTCACAAGAAGTTGCAACAACTTTAACTTGTTGTTGTTGATTTGTAGCTAAGAGTTGCACGTTTTTTCTCATTTCGACCATTGCGCGGGTCAATTCGGTGATATCAGGGTTTGAAGAAGTAGAAGAAACATTGACTCTCGGGTTTGATCTTGAAGATGCGGATGAATCCCAATTTTTGTGATGAGTAGTCATGTTCTCGATAAGCTATCTACACTCCTCGGGTCTTCTTTTCATAAATGTGCCACCGGCGGCGGCATTAATCGTATCACGATCACGAAAAATTAAACCGTTGTAGAAAGTATCAATTAAGGTAACGAGGAGCATGTTGTGGTTTGGACATCGATCGATCAAAACATTATATCGTTCCCAAGCATCAAAAAGTGATTCATCGGGTTCTTGCGTAAATCCACTAATTTGATTTCGAAGGCTCGTGACCATGGATGGTGGAAAGTAGCACGACAAAAAGCGTTGAGTCATCTCGTCCCAAGTATGAATTGAATTATTCGGAAGACGATCAAACCATTTTTCGGCATGGTGGGATAAGGTGTGTGGAAATAGGTGAAGGAGAAGAAAATCCATAGTAACACCGGGAAACTTCATGCTTTGAGTAACGGTAATGAATTTGTCGAGGTGTTTGTTGGCATCATCATCCGGTAATCCGCGAAATGGACAAGTGTTCTGCACTTGTTGGATCATGTAATGCTTCAACGAAAACTCCGGAGCCATGATTTGCATCGGCGCAATCGGTCCTCCTCGTCCATTCATCGTAGGTTGACAAAGCTCCTCCATCGTTCGAAGGTCGGGTGGTGGAAGAACATTGTTGTTGTTATTATTGTTGAGGTGCGGTGGGTTATTGTTGTTGTTCACACCTGCCATATCTATATCTTCACGAGTCTCGGGCTCTGAATAAGTTGAAGATCTAATACGCATACACCTGCAAAAGCAAAATAAAAAGATACCAAAGAAATAGACAATATATATACACTATAAAAATAAAAATCTTTTTGGATTTTTAAATTTTTTTTGAATTTTTATGGATTTTTGAAAATTTTTGAGCAAGAAAAATAACGTTCACGAGTGAACGGATCCCAAAATTCAACGCGTCTCTCACAGAAAACCGTTAATCTTTACGAAAAGAGCTGGCAGCGGCGCCATTTAATACAAGAGATTTTGTATGTAAAAATTATCGTCTCAGTCTAATCGAATTGACTTCTGGTTTAACGTGCGACTCAGTCATCTTTTGGTGAGGAACAATAAAATGGTCGTTGTAGTAAAGTAAATGTGCAAACCGTTAAAGTAAATGACGGTAATTAAGTCTAAAACTAATTAAAATTTAAATGGTGCGAAATTAAAACAAATAACTAATAATAAAGGAGCGAAACAAATAATTAAAAAACGTAAATTAAAGCAAAACAATTAATAAAAATAAAACTAAAAGACGAAATTAACTATCAACTCGAAAATAAAGTTTGCTTAATGAAAAAGGAGAGAATAAAACTAAAATGATACTTTAAAGCTAAACGAGGCAAAAGCTAAAGCGGGTACTAAATAAAAGATAAAACTTAAACTTTACGAAAAAAAATTAATTTTAAAAATAGACGAAAAATTAAACTAAAAATACGTAACTTACAAAATTAAAAGCGGAACAACTTTCAGATAAAACTAAACAATTACGGAACAATACTAATAATAAACAAGCTAGCAGCTAGCTAGGTGGAAGCTAGCAAGCTGCCTGCTGAAAATGTAAGCCAAAATACCATAAGCAGGCAAGCAGCCAACACAATCTTCGGAATAGCTACAGTTACTATCTTCAGAATACCTTCTTTTTCAGAATATTTGCTATTTCGCAATATTTGCATTTTCAGAAAAACATGCTTTTCGGAAAAACAAGTTTTTCGGAATAACTTGTTTTTTCGGAATAAAAATGATTTCAGAAAATTGCTTCTTCGGAAAAATGACTTTTTCGGAATAATTGTTTTTTCGGAAAACTTGACTAAATTAAAAAAAAATGAATAATTTCGGAAAAATTAAGAAATTCAGAGAAATCTTCGGAATAATTGATAAATTCAGAGAAAGGGAAAATTTCGGAAAAAGAGGCAATTTTCAGAGAAATGACAAATTCAGAGAAATGACAAACTTCGGAATAATAAACCCTAATCTGAAAACATGAAAAATAAAAAGATACAGTAACACTAAAAATCAGAAAATAAGCCTAAGCTAAAATCAAATAAGAAATCTACCAAAACTTAATCTAAAACACTTTTAAGAAAAAAATAATTAAACCACAAATTAAAAACTTGAAAAACACTAATAAATCTAAAAATTAAAAATCAACTTTTAATAAAATAAACTAATAAAAACACTTAACTAAAATCAAATCAAACACACAATAAGCTATAAAATCAATAAGCTAACCCAATCATAAACATAAAAACATAAAAAACAATCAAATAAGCATGACAATAAGCAAATAAGCATAAAGATTAAGCAAAACAAGAAAGGTAGAATGAGAGATTATCAAAACCGCACCGCTCACAAGTACACCATTGACATGTTTGAAAACCATGCCATGGTCTCTCACACCGAACGCAAGACGAATGCATGTAGAATTAAAAATAAGAGGGGTTGAGAAAAGAATTAAACACAAAAGAGGATAAAGAAGAATATTTTTGTATTTTTTAGAAAAATATATATATACAAAAGAAAAAATCGAAAGAAATCGATCTAAAAATTAACACTAATACGTAATATTTTTGGTGTAATACTTTTAGGAAAAAGTATTACTTTTGATTTTTATTTAATTTTTTTGTTGCAATTCTTAGGAAAGAAATTGCTTTTGTGATTTTTTAATTTTTTGTATTTTTAAGTTGTTTGATTTTTTTTTGTAGTTTTGATTTTGTTGCAAGAAACGTAACTTTCAAAAAGAACGGATCCCAAAATCCAAACGTCTACACGAGAAATCGTCAATCGTACGAGCGAAGCGGCAGCGGCGCCATTTTGATAAAGAGATTCTGTTACCCTTTTTTTATTTCTATTATCGTTCCTCCACTCACCCGAATTGATTTCCAATTAACGTATCGACTTAACTTGTTTTTGGTGAATGATATTTTTTGGTATTTTTAAACTAATTTAAAGACTATTTAAAGTAAAGCTATTAAAAACTTAAATCTATTTTAAACTAAATTAAATAAAACTAATTTTAAGAAAATAAAACTTTTAAATAAAAATTATTTGAATCTAATTTAACTAAGACAAAATAAAGAGAAACTTTTTAAATGACTTTTAAAAATCTTAAAATGAAAACTTAATAAAACGGATTTTAAAACTAACTAAATTTCAAAACTAAATCTAAATCTTAAAATAAAACTATTTTTAATAAAAGTAAATTTAAATAAATGAAAACTATTTTTTTTATCTTTTTTATATATTTTTGAAAACTGAATAATAAAAAGAAAATTAAAATAGACTTTTTAAATAAAATTTAAATAAACTTAAACTAATTTAATTAAAAATTGCCACAATAAAAAGAAACTATATTAATTAAACAATGAGAAGGTAAACTCAAAAAGGGGCATAACACACAGATGGTTATGCTGTTGGGTTTGTAATCGTGAGGTCCAGGGTTCGACCCCTGGACAGACCCAATTTTTGTTATTATTTATTTTTAACTTTTTGGAATATAGGGAATTAACAAACCTCAGACCAACTGAGATAATGCAGTAACAGTACGAAAATCAAACTAAGCAAATCCAAATAAGCATCAAAACTTAATAAGCAAATAAAAAAAACAAATAAGCATCTAAGTAAGAAACGGACAAGCTACGCAAACAAATAAGCAAATCAGCTTTACTCCAAACCAAACATAACTAAGCTAACCGAATTTAAAAAAATCAATAAGCAGAATAAAAATTTAATTTACTAAAAAGCTACAATGAAAATAAGCTGAAATAAATAAGTAGAAATCACAGTCTTAACTAAAAGCAACCAACATCCCTATAAGCTGCACGAGAAATAAGCAATACAAATAAACATAAGCAAACCAAATAAGCTAATCCGAGAGTACCAAACATCCACATGAGCAGTTCTGAAAAAGTATAAGCTGATAATCCAAAACCAAATCTAAATAAGCCAAACTAGCAGCAAATCCAAACAAAATCTTAACAAAAATATAAAACATAAGCAGATACCAATTAGTTATAACTTAAGCAGATTCAAACATAAATCATATAAAATTAAACTAAATAATAACAATAAAAATTAAATAAGAGATTAGAACCCGGTGTCGAAACCGTTGAGACGAAGGAGAGGCGCTGAGCCCCCTTTTAATCGAACCGAAACCGAACACCACCAATCATCAACCATTCGAACCAAACGACTCTACTCTCGAACCAAATAACATCCGAATGAACAAGAACAGTAGCCTTAAATATTTCCCAGTGGGGGAAAATATATATTCCACTTTCCTTTATTATTATATATATATATATATATATATATATATATATATATATATATATATATATATATATATATATATATATATATATATATTTTATTTTTTTTATATAATAATAACAACAAAAACAGTAGCTAACACATTTTAATAGAGTAATAATATGATGAACAAAAACAGTAACTGAAGATTTGACAGAAATTAAAAATGAGCCGAAAATGATAAAACTTATTTTTCATTAATTAAAAATTAAATTACATAAACTGGAAATTAAAGATTACATTAAACCTATTCTAATTTTGCAAAAAATAAAATCTAATTAAATCTACTCCTAAAATTAATTAATTAAAAACTGAGAAATAAAAAATGAAAAACTTCCTCTTTACATCTCTTGATGGGGTTTTTATAGAGAAACCCTAAACTTGGTGCCGACGTTCTTCAATCCTAGCCCTTGATTTATCTTCTCTTTCTTCTCTTTTGATCTTACGGCTGAAATTGATTTGGGAGATGGATTGTCAGCGTGGAAAGTGAGGAGGACCACCAGAGGTGTTGTTTGATCCGAAAATTGGGGGTTATTAATTCCCTTTGTGTGAATTAAACATTAAGGGTAAAACCCCCTTTTTTCTATGGGTAATTTATGATCCTGGAAATTAGGGTTTGTGGGTGGCTGCGAATTTGGTGGGAGAGAGATGAAAAAGTGGGTGTAGGTTTTTTATTTTTCTCTTCGTTTGTATCGGATATGTGGGGAAGGGTAAATAAATTTGTTTTATTAAAAGTGAGTGGGGTGGGTGTTGGATTAGGCATGTGTTGGTAGAATGTGGGAGTTGACCGTGTGAGGTGAGGTAACGGTTGAGAGTAAATGTGGTGTGTGGGATAAGAGAGAAAAAAACTTATTTATTTTGTTGGGTGGGTAATTGGGGATGGAAGACACGTGGGTAAGGGTTGACCGGGGAGTGGTTTGTTTATTTAAAGTGTGAGTGAAATTGTGCTAACCAAAAATCGTTTGTTGACTGAAAAAAAATTAGCAACTTTAATTTGCAAGTGAATTTCCACCGTGTGAAAATTTGTTCACCCCAGTGGGCTTTGGCCCAATAACCCTATTTGTGAATTATATTTGGTATTTTGGGCTATTTGGTTTTTTTATCCGTGTATTATGGGCCATAAAATTAGGCTAAATGGCAAAAAGTTATTATTTGAAATCTTTAAATGGGCTTTTGAGCCCATTTATCCAATGTGGGGCCCACAAGACAAAAATTCATCAAAAACTTGAATCCGTAGACCAATTTGAACTTGATTTTCGGCTTCCTCGATTTTTCTTTAATCTCGTGACGGTTTAGCCGGTTTTCGTGAATTTCAGCACACTTATGGTCTTTTGACTTCTTCTTCGTCTTCTTTCTTGGACTTTCTTCAACATTTGACCATGAAATCCCGTGTTTTCTCTTCTTTTGATTATTTGTACCTATTTTATCACAAAAACACAAAACCACGCGTAATTCTGATATTTATGATATAAAACACATGATTAGGTCTTGTTTTTCCTCGATTTTAGTGGCAAAAGGATAAGTGTTTACACACTTATTAGTCCTCATTCATACATTGATTGTCCTGTTGGGTCAAAAGTTGATGAGTCAAATCACTATGGAAACAAGAAGGACCAAATATGGCATTAGGAGAAACTTCAAGCTGGTGGACAAAATACAAGAAAGTTTCCCCTGCTAGTGAAACATCCCACTGCTTGAAGATTCCCCTGCTGGAGTTTCCACTGCTGAAGTTCCCCCTGCCATATATGATAAGAATGAAAGATTTGGTCAAATATAGGATAGGAATGAATATTTCTGTTTTGTATTAGTCATTATCTTATTTAGTTTCCATGTATATCTGGTTTCCTTATGTTATAAAAGGAACCATTAGACCGTAGGTTTAATAATCAATTTATACTACTAAAATGTAACCTACAGAGTCTTTGATCTCTAGGCATGGGATTCAATGTATACATGCCTAGAGTGGTTTGTGTTAATCATCAATAATACAAACCCTTTGGGAATCTTTCATCTTTGTCAAACATCTTGTTCATGATTATCATTCTATTCCGCTATGTTAATTCATAAGAATGTTAATCAACCTAGATAAATGGTGTAAACCATTGAGTCTAACGATCCAATGGATTCAACAAGTCCTTCTACTCATGACAATCCGGAAAACGTGTATGCAGCTTATGGTAACTATTCAACAGAAAACCATCAAGCTCGACCTCAAGGTGATCATAACTTGCTAAGTTACCGTTCTAACAACTTTCTTTCTCCTGGTTTTTCTCCTAAAAACCACAACCCCAACAACTTTAATAGAAGCAGCCCAAACCCACCTCGAGCTTCTAATCCTTATCACCCACCCGCTCAACAAGCCCCACCCATTAATCAAGATGTGGAAGCTTTCATGAGGATCCAAGGAGAGAAAATTAAGAATCTTCAAAGGTAAATCATCAACTTGAAAGGGGATATCACTAAGCAAGGTAATGATATTAGATCCGAGCTTCGACATGATATACAAACCTCTTTTAGCACTCAAAAAAATGATTTGAAGAATATGCTGGCTAGTATCTTACCAACTCCTCAACCCTCTACTTCGGGCTCTCTACCTTCAAATACCATCACCAACCCAAGAGCGAATGTGAGTGCTATTACTACACGCAGTGGAGCAACCTTAGTAGGACTATCTATCCCTTCCCCAGTTACTCCATCTACACCTCCTACACCACCATTTATTCCTCCTACTCCCACGCCTAGTATTAGTTCTCCATTACCGTCTCCACCTCTTACTGAAGTACCCAAGAAGAACCCTTCACCAACCCCACCTTCCACCTTTAAACCTTCAACATCTCAACCTTTACCTGCTACACCTACACCAACTAAACCCAACATTCCTTATCCATCTCGCTTAGACAAGGCCAAACTGCAAACCAAGGATGACATTCAAGTGTCGAACTATTTGAAGAAGATTTTGGGACTGGCCATCACTATTAGCCTTGTTGAAGCTCTTGCTCAAATGCCTAAATTTGTTAAGATGTTTAAGGAATTGCTTAATAAGAAGGAGAAAATGGCCGAGTTTGTTAATACTCGATTGAATGAAAATTGTTCTGCCGTCCTTCTTAAAGAACTTCCGGAGAAACTTGGAGATCCCGGTCGTTTTGTGCTACCATGTACTTTTAACCAAACCGAAGAATTTACTGCCTTACCCGATCTCGGTGCAAGTATAAATCTGATGCCTTTAAGTTTTTGGAAAAAGTTATCACTACCCGATCTTACACCAATGAAGATGACTCTTGAGCTAGCAAATCGCACTCTCGCTTACCTCGTTGGTATTGCCGAAGATGTGTTCATTAAAGTTGGAACCTTCACTTTTCCGGTCGACTTTGTTGTTGTTGATTATGAAATGGACCCTCATATTCCTTTAATACTTGGTCGGCCATTCTTGAGAACCGGAAAAGCTCTAGTCAATGTTGCTGAAGGTGAGCTCATTTTAAGAGTCGGGAATGAGGCATAAGTTTTTAAAATGAGGAAAATCACAACCAAATCAAATGGAAGAGAATCAACAAATATGATTAATGTGCTTGATGATTTTGTCATCTACAACAATCCTCTTTTCGATTCTTTCTATGATAATCCAATGTTCCAAGATGATGTGGATGATTCTCTCTCCAATTCTGATCCTCCACCAATTTATGATTCTCCATCGATCTTTGATGCTTATGATGAAGATTCCAGTTCCGATGGGGATGATTATGATAATTTTACTTCTGAGTATCCAGACGTGCCCACTTATGATGATTTTGATGAGGCTGATACTCTTTCGAGTGATTCTTCACATGATGACCTTACACCTACTTTTGATGAAGATCCTTCGCCAACAATGCTTAATCCTACTTTGGATGACTACTCATTTGAGGAAGATTTTGCTACTTTTCTCAACACTTCCTTCCCAAATGAGAGTGATGCTCCTCCTTTGGACTTTGATGATTATGGTCTTTATCCTCCTTTGGATATGAAGAAACCCATTGCAAAGGAGAAGAAGCCGACCGACACCGATATCCACAGTACTTATGTCTTGACACCTCTCTATCCTCCATCTGAGGATGAGATTGTGAGATTTATGAGCGGATGCTCTTCAAGGTCTACTGAGCCTGAGTGTTATTTTCCCTTAAAGGAAAAGGTGTTTGATCCCGGTATTGCACTTTTTAAGCCATCTAAGTATCCATCTAATGAAATAAAAGGAAAGATTTTTGGATACAATGGAGATATGCTTGCACGTCAGCACACTTTCTACCACCGTGCTCCATCTTTGCTTAAGGAAACCTTGCCTACTCTTCTTTGACTTGCCTTGTTTGCCTTAAGCTTGTGCTATTGTTTGGATGAAAACCATGTCTTTGATCCCGGTGGATGTGTTTTAAGCTTCTTACCATGCTAATCAATGTCGAGTTAGGCTCATGACTCGGTTAACAAAAACAAACGCTTCTCGGGAGGCAACCCGCAGTATCTATCCTTTTTCTTTTGTTTTTATAATAAGTGTAGGGGGAGACCCTAGTATATGTTTGTTGTTTTCTTTCTAATCATGTGCAAGGATTCGCGCTTTCATAGATCCATTCTTGATGACTTTTGACGAACTGTGATTCCGTGTACCCGTCTTCCCGGTTCTATCCTAAACTCTTTTGATTCACTATATTATATTCTTCAATATTAAAATAGGAATCACTTTAGTTGTCTCTTCCTTAGCAAAATTTAAACAAAGTGCACAATGTCCTAAGTGTAGGGGAGCTTACTTCCACATGCTTAAACATTGAGGACAATGTTTATATTAAGTGTAGGGGGACTTCTATCGAAGTTAGGTGGTCTTTTCCTTGTATTTGTCCTCATTTTAACCGGAAAACTGATTTTTCCGACATTTTTCAAATTTTTTGATATATTTTGGCCTTGTAGTTTTTCCTTTGTTATAGTTATTTTATTTCGTTGCTAGAATAAATTTTCATAAAGTGGTTTTAATTTTTAAACGTTGTGAATCTTTTGACTCAACCCGAGTTTACTTATCCAAGTTTACTCTAGCTAGTATCCTTAACGTGTTTAAGTCAAGTTTTGCTAGGTTTTTATATAGGGAGCTTTAAAACGCGAAAGTCTTAACTCTTATGGGTTAAGAACAAGAACTTTTCTCAAGTTCCTATAATCGATCCTAGAAATTCGTTTATCAAGGGAACTTTAAAATGCGAATTCTAAACTTGAAAAAGTCTAAGAAGTTGCAAGATCCTATAGTTGACTTGAAAACCAAAAACTTTGATTTAATTGTCTAAGCATCCACGAGTGTCATTCCTTGAGATTTTAAATTGTGGAGAACGAGAGATGATAGAGTCAATTATAAGTTTTGTATTCTTTCATGAATTTATGTGAGTTAATTATGAGCTTCTTCTCCCATCGCTTGCTAATAAATTTATTTGCAATAAGTAAGGTTGTACGATTTGAAAAGTTACTTAGCTTCTAGCACAAGATTGTTTAAAAGTTGCTCGGTATTAATTAGAGTTCATAGCAAAGGCATAACTTATTGAAGGGGGATGCGAAGATTGGCGAGTCCGAAAAGGTCCTAACAAGACATGAGGGCTACATCTTGTTGCTAAAGATCCAAAAGTGATGTGAAGAATCATTTATCAAAAATCAATATGAAGGATCGAGACACACGACGAAAAGCAAATACTCCCCTAAAGATCATGGAGAAGTCTATCCAAAAAGGCCCTAACAAGGTATGAGGATAAATAGATCCAAGTCCAAAAAGGAGGCGGATCATTGTATATCAAAATCCCAAATAAAGATTAGAGAAAAATGAAGAAGTCGTGGTCCAAGTATGAAGAATCTCTCAAAACTTCAAGTGAAGAAATTCCTATTATGAAGAGAAGACCATAATTTCAAGAACGTCTCTCAAGATTTGAAGTATGAAGTCACTTCCAAATACCGGTCCGAGAAAGGTCTCAAATCGTGAAGCGAGTTATGCCAAGATATGAACTTTATGAGGTCCCGAGAAGCAGTTTTAAAAGATTTTGTCCTTTAGCTAACTATTGATTAAATAGTCCTACTTTATTTTCAGCCTAATTAAATTATCGAAATAAGTCAACAATGCATCCTCGTGATCATTCAAGACAACAATAAAATATAAGAGATACACCTAGGAATAAGGGAGTCTAAGTGAATAATTGGCCCACATGAATTTGTGTTAGTTTGCTAACTTATAATAACAATGATCTCGGTTTTAAGCTTGGTATGGGGAACGTGAAACTTGAGGATGATAATCATTCATGACATTCCAAAACCCTAAGGTAAGTCTTTGATTTCTTTACTTGTCTTCTTCCTTTAAATATTTTGTAATTTTCTATCTCTTTAATAGAGGCCAAGATGGATTGATTATGATGGAGACTATAAAAATTGCTTTGTTATTAATGCATTGCATGAGGACATTGCAATGGTCAAGTGTAGGGGATTTAATAAGTGTGAAAACACTTATCCTTTTACCACTTAATTATAATAATAACCAAGCCAAAACGTGTATTTTGTGTCGTAAATGTCGGAATTATGCGTGGTTTGTGTTTTTGTTGTGATTTAGGATCAAAATGTGAAAAGGGAAGAAAACATGGGCTTTCACGGGCTTTTATCGAAGAAAAAGACAAAAGACGAAGTCAAAAGATCAAGAGTGCAAAAAGAACGAAAGTCCAAGGCCTATTCTGAAGATTTATCGAGGAAAAAGTCTAAAGACGAAAGTTTAATAAAGCCGAAGAACTCAAGTCTAATAAATGAAGAAATTAACGAGTTCAAATAATCCCGAGACAAAGTCGAAAAAGTCGAAGAATTTAGAAGACGAAAAGACGAGAAAGAAAGAAAGAAAGAAGGAAGCTTCCAACACATGCTTATCTCCCTAATCACTATAAATACCCTCCTAATGCCACCATTAGGAGGTGTTAGCTAAATTGACAACTTAGTCTTTCCACCTTTATTTTCATGTCATTTATTTACTTGTCAATTTACATTCCTTGTCTTGCACCTTAAATTTGTAAGTTTCTTTAATTCTTGCTCTTAATTTTGTTGTTGAATCCTTAATTTTAATCAAGTTTTATATTAATCTCTCATTCTACCTTTCTTGTTTTGCTTAATCTTTATGCTTATTTGCTTATTGTCATGCTTATTTGATTGTTTGTTATGTTTTTATGTTTATGATTGTGTTAGCTTATTGATTTTATAGCTTATTGTGTGTTTGATTTGATTTTAGTTAAGAGTTTTTATTAGTTTATTTTGTTAAAAGTTGATTTTTAATTTTTATATTTATTAGTGTTTTTCAAGTTTTTAATTTGTTGTTTAATCAGTTTTTCTTAAAAGTGTTTTAGATTAAGTTTTGGTAGATTGCTTATTTGATTTTAGCTTATTCGTGGCTTATTTTCTGATTTTTAGTGTTACTGTATCTTTTATTTTTCATGTTTTCGGCTTAGGGTTTTTATTCCGAAGTTTGTCATTTCTCTGAATTTGTCATTTCTCTGAAAATTGCCTCTTTTTCCGAAATTTTCCCTTTCTCTGAATTTATCAATTATTCTGAAGATTTCTCTAAATTTCTTAATTTTTCCGAAATTATTCATTTTTCTGAATTTAGTCAATTTTTCCGGAAAAACAATTATTCCGAAAAAGTCATTTTTCCGCAGAAGCAATTTTCTGAAATCATTTTTATTCCGAAAAAACAAGTTATTCCGAAAAACTTGTTTTTCCGAAGAACATGTTTTTCTGAAAATGCAAATATTGCGAAATAGCAATTATTCTGAAAAAGAAGGTATTCCGAAGTTAGTAATTGTAGCTATTCCGAAGATTGTGCTGGCTGCTTGCCTGCTTATGGTATTTTGGCGTCATTTTCAGCTGGCAGCTTGCTAGCTTCCAGTTAGCTTGTTTATTATTAGTATTGTTCCGTAATTGTTTAGTTTTATCTGAAAGTTGTTCCGTTTTTAATTTTGTAAGTTACGTATTTTTAGTTGAATTTTTTCGTCTATTTTTAAAATTAATTTTTTTCGTAAAGTTTAAGTTTTATCTTTTATTTAGTACCCGTTTTAGCTTTTGCCTCGTTTAGCTTTAAAGTACCATTTTAGTTTTATTCTCTCCTTTTTCATTAAGCAAACTTTATTTTTGAGTTGATAGTTAATTTCGTCTTTTAGTTTTATTTTTATTAATTGTTTTGCTTTAATTTACGTTTTATAATTTGTTTCGCTCCTTTATTATTAGTTATTTGTTTTAATTTCGCACCATTTACATTTTAATTAGTTTTATATTTAATTACCGTCATTTACTTTAACGTTTTGCACATTTACTTTACTACAACGACCATTTTATTTTGTCTCACCAAAAGACGACTGAGTCGCACGTTAAACCAGAAGTCAATTCGATTAGACTGAGACGATAATTTTTACATACAAAATCTCTTGTATTATCTAGTAAAACCACAACTACATCACCAACTAATTTGCTACATTCAAGTCTGGTTAAAACATAGCCAAATCCAACCAAAACATGCTAAAGATGACCACAACATGATCAATACAATCAAACCATAGTAGAAATCCTATTTCCTCGGATTTGGCATGGTTTGCCCAGTTTATTCAGACTTTCTCCGGTTTTCCCCGGTTAACGTCCGATTTCGTCCGTTTTGATATGTTTCGAACGGTTTAGCCCGTTTCAGCCGGATTTGGATGTGTATAACCATGTTTAAAAGTTGTACAGTTAGTATATGCTAATGAAATTGTATATTGATGGAGGCAAAAGTATTGAACAACGGACTGACTTGGTTCTCGTAGCCCGAGATCGTGTGATGAAGAAGGCTTTCTTAAAATGGCCATATCTTCAGCACCGTAAGTTCGTTTTCAGCCCGTGACCTGTCAAAACGACCGAAAAAATAAGCGAAACATCGCTGTAACCAAGTTTAGGCTGGTTAAGGATTTTTGAAGGCCCAAAAAGCCATTTTACAATGCTTTTTTTCATTAGTTTTGTATATTATCTACCTTTGTAGGTTTCCCAAGGAAAATCAATATAATTTTTGTCTTGATAAAATAATGTTAAATGTTGTTGGAGGTCACTCGTATTTTGTAATATCAATTGATGGTATGCTATCACGATTTCCGTGTCTAGTAAAACCACAACTACATCACCAACTAATTTGCTACATTCAAGTCTGGTTAAAACATAGCCAAACCCAACCAAAATATGCTAAAGACGACCACAACATGATCAATACAATCAAACCATAGTAGAAATCCTATTTCCACGGATTGTGCATGGTTTACCCGGTTTTCAGACTTTCTCCGGTTTTCCCCCGTTAACGTCCGATTTCGTCCTATCTCGTCCGATTTCGTCCGTTTTGATATGTTTCGAACGGTTTAGCCCGTTTCAGCCAGATTTGGATGTGTATGACCATGTTTGAAAGTTGTACAGTTATTATATGCTAATAAAATTGTATATTGATGGAGGCAAAAGTATTGAAGAACGGACTGACTTGGTTCTTGTAGCCCAAGATTGTGTGAACAATAAGGCTTTCTTAAAATGGCCATAACTTCAGCACCGTAAGTTCGTTTTCAGCCTGTGACCTGTCAAAACGAGCGAAAAACAAGCGGAACATCGCTGTAACCTAGTTTAGGCTGGTTAAGGATTTTCGAAGGCCCAAAAAGCAATTTTATTTTCCTTTTTCAATAGTTTTGTATATTATCCACCTTTGTAGGTTTCCCCTAGGAAAATTAATATCATTGTTGTGTTGATCAAACAATGTTAAATGTTGTTGGAACTCACTCGTATTTTTAATATCTATTGATGGTATGCCATCACGATTTCCTTGTCTAGTAAAACCACAACTACATCACCAACTAATTTGCTACATTCAAGTCTGGTTAAAACATAGCTAAACCTAACCAAAACATGCTAAAGACGACCACAACATGATCAATACAATCAAACCATAGTAGAAATCCTATTGTCACGGATTTGGCATGGTTTTCCCGGTTTATTAGGACTTTCTTTGGTTTTTCCCCGGTTAACGTCCAATTTCGTTCGATTTCGTCCGTTTAGATATGTTTCGAACGGTTTAGCCCGTTTCAACTGGATTTGGATGTGTATGACCATGTTTGAAAGTTTTACATTTAGTATATGCCAATGAAATTGTATATTGATGGAGGCAAAAGTATTGAAGAACGGACTGAATTGGTTCTCGAAGCCCAAGATCGTGTGACGAATAAGGCTTTCTTAAAATGGCCATAACTTCAGCACCGTAAGTTCTTTTTCAGCCCGTGACCTGTCAAAACGACCAAAAAAACAAGAGAAACATCGTTGTAACCATTTTTATGCTGGTTAAGGATTTTTGAAGGCCCAAAAAGCCATTTTACTATGCTTTTTCATTAGTTTTGTATATTATCCACCTTTGTAGGTTTCCTAAGGAAAATCCATATCATTGTTGTGTTGATCAAAAAATGTTAAATGTTGTTGTAACTCACTCGTATTTTTAATATCAATTGATGGTATGCCATCACGATTTCCTTGTCTAGTAAAACCACAACTACATCACCAACTAATTTGCTACATTCAAGTCTGGTTATAACATAGCCAAACCCAACCAAAACATGCTAAAGCCGACCACAACATGATCAATACAATCAAACTACAGTAGAAATCCTATTTCCACAGATTTGGCATGGTTTGCTCGATTTATTCTGACTTTCTCCGGTTTTCCCCAGTTAATGTCCGATTTTGTCCGATCTCGTCCGATTTCGTCCGTTTTGATATGCTTCGAACGGTTTAGCCGGTTTCAGTCGGATTTGGATGTGTATGACCTTGTTTGAAAGTTGTACAGTTAGTATATGCCAATGAAATTGTATATTGATGGAGGCAAAAATATTGAAGAACGGACTGACTTGGTTCTCGAAGCCCAAGATCTGTGATGAAGAAGGCTTTTTAAAATGGCCATAACTTCAACACCGTAAGTTCTTTTTCAGCCCGTGACCTGTCAAAACGACCAATAAAAACAAGAGGAACATCGTTTTAACCATTTTTATAATGGTTAAGGATTTTTGAAGGCCCAAAAAGCCATTTTACTATATTTTTTTCATTAGTTTTGTATATTATCCACCTTTGTAGGTTTCTCAAGGAAAATCAATATCATTGTTGTGTTGACCAAACAATGTTAAATGTTGTTGGAGCTCACTCGTATTTTTAATATCAATTAATGGTATGCCATCACGATTTTCTTGTCTAGTAAAACCACAACTAAATCACCAACTAATTTGCTACATTCAAGTCTTGTTAAAACATAGCCAAACCCAACCAAAACATGCTAAAGATGACCACAACATGATCAATACAATAAAACCATAGTAGAAATCCTATTTCCACGGATTTGGCATGGTTTGCCCGGTTTATTCAGACTTTCTACGGTTTTCCACAGTTAACGTCCGATTTCGTCAATTTTGATATGTTTCGAACGGTTTTGCCCGTTTCTGCCGGATTTGGATGTGTATGACCATGTTTGAAAGTTGTATAGTTAGTATATGCCAATGAAATTGTATATTGATGGAGGCAAAAGTATTGAACAACCGACTGACATGGTTCTCGTGGCCCAAGATCGTGTGACGAAGAAGGATTTCTTAAAACGGCCATAACTTCAGCACCGTAAGTTCGTTTTCATCCCGTCACCTGTCAAAACGACCGAAAAACAAGCGGAACATCGCTGTAACAAAGTTTAGGCTGGTTAAGGATTTTTGAAGGGCAAAAAGCCATTTTAGTATGCTTTTTTCATTAGTTTTGTATATTATCTACCTTTGTAGGTTTCCAAAGGAAATACAATATCATTGTTGTGTTGATCAAATAATGTTAAATGTTGTTGGAGCTCACTCGTATTTTTTAAATCAATTGATGGTATGCCATCACGATTTCCTTGTCTAGTAAAACCACAACTACATCACCAACTAATTTGCTACATTCAAGTCTGGTTAAAACATAGCCAAACCCAACCAAAATATGCTAAAGACGACCACAACATGATCAATACAATCAAACCATAGTGGAAATCCTATTTCCACGGATTTGGCATGGTTTACCCGCTTTATTCAGATTTTCTCCCGTTTTCCCCTGTTAACGTCTGATTTCGTCCTATCTCGTCCGATTTCGTCCGTTTTGATATGTTTCGAACGGTTTAGCCCGTTTCTGTTGATCCCAAACTTAGATCGATTAGCTTTGTGTATACGAGATTAGATCAAGTAATACACGTAGAGAAACCTTTGTTATATGCTTTGTGAATCTAAGTATTATGCGGAATTTAATACTTAAACAAGAACACAAGATGTAAACAAAACTTTCACTTTGATTATCAATGTCGAACTTGCTTACAATGAAAGATGTTTACGAATGAAAACTTAATGAAAACTTGATACAAAACATTAACCTAAAGGTCTTCTTTTATAGACTAAGAAGCCTTGTACAATAAGCTACGTATCAACTATTCTAGGTAAAGATAAACATAGAAAATACATTGTCGTCTCTATCCTTACTAGAAGTATTCTAGAACATAATAAACGTGTAGCTCACATCTTCCATCAGTGCTTGTCTTCAATCTGTCAACGCTTGACTTTAACTTGTCAACGCTTAAGCTGTCAGCGCTCACTTTGCTCTTGTCAACGCTTAAGTTGTTCTTGTTAGCGTTCAAGTGATCTGGCCTTAATTTATTCCCAACAATCCTCCCCTAAACTTGATATCCACTCTTATGATCAAGTTTCTGAATAAACATTAAGAACTTGGAGGAGTCTGACAAACCTTATCATATTGATAATAAATAAATATGATCAAATTCTTTGCCACGTCACTTGTGTAATCTATCTCCAACTGGGTGTCCTTCATCTTTTCCAAAACAGCCTTGGATATGAAATACTGAGCATCAACAAGTAAATACTCATCAAACTCTGTAGAACTCAAATGGTATACACCAGCAGCTGAATATAACCTCCATTGAAGACCACTGAGATCATCTTCAAGATCCTTCCATATTTCAGGATCTTCCTCATTTGTCCCACACATTCTTTTGAATATGGTCCAAAGTTTTATTCCATTAGCTGAAGTTGGTGCTTCAGCCTCATACTTGGTCTCTAGCAACCTCCAAAGGTCCACCATGTCTTCTCTATCACAACTTGCAAATAAAGATATGAGAGTGGTAAAAGTGTGTACCTCCTTGCCATATCTTCCAATTTTCCAGAATCCACATTCATCTTCATCATAACTCACAATTGGATTCCTGGAATCTAGTGGTAACACATGCACCATATCTGAAGCTTCTAATGGGGAGAGCTTGAGGCTCTTTCTAATAACTGCTTCACTTGGATATAGTTGATTCATATCTTTTGGAAACTCAAGTGTAAATCCCTTCTTCACTGGTCTGGGAACTATCATAGCTTTCTTGATTTCCATCTCTTCTGCAAGTTGCTCCTTTCTTTCATCTGAAAGAAGTCTGAAAGTGTTTTCTTCCTGCACTTTCACCCAAATAGGATAAGCCCTATGTTCCAACTCATCAAATGTCAAAGCCTTCAACTTCTGATGTGTCCATCCAACTCCATGACATCTGAGCAACATAAAGTAGATATTCCTTCTATCCCTTTTCAACTCAGAGAGAATGTTGCTTGCCTTGTGCTTCAAAATCACCTTACAATCCTTCTGAACTCTAAGAAGAATTTCCAAACCCCATATCTGATCTGAAATGGTCAAGTCTGGATTATCCATACAGCTTTCTTCCCAAGAATTGTACATCTGAACCACCTCTGGCATATCAAAATAAATCTGCAACTTTAAATCTCTCAGCTTTTCCCTAGCAAGCTCATCACCATACTCAAGCCTTTCTGGTTCAATAATCATCACACTTGAGTCTGAGCTAGCTCCATCACTTTCTTCTTCAGAAGTCACAACAAATGGTGACTTTTCCTTTTCACCTTGTTCCATCATTTGCTCAGCCAATCTTCTATCAAATTCAACCTGAGCTGCATTCTTTGGAACAATTTCTTCTACCAACTTACCCTTACCCTTATCTGATGGTGCAATTGTTGGTAAGGTAGATGGTAATACCTGAGTAGGAACATCCTTGATGATAGATGATGACTGGAATACATCACCTCCATATACAGATCTGTCAACGCCCAAATTTCCTCTATCAGCGCTCAAAATACTTCTATCAGCGTCCAAACTTGTCTTGTCAACGCTCAAATATTTTCCCTCAGCGCCTTGTGTAACCTCTCTCAACATTGCTGTAAATGATAAATTTAGATTGGTTGGAGAGATTAAGGACGTATCAAAACCTGTTTGTTCCTTCAAAGTAGTAAGAGCTTCAGCAACATCCAATGATTGACCATCTTGACTGCTCTTATCAATCAGATTTCTTTGATCTTCCTCCCCTTTGGAAGACTCCTCCATACCTCTCCTTGCATGATCACTCTCCAAAACAACAATCCTCTCCCTCAATTCCTTGAGTTCAAGGCCTTGGTTGCTGACAATTTGTACTAAGTCTGCATTCTGTTTTTGCAAGCTAATGCAGACAGCCGTCAATTCCAAAAGAGTCATTGGTTCCAGTCTGCCCTCTTCTGAAATGGGGATTTGACCTCCCAAGTCAGGTTCATTGGGCATGGATGAGGACTTAATTATGGTGGGACTGCCTTGGCCAGCTTCTAAGCCAGAACCAATAGTCCCAGCCTCATCCAGGTCACCAGCCACACTTGTGGTGGTGGTTCTCTCTGCTTCATGGCTAGGACCACCAGAGGAGAATACTCCAGCAGTCCTTTGGCGTTTAATCAACCTATATTCAGGTGGTGTGGAAGATGGTGTGGAAGAATGGGTATATGTGGGTTGGTTGAGGGGTGTTTGGGATTGTGATGGATGGGTGTCAGCGTTGGAAATAGGCACATCAACGCCCACATTAGATGTGTCAGCGTCAAAGGGTTCTTGGTCAAGTTGCATTTGTTCAGGTGAGGGTAAAGGTTCAGGAATAGGTTCAAGTTGTGGGTGAGGGTTAATATGAGGTTGGGGGTCTGGTTGGGGTTGTGCTGCTGCAATAACAGCAAGCATGGCTGGAGTTAAAGGTAAGTCCCTATGAGGTGGTGAATTCATCTTGGTAAAAATAGCTTTCTTTTGTTCAGGGATTTTATAAAAATCATTGTGATCCCTTGAACAATATCTTTGATCATCAAAAATCATTTGCAGAAAACGGGGATAAGCTAAAGTCATTTTTGTCCCCTTGTTTTTACACATTCCTTCAAAAATCATTTTAGACCAGTTATATTTTTGCCCTGTTGCAATACACACAATAGCAGTTGCAATGGATCTATTGATCTCATTGTGTGCAGTACATTTGGGACTCAAACATTGAAGGAGAATGTGAATGAGGTACTTCCAGGCTGGGGGAAATTCCTGCTTATGGTACTTATTAAGAGTACCTTCATCAGGAATAGGGTATCCCAAAGCCCTAAGCCCTTGTTCTATTTCAGTTATGGGAAGAATGGTTATACCATCAGCATCATCAAGATGCAAGGCCTGGCGTACCAAGGCCTCAGTAACCACCCAAGATCTCCCATGAACAATAGAAGTTAATGTGGTCACTCCATTAACTGTTGAGGAACTGACAGTGTTCCAAAACTGTTTAATGTGTGTGACTGGAATGAGTGGCGCATGAGAAAGAGCATACCTTAATGGGGATGCGTTCAAATACGCCACCATTTGTGTGTATTGAGGGAACAAAGTATTATCAGCAACAAGATAAGCAATCATGTCGTGTTGAGACTTGAACCCCAAATCCAATTCTGCTGAGTTAAATCTTGGTGCCATTGATGAAAGCTATTAATTTGAAGTATAGAAGATGAAGGTTGATAAGAGAAAAGTGTTAGACAAGAATTATAGATACCCTGTTTAAAAATAGGAGCCAAATTTATAGGAGTGGATGAATGCATGTGATTGGCCCAAAAATAGGCAAAGATTTTCAAAAACTAATCATAAAAATATTGAAAAAGTTATAAGTTATCTCATGCATTTAATGAAAGTAACAACTCCTAAAATTACGGCTTGAAAATATGTCAAAAAGTAACAACTGGGTAGGTCCCATTGAGTGTCAACGGTCAAATATAACCCATCAACGCCCAACGGCTATAATCTTGTCAACGTTCGCCTAAAGCCATGTCAGCGTCCAATTTGGTCACAACAATGCTTGGAAAAATCTTGTCAGCGTCCAAAAATAAAATTGTTTTAAAAAGTGAAAAATGACCTTAACAAGTAATTTATCCTAGAGAAAATAACCAAAAGCTGATAATTATTATAGGGCGGCAAGCACTGTCCAGTTATGCACACTTGCATAAGCAAGATAGACATAACAGTCCTCTAGTGTCCCTTGCTAACCAAAATTCTTAACAACCAAGATACCTTATAAAATCCTTGTTACTCCCAGGTAAATCTCATATCAAAATGATTCCCAAGTCTCCCAACAGACCACAACCAATTCTAGGCCAAAAATGTCTTGGCAGCATGCAAAGTTGATATACTATGCATGCTACAGTGCCTCATGGTTTAGTAAAACTAACCCATACTCACCTGTGGACACAATCTAGAATTGTGATAAGAGTATCATATGGATACCCAAAAATCCTAAAGGTTCCTAAAACCTCCCCTTAAACAAAGATACAAAGAGTTTGCTAAAAATATGCATGAACATAAAAATTTTATGTCAAGATAGGAATGAAACATTCCAACCATCATCCATAAACAAAAACATGTCCAAATGCTTCTCCTTTGATCCATAAGCAACTCTGTATCCAATGGTATACTGCTAACACCATCTGCACATTTAAATTGAAAACCACAAAACTAACATTGTTGCTGACAACGCCCCGATAACACATAACAGCGTTGAAGGAAGCTTTGTCAGCGTGAGACAACTATATTGCTGACAACGTTGCAAAAACACTTATCAGTGTTCAAACAACCTTTGTCAGTGTTAGAAAAATATAGTGGAAAATCTAAATTATCAATAAGACCAATAATAATAATGCATCATCCTGTACATACTTTTACAAAAAGAATCCAAAACACATACTTAAGTGAGATTAACCATTCCAATACTTGTTACCAAGTACTGAAATCTTCCAGCATCAAAAGGTTTAGTTAATAAATCTGACACATTTTCCTCAGTGTCAACCCTATCTGGTTGTATTAAACCTTTCTCAAAGCAATCTCTTATAAAATGGTGTCTAATTTCTATGTGTTTAGTTTTAGAATGATGCACAGGATTCTTAATGATGCATAAAGTACTATTACTGTCAACAAATATCTTAGTATGCATGAAGTTATACCCATAATCCAACAGTTGGTTCTGAATCCACAACACTTGACCACAACATGCTGCTGCAGCCACATATTCTGCTTCAGTTGTAGAGTTAGCCACCACTGTTTGTTTCTTGTATTGCCAAGATATTAATTTGCTCCCAAGAAATTGACATCCACCAGTTGTGGATTTCCTATCAAACTTGTCACCACCATAATCACTATCTGAATATGCAATCAGCTCCAATGGTGAATCCTTTGGGTACCACAAACCAAGAGTAGGGAAACATCTTAGGTACCTAAAGATCCTCTTCACAGCATAAAGGTGACATTCTTTGGGAGTCACTTGATGGCGTGCACATGCACACACAGCAAACATGATATCAGGTCTGGAAGCAGTAAGATACATCAAGGATCCAATCATGGATCTATAATGCCTGACATCAACATCTTTCCCATCTCCAATCTTTCCCCAAGGGTGTTCTCTATCCATAGGAGTAGAAGCCCTCTTTTCATGTAGAGAAAAGCCAAACTTCTTCAAGATTTCAGCAACATATTTGTCTTGGGAGATGAAGATACCATCTTCTTTCTGCTGAACTTGTAAACCAAGAAAGAAGTTCATCTCCCCCATAGCACTCATCTTGAATTTGTCTGTCATAAGCTTGGAGAAATCCTCACTCATCTTTGGATCAGTAGACCCAAAAATGATATCATCAACATAGACCTGCACAAGCAACACATCTTTGCCTTTCTTCTTTGTAAATAGTGTCTGATCTATGGTGCCCCTCTTGAATCCATTATCCACCAAGTAAGTGGACAAAGTACCATACCATGCTCTAGGGGCTTGATGAAGGCCATACATAGCCTTTTTGACTCTATACACTTTATCTGGATGCTCTGGATCCTAAAAACCAGGAGGTTGCATGACATAAACTTCCTCAACTATGGTGCCATACAAGAATGCACTCTTTACATCCATTTGATAGACTGTAAAGCCCATGCAAGATGCATAGGCTAGAAAAATCCTAATAGCTTCAATCCTTGCAACTGGTGCAAAGACTTCTTCATAGTCTATCCCCTCCTCTTGTGTATAACCTTGAGCCACTAACCTTGCCTTGTTTCTGACCACAATACCTCTTTCATCTCTTTTGTTCCTGAGAACCCATCTTGTCCCTATTGGTCTGACATATCTAGGACAATCAACCAGCTCCCAAACATCCTGAATAGCAAATTGGTGAAGCTCATCCTGCATTGCTTCCACCCAACTTGGTTCTTTGAGAGCATCAAATATCTTCTTGGGTTCTTCTTGTGACAGAAAACATGCAAACAAACATGCTTGTACGAGAGGGGTATCAACCTTCTTGTGTATATTGGCAATATATCCACCAAGACTTTGATGGGATCTTCTTGTCTGAACTGGAGTCATAACATCACCAATGATCTGAGATGGGGGGTGATTCTTCATTGTGGAAGTGAGAACTCCTCCTTCAAAAAGTCTGGTGTCCTCAACTTCATGCTCCATGTTGCCAATATCTACTTCATCAGACTCTCTTTGAGCAACTGGAATCTCTTCATGGACATTGGAAGGTCCACCTTGTTCAAAAGTGGAAGAGAAAAGATGCCCATAAGTGTTGTCAACGTTTGAATCTTGGTTGTCAGCGTCAAGGCTGACAGCGCCTGAAATGTTGTTGTCAACGTCTGAATTGGTCTTGTCAGTGCTGGATTTTCCTTTGTCAGCGCCTGAAGAACCATGCATGTTTGTATTTGGTGGTATTTGGAAACTACGATTATCTTGTCCAGCAGCAGCAGCAGCAAAAGCATCAGTCCAAATGGGAATTGTGACATATTCAAATGTAGGAGATGCCTTTTCTGCTTGTGATCCAACCCTTTCATCAATCTGTGTACCTGAAACATGAACAACTTGTTCCTCCACAACATTTGAAGTTACCTTCACAATGTCTGGATTAGTGACAGGCATATAATTTAAAGTTCTAGATAAGGGTTCCAAATCAAACAACCAATTAGGACCACTTTCAAGATCACTAGGTTTATTCTCTAAGAACCTAACATGTACTCTTTCAACAATACGTTTGTCCTCCTTAAGATAAACCCTATAACCCTTACTCTGCACTGAATACCCCATGAAGTAACCTTCATCACCTTTTGCACTAAATTTCCCTAAGGCATCACTAGTGTCTAAGACTACTACATGACATCCAAAAGGTCTGAGAAAACCAATATTAGGTTTTCTTCCCCAAAGTAACTCATAAGGTGTCTTGTTCTGAATTTTGTTAACCAATGCTCTATTTTGCACATAGCATGCTGTATTCACAGCCTCAGCCCAAAAGGCTATGGGAAAGTGAGCATCAGCCAACATTGTTCTAGCTGCTTCAATTAGGGTTCTATTCTTCCTTTCAGCAACCCCATTTTGTTGTGGGGTTCTAGCAATACTAAACTGCCTAGTAATTCCCTTCCTGGCACAAAAATCATCTAGCTTCTTGTTCCTAAATTCTCCACCATTATCACTCCTAAGCATCTTAACCTCATTGCCAGACCTTTTCTCAATTTGAGTGATAAATTCAATAAGAACATCAGCTGTGTCACTCTTCATAGCTAGAAAGAATGTCCAAGTAAACCTAGAAAAGTCATCAGTGACAACAAAACAATATGACTTGCCATTCAAACTTTCTATATTAGTTGGACCAAAGAGGTCCATGTGAAGCATATGAAGAGGTCTGGAACTAGTATGCACCTGCTTGGACTTGAATGAGACCTTGTGCTGCTTGCCTTTAAGACATGCAACACAAGAGTGGTCATTGTGGAAGGCCTTTTCAGGCAAACCATCAACTAAACCAAGCCTCACAAGTCTATTTATATTTTTAAAGTTTATGTGCCCTAGTCTCTTGTGCCACAAATTACTTTCATCTACTGAGGCCTTAGCATAGAAACAAGACATATTTGCATTCACTTTAATCCCATTTAAATTCACATTGTATATGTCCTTATGCCTAGGTGTTCTATACTCAATGTACTTCTCATTAGGGATCTTAAAATCCTTGCTTAACACCAAACACTCAGTATCAGTGAAAATAACCTTATTTTTGTTATCACACACTTGTGATACACTAAACAGATTATAGTCCAGTTCTTTTACCAGGAAGACATTCTCAAAACGTAGATTATTGGTGAGAAGGGTTCCTTTTCCTGTGATGGTGCCGTAGCCCCCTCCAAAGTATACCTTATCACCATCTTTAATAGGAGAGAAGTTCGTCAGATAGTCTTCCTTTCCTGTCATGTGCCTTGAGCATCCACTATCCCAATATCCATAATCATTGATCTGCTTTTGAATGCCCTGCACATAAAGAAAACAAATTAGTTTTCTTTGGGAACCCAAGTCTCAGAAGACTTGGATTCATATGGTTGTTCAATAAGAACAGACTTAGTTCTCACAACAACCCCATCCTCATCTCTTTTAGGATGAAATACCCAGTTAACCCCAATTGGTTTTGTAATGACTTTTGAAATATAATTAAACATGTTGCAAGTCATTGAAATTCCATTATTATTAGGGTTTGGATCTTTCTTGGGTCTCCATGTTAAGCTTGAAGAAGCTTTAGACCCCTTACCTTGTGGCTGCAAATACTTAGGACTGGTCACGTTTCTGTCAGCGTTGGATTTTGTCTTGTCAACGCTGAAATTACGCTTGTCAGCGTTGAACCTAGGGTTTGCTACAGGAACCCATTGCCTATTTGACCAGGTGTTTGTCTTTTGAAAAGGTCTTTGTCCATGAGTGTTAGACCTTCTAGTAAAGAATGGGGCTGGTCTAATCACTTGTGGACTTTGCTGCACACAAGGTCTGGGTCTGACAACGTTTGACTTCCTAATAACGTTGACTTTCTTCCTATCAGCGCTGAAATTGTTCCTATCAGCTCTGGCTTTGGGAGCGTTGACACACTTGTATGCCAAATGTGAAAAGCTACCACAAGTATAACAGGCTTTCTTAGACACATTCTTAGGTCTAGAAGCAAAGAAACCTGTTCCATGATTGTTAACTTGGCTCTTGGGTGACCTATTATTCCTATACATCTCTGCATATTTAATGGTACGTTTTCTAACAGTGTTGGAGCCTAGGTCAACAGCTTCACCAGTAACTGGGTGAGTAACCTTAATGGGTGGGGATTCAGTGGGACTTTCACATAGCAAACCTCCCTTAACAAATAAAGTAGGGTTAGCTTTCTTCCACTCATTTAGGTCAGTCAGTTTTTGTTGATACTCTTCTACTGGGGTGACAACTCTTGGTGGAGGAATGAATTCCTCTTCTTGGCATTCTGGTATACCAGTCCAAGATAAATCCTTTCTAAGGACACCATAGAAGTCACCAGCTGGTGGTGGAACTAGAGAGTAATCATTCTCATTCATCCCAAGCCCAGTCATATCTTTAGGATCTCTTTGTTTAGCTACACAGTCTCCTAGGGCTTGGGTGGCTCTATCAAATCTTTGAATCTTGAGGTCAACATTATCTTTATTCTTAATGGCCTCATCTAACTTAGCCTGTAGGTCTTTATTGACCTTTGACATGATATTTCTAATATCCATACTACCCTCTAGCTCATGTTTTAAGATATTTATCTTATCTTTTAAATCAAATTCCATTTTCTTGTATTCAGAAATGGTTTTCTCAGTTTCAGTAAGAGCTAGTTGGTAATTGGATAATTTACACCTTTCAGTGCTCATATCCTCTTTTAGTTTTAACACTTCTTTGTTAAGTCTGTCAGTGTTTAACCTACAACCTTTGCTACAAAAAGCATCATCATATACCTCATTATCAGATGAAGAGGAGGAGTGTGCAATGAGAGCATATTCAACATGCTCTTCTTCTTCAATATCAGCAATCAAAGCTTTGTCCTCTTCAACATCCTTAGCCAGATAGCTCCAATCCCATACAGTACCATCAATTCCTTGAACTGCAACCATGGCTTTGGAGTCTTGAGCTTTAACAACCTGACTTGAGGGTTTACCAGCATCAGATCTTCTAGGAGATCTGCATTCCCTCATGAAGTGCCCCATGCGATGACAGTTGTAGCACTCAACTTTGGATTTATCAAATCCAGCAGTGTCTTTAGCATTGAAGGTCATCTTCTTCTTGAACCTTCTATTCCACCTATTTGCTCTTATACTAGCAAGAGCCATGTTCCACTTGATGTCCATCTCTTCCAAATGTTCATCACTTATCTGCTCAAGGTCCTCATATGTAATCACTGAACCATTGGGCAAAGAAGCAATGTAAGCACAAACAGTATCCAAATCCAAACCAGCAGGTTTAACTCTTGGGGAGTCATTTATGAATGTGTCAGCGTCTGAAAAGGAGACGTTGACAGGACTTGTCCCAGCGCTGACAAATGATGATCCAGTAACTGGATGCATAAAAGAGTCCTTGAATTGACCTTCACTATGAGAGAAGAAGGCCATGTTGCTGGTGCTAGCTTTGCTTGAAAGAGTTTCATCTTCCAACAGTCTTAGTTTGTTGTAGATGTCATCAAACGAAGAGCTCTTGTGAGTATTATTAGCAAGAATAGATCTTGCCTCAATCTTCCATGTCTCACCAAGACTTTTCAGAAAAGTAGCATTGGTGTCAGTATCACCAACTTGTGTCCCCATGAAGGACAATTTGCTTGTGATGTCAAGCAATCTGCTTTTCACACTGCTCAGTTTCTCATTGGGCTGAGCTTTGAAGACAGCATAATCATGTAGAAGTTGCTTTTTCTTTTCTTCCTTAGTTTCTGCATTACCATCATATGCAACTTCAATTGCTTCCCAAAGATCCTTAGCAGATTCATAGCTTCTATATTTGTGTTGATTTTCTTGTCCCAAAGACACTTTCAGAATATTTAGGGCTTTCATGTCAGCCCTTTTCTTTGCAATATCTTTAGCACTTACAGCTCTACCATCTCCAGGTTTTTCTTTCTTATCTTCATCAGGACATCCTTCAACAGCTGTTCTTGTCGCAATGGCATTCAGAATCTTTTGAGATTTATTGAATGAGTTTCCATATTCAATGATGTCCCAGAGTGTGTAGTCAAAGATCCCCAGATATTGTTCAAAGTTGAACCTCCATAAGTCAAAGTTGGTTGCATCAAGCATGGGAATCTTGATGTTTGGTAAGGATGAGGAGGAGGAGGTTATTGCTTCAGACATGATGTTTTTAGGGTTTTGAGAAAATTAGGGTTTTGGTGTTCGTATATCGTTCTGGTGTTCTTCAAAGATCAAAAGTTCCTCAACAAGCTCTGATACCACTTGTTGATCCCAAACTTAGATCGATTAGCTTTGTGTATACGAGATTAGATCAAGTAATACACGTAGAGAAACCTTTGTTATATGCTTTGTGAATCTAAGTATTATGCGGAATTTAATACTTAAACAAGAACACAAGATGTAAACAAAACTTTCACTTTGATTATCAATGTCGAACTTGCTTACAATGAAAGATGTTTACCAATGAAAACTTAATGAAAACTTGATACAAAACATTAACCTAAAAGTCTTCTTTTATAGACTAACAAGCCTTGTACAATAAGCTACGTATCAACTATTCTAGGTAAAGATAAACATAGAAAATACATTGTCGTCTAATATTAGCATTTTCAATGGGTTCAGATTTCTCGGAATCCTCTCGAATTGATCTCAGCTTAAAAGTGGAATGATTATTCTTGGTGACAATAAGTGGATTTGTTTTACTAACCTAAATCAATGAAGTAAATAAAAATTAAAGCTAGAATCAGTAGATCAAAAACAATTAAATGATAAAGCAGAAAAAATACTCTATTCGGAAAAGGTCCTATGCGGAATGATATACCATTCGGAACAAAAAGTCAATTCGGAAAATATTCCGAATAAGAAAACAAAATTAAGACTATGCGGAATAATTGAAAAGTTCCGAATAGGGAAAAATGGAAAATCCTATTCGGAATAAAAAGTCTATTCGGAAAACCTAGTCTATGCGGAAAATACTCCTACTCGGAAAAACAACCCAATTCGGAAAACCAAGTCCATGCGGAAAAAGTGGCTATTCGGAAAAATAAAGTCTATGCGGAATATAATTTCTATTCGGAAAAACCTGGCTATTCGGAAACTATTCCGAATAAGGAAAACAAAGAAATGATTATGCGGAAAATTGGAGCTATTCGGAATATCTGGGATATTCCGAATAAAGAGGAAATAAACCTATACTCGGAATAATTGAAATATTCCGAGTAAAGCAAAATGGATCAAGTCTATTCGGAATAATTCTGGAGCACGAAGAACAGATACAGTAACAGTAAAATAAGGGACACGAAATTTAATCAAAATCAAACTAAATACTCAAAAAGGTTTTACCAAACTAACCAATAATCATTAACATACCATGAAAAACAAATCCCACTAATAAAAACACTAATTCAACAACTTTTTAGGATCAAACTTGAATCACATAAAAACTTAAGAACTTGCAAAAAGAGATGAAAAAGAACAAGATTAATGAAAAGATGGAATGGATTGATTAAGGGAAAAGTAACAAGAGTATTGATTAATGATTACAAGATGAAAAGAAAAAGATGAAAATCACCAAACTCCCTAATGGAGTTTGTGATGAGACGAACTACAAAGCCTGGGAAAAAGGAAAATGAAAACTAACTCCCTAATGTGTGAAGGGAAAAACTATATATAGTCCTAAAGGTTGGTTGGTGAGTGGGCTTTCTCCCTTTCTTCTTGTCTTCTCGTCTTTTCAGAAAAGTTGACGATTTCGATTCTGATTCGGGATTTGTTGTCGATTAAATCCAACTCGTCTTTTAATTTCTTCGTTAAATAGACTTGAGTTTCTTCGACTTATGAAAATCTTCCGTCTTTAGTCCTTTTCTTCGATAAATCTTCGAATAGGCCTAGTGACTTCAAATCTTTTGCATCTCTTGGACAATAGACTTTATCTTGAGTCTTTTTCCTTGGTAAATCCCGTGCAATCCCATGTTTTCCTCAATATTCATCCGGTTAGTTCTGAAAACACAATAAACACAAAAACCACGCATAATTCCAAACAAATGATATTAAATACGTGTTTTGGTCTTGTTTTAGCCCGAATTAAGTGGTAAAAGGATGGGTGTTTACACACCTATCAAATCCCCTACACTTAACCATTGCCATGCCCTCATGCAATGCTTAGTGATAAAGCAATTTTACATTTTTCTCATAATTAATCAACCTTGGCCTTATTTAAACTCTACTAAACAACAATTAAAATACCAAGAGAACTTAAAGCTTTAAAGTAAGCAAAAGAATGGGAATAACTTGTAAAGAAATCAAGGACTTACATTAGGGCTTTGGTGTTGTGAAGATTTATCACCCTCAAGTTTCACGTTCCCCAAACTAAGCTTAAAAACGAGATCATTGTTATTATAAGTTAGTAAATCAAACACTTACACACATGGCTTAATTAAATGCTTAAACTCCCTTATTCCTAGGTGTATCTCTTATATTTTATTTTTGTCTTAGAATGATCATGAAGATGCATTTTTGGACTTATTTCGATAGTTTATTAAGGCTGAAAGCAAAGTAGGACGATTTGATCAATAGTTAGCTAAAGGACAAAATCTCTTAAAACTGCTTCTCGGGATATCAAAAAGTTCATATCTTGGCATAACTTGGTTCACGATTTGAGACCTTTCTCGGGCCGATATTTGGCATGTACTTCATACTTCATATCTTCGAGAGATGTTCTTGAGATAATGGTCTTCTCATCATAATAGAGTTTCTTCACTTGGAGACTTTTGAGGGGTACTCCAACTTTGTTGACCACGACTTCATGATTATTTCTTCAATCTCTAATTGGGATTTTGAGATACAACGATCCGCCTCCTTTTCGGACTTGGATCTATTTATCCTCATACCTTGTTAGGGTCTTTTCGGATAGACTTCTCCATGATCTTTATGGGAGTTGATTGCTTTTCGTCGTGAGTCTTGATCCTTCATATTGACTTTAGGAATAATGCTTTTCACATCACTTTGGATCTTCAGCAATAAAATTGAATCCTCATGCCTTGTTAGGGCCTTTTCGGACTCGCCAATCTTCGCGCCCCGCTTCATAAGTTATGCCTTGGCTATGAACTCTCGTCATTACCGAGCAACTTTTAAACGATCTTGGGCTAGAAGCTAAGTAACCTTTCAAATCGTAAGACCTTACTTATTGCAGATAAATATTAGCAAGTGATGGGAGAATAGGCAAATAATTACACCAAGTGAGCTTGCGCAAGAATACCGACTTATAATTGACTCTATCATTTCTCGTCCTCCACAATTTAAAATCTCAAGTAATGAGACTCGTGGACACTTAGCCTAATAAACCAATTAAGGTCTACATGGTTAAGGATACTAGCTAGAATAAACTTGGATAAGTCTATTCGGGTTGAGTCAAAATAAACGCAACGGGCCTAATATGTCAAAGATATCTAAACTAGCTACACCAATTTATTAATATTTTGACTTTATTGCGGAATATATACATATGAAAGCAACGATAAAAATTTAAAAATTACGACTAAATGGCCAAAGTTAATAAAAAATTTGAAAAATGTTGAAAAATAGGATTTTCTGGTTAATTGAAGGCATTTTCATGGAAAAGTCCACTTAAAACTTCGATAGAAGTCTCCCCTACACTTAAGATAAACATTGTCCTCAATGTTTAAGCATGTGGGAAACGTCTCCCCTACACTTATGACATTGTGCACGTTGGTTAACTCAAGTTAAGGAAGAGACGACTAAAGTGATCAATTTCGAATGTGAGTATGAAGAAAATTGAATCACGATAGTAGAGAGATAGAACCGGATTTCGGATAACATGGGAACACGGTTCTTCAAAGATGTCCAAGATTGCAGTAATCCCTGTAAGCACATCACCACACAAACACAAATGACCAAAATAGGTTCTCCCCTACACTTAGGGGGTTAAAGGGATAGATACTCGGGCTGCCTCCCGAGGAGCGCTTGTTTTTGATAACCGAGTCACGAGCCTGACTCGACCCAAATTTAGTTCATGGGGAACGTGGTGAGGGATGGAATCACCTCCTGAGAGGTGTCCTCACCAAAGTACAACTTCACTCGTTGGCCATTCACCTTAAAATTTGGTCCATTAGGTTGAGCGAGCTCGAGAGTACCATATGGAAAAATTTGGGCGATGGTGAATGGGCCGGACCAACGAGATTTGAGCTTGCCCGAAAAGATTTTCAACCGAGAGTTAAAAAGTAAGACTTTGTCTCCAACATGGAACTCTCGGTTTTTGATCTTGGAGTCGTGAATGAGCTTAGTCCTTTCCTTATAGATCAAAGAGTTTTCATAAGCCTCATTCCGGAGTTCATTCAGCTCATTGAGTTGGATCTTGCGTAGGTCACCGGCTTTGTTTATATCAAAATTAGCCCACTTCAAGGCCCAATAAGCCTTGTGCTCCAACTCAATGGGGAGGTGGCACGCTTTCCCGTACACAAGACGATAAGGCGTACAGCCGATCGGGGTCTTGTAAGCAGTACGGAAAGCCCACAAAGCATCATCAAGTTTATCAGCCCATGCGGCACGATGCTCTCCCACGGTTCTTTCAAGAATTCGCTTCAGCCCTCGGTTGGATATTTCGGCCTGGCCATTTGTTTGTGGGTGGTAGGCTGTGGAAAGACGATGGTTTACACCGTACTTAGCCATGACTCGAGCAAATTGGTCATTGCAGAAATGAGTCCCACGATCTCTAATAATGGCACGAGGCACACCGAAGCGAGCGAATAGAGCTTTCAAAAAGTTGCAAACCACCCTTGCGTCATTAGTAGGCAAAGCTTTGGCTTCAACCCACTTTGAAACGTAGTCAACGGCTACAAGGATGTATTTGTTTCCTTTAGATGAAGGGAATGGCCCCATAAAGTCGATACCCCAAACATCAAAAATTTCACACTCTTGGATGAAATTCTGAGGCATCTCGTCTTTATGTGTGATTTTGCCTTGCTTTTGGCAAACATCACATCGCTTGACCATATCGTGAGCGTCACGGTATATGGAGGGCCAATAAAATCCCGAGTCAAACACTTTCTTAGCGGTGTAGTTGGGACCAAAGTGACCACCGGTGGGTCCTTTGTGGCAAGCATCAAGGATTTCAGACGCTGCCGGTCCATCAACACATCGACGGATAATCAGGTCGGCACATTGTTTGAATAGGTAAGGGTCGTCCCAAAAGTAAGTCTTGATGTCGGTGAAGAACTTCTTCTTTTGCTGGGACGTCAACCCTTCCTTGAGAATTCCACCCGCCAAGTAGTTTGCAAAGTCCGCAAACCACGGGGTTTCATTCGGCTTCGAGTTTATAGACATTAAGGTCTCCAAGGGAAAAGAATCATTGATTTCTTTGGTCGGATGATCCCCTTGGTATGGATCCTCAAGTCTACTAAGATGGTCCGCGGCTAGGTTTTCTGCTCCTTTTTTATCGCGGATGTCGATTTTAAATTCCTGGAGCAGCAAAACCCAGCGAAGAAGTCTTGGTTTGGAATCTTGCTTTGTTAACAAGTACTTCAGCGCGGAATGATCGGTGTACACAATGGTGGTGGAAAGGACAAGATAGGGGCGGAATTTTTCAAAAGCGTAGACAACAGCTAAAAGCTCTTTCTCGGTTGTCGTATAATGCAATTGTGCCCCTGTCATTGTCTTGCTAGCGTAATGGATCGGTTGGAAGTGTTTGTTCACTCTTTGTCCAAGAACCGCTCCAATAGCAAAATCGCTAGCATCGCACATCAACTCAAAGGGCAGCTCCCAATTAGGGGTAACCAAGACGGGTGCCTTAGTTAGCTTATCCTTAAGTGAGTTAAAGGCTTCAAGGCACTCGTTGGAAAAGATAAATGGAGTATCTTTTTCCAAGAGGTGGGTCATCGGGCGAGCGATTTGAGAAAAATCTTTAATGAATCGACGATAGAAGCCCGCATGACCCAAGAAACTTCTCACACCCTTCACAGTGGAAGGTGGAGGCAACTTTGCTATAACATCAACTTTAGCACGGTCGACTTCAAGACCGGCTTTCGAAATCTTATGTCCAAGCACGACGCCTTCTTTTACCATGAAATGGCATTTTTCCCAATTTAGAACAAGGCGAGTGTCTTCACACCGCTGTAGCATACGTTCTAAATTGGCAAGGCAAGCAGAGAAGGAATCCCCGAAGACCGAGAAATCATCCATGAAGACTTCCATGGTTTGTTCAACCATGTCATGGAAGATAGCTAACATACACCTTTGGAAAGTCCCTGGCGCATTACATAAGCCAAAAGGCATTCTTTTGTAAGCGAAAGTGCCATAGGGACAAGTGAATGTAGTCTTCTCTTGATCTTGGGGATCGATGGGTATTTGAAAATAACCCGAGAAACCATCCAAAAAGCAGTAATATTCATTACCGGCTAATCGTTCAAGCATTTGGTCCATGAAAGGTAGAGGGAAATGATCCTTTCTCGTGGCATCATTGAGTTTGCGGTAGTCTATACAAACTCTCCACCCAGTAACGAGACGAGTGGGAATCAACTCGTTGTGTTCATTGGGAACAACGGTTATTCCGCCCTTCTTGGGCACACAATGGATTGGACTTACCCATGGTGAATCCGAAATAGGGTAAATCATACCCGCATCAAGAAGTTTAATGACTTCTGTTTTGATGACTTCATGGATTTTTGGATTCACCCTTTGTTGGCTTTGAATAGTGGGCTTATAGTCATCCTCCATGAGAATTTTGTGTGTGCAGAAGTGAGGATCAATTCCACGAATATCCGATATTTTCCAAGCGATAGCCTTCTTATGGTCTTTCAACACAGCGACAAGTCGGGCTTTCTCTTCATCCTTCAAATCCTTAGCAATGATGACTGGCGACTTCTTCTGATCTTCGAGGAATACATACTCAAGATGGGGTGGCAACTCCTTAAGTTCCAAATCCGGAGGATTGTCGACGGGAGGCGTGTTCGAAGTCGGAGTATCGATAGCAATGATAGTGGGAGATGGAGGAGAAGGGTTGTCTTCTTTGAGGAGATTAGCAATGAAACTGAGGTCCGCATCCCAAGTGGCAGTAGAATCGTCATTGTTTTGCTTCACATCTCCCAAGGTGGCTTCCAAATCTTTCCAAAGGAAATCACTTTCTCTAAATAGAGATAGTGATGAGTCGATAGAGGAAACGGTCTCAACATTGGGAAGAGAGGTAGGAATGTGTTTACAAGCATCCTTGAAGTGTTCTTCACAAGCCTCATCAAGAACGTCAATACAATTAACACTCTCGGAAGAAGAAGGCTGTTTAGATAACTTTCCCATGTTGAAGACTACTTTATCGTCACCCACTCTCATGATAAGCTCACCGGCTTCAACATCAATGAGAGTGCGACCGGTCCTCAAGAATGGACGACCAACAATGAGTGGCACACGGGGGTCCATCTCGTAGTCGACGACAACAAAATCGGCAGGGAAGGTGAATTTGTCGACTCCTACAATGACGTCTTCGGCTATCCCCACTGGATAAGCAACCGTACGGTTGGCCAATTCCAAAGTCATTTTGGTGGGGACTAGCTCTGGGAGAGATAATTGCTTCCAAACACTTAGAGGCATGAGATTAATACTGGCACCTAGATCGGCTAGGGCCATGCAATTCTCTACTCCCGGGAAATTGCAAGGGATAAGAAAACGACCCGGATCACCAAGCTTGATTGGTAATTTCCTTAAGAGCACTGCAGAGCAGTTCTCATTAAGTTGGGTGTTGGCGAGATCGAGGAGCTTTTCCTTGTCGCTCAGAAGATCTTTAAACATTTTGGCATACTTGGGCATGTGAGCGAGAGCCTCAGCGAAGGAGATATTGAAATTCAGTTTCTTGAACATTTTTAGGAAGTTCGAAACTTGAATATCATCCTTGCTCTTTTGCTTCTCTTTCCTCAACCTTGAAGGATAAGGTATATTGAAAGAAGAGGAAGGCTTTAAGGGAATAGGATCACTCACAACCACGGGTGGAGGAGGGGTAGAAAGAAGAGGTGGAGAAATTGGGGAAGGAGAAGAAGGAGGAGTAGGAGCAGGCGACTCGTTCTCCTTAGTCACAACCACCGGTGGAGGTATAGGAAGCTCGGGTTCCTTGGTACCTTTACCACTTCGAGTGGTGATTGCTTTCATCTCCCCTCTTGGGTTCGCAACGGTGTTACTCGGAAGAGTACCCGAAGAAGAGGGTTGACTACTTTGGAAGAAACTAGCCATCATGTTCCTCAGATCATTCGTCTGACTATCCAACGTGTTTCTCATGTCAGCTCTCAAATCATTTCCTTGCTTGACCAAGTCTGCCTTCAAATTACGCACTTCCTCTTGGAGATTTCCCACTATCACATCATTGGTTCTCATGTAGGTTGCGACCTCTTGGTGTAAAGCAGTGGTGGTTTGGTTGGAAGGAGCATTGTATGCAGGTGGTTGGTAAGCAGGTTGTTGGTAGACTTGATTGTTACGTTGAGGTGGTTGTTGTTGTTTATGAGGTGGGATGTATGGTTGTCGAGGTTGTTGTTGTTGTTGAGGAGAGCGGTTAAGGTTTTGTTGTTGGTTTGGGTTGGTAGGAGGGAAACCAGGTGGTGAAAGGTAATTGTTGGATCGATAGCTAAGCAAGTTACGGTCACCTTGAGGTCTAGCTTGATAAGCAGGTTGTTGGTAGGTGCCATATGCCGCATTCACATTCTCAGCAGGGTAATCTTGGGTGGCGGTACACGTTGTGTAAGAGTGGGGACCACCGCATATCTCACAAGGTTGGCTGACAGCGTTCACTTGTACATTTTTGGCGTTGTTGCTGTTGTTGTTGCTGACGGTGTGGGTGACAAGCGATTCAAGAAGCGTAGTGATTTTGTCTAATCGCTTGTCGCTGTCATTAGTGCTAGCACTAGCAACATTGGTCCTAATGCTCTTGGTTTGCACACGAGACTTGTTCTCAATGATATCCCAAGCAGCATTGGAAGTCTTAGCCAATAGATTACCCCCCGAAGCACTATTCAGTGAATCTTGGTCATTTATGCTTAAACCATTGTAAAAAGTATTTATTTGATGAACTTTGGTAAAACCATGTTGTGGGCATTTTCTTAAAAGATCTTTAAAACGATCCCAAGATTCACTGAACGACTCGTCGTACTTTTGTTCAAAGGTTATAATCTCATTCCGCAAAGCGGTAGTACGAGAGGGTGGAAAAAAGTAGTTGATAAACTTTGTTTCCAAATCCGTCCACGAGAGAATACTCTGTGGCGGTTCCTTAGCAAGCCAATGCCGGGCTTGTCCCTCTAAAGAAAAGGGAAAAAGTTGTAACCTTATTACTTCTTGTGGAACGCCATTGAACTTGACCGTGTTCGTGAGTTGTAGAAATCTCTTGATGTGATCGTGTGGGTCATCAATGGTTCGTCCAAAGAATGGTTGAGCTGAGACCATCTGGATAAAGCCTGACTTTAACTCGAAATTGTTGGCGGCAATTGGTGGAATAACAATTGGATCCATGTTGCCATCGACATGAGCTTGCAGCAATTCAATCATTGGGCGATTATCCGGAAGGTGCTCATTGTTGTTGTTATTGTTCATGTTGTTGAAAGGCGGGTTGTTGTTGTTATTATTGTTGTTCGGAGGTGGTATGTTATTGTTGTTTTGTACACCAGCCATGTCTAAGTTATCGAGAGGCTCGGGCTCTTGATAGGACGTGGATCGAGTGCGCATACACCTGCAAAAGGACGAACAAAGAAAAACAAAGCAAAAATATTTTTGGTTTTTATTGTTTTTTAATTTTTAGGATTTTTGAAAATTTTGTATTTTGTAGTTGTTTTTGAAATTTTTTGAAAAAGTAACGTTCACGGGGAACGGATCCCAAAATCCAAATTCTCACAAAAAACTTTTGATCTTAACGAGAGGAGCCGGCAGCGGCGCCATTTAATATTAGCATTTTCAATGGGTTCAGATTTCTCGGAATCCTCTCGAATTGATCTCAGCTTAAAAGTGGAATGATTGTTCTTGGTGACAATAAGTGGATTTGTTTTACTAACCTAAATCAATGAAGTAAATAAAAATTAAAGCTAGAATCAGTAGATCAAAAACAATTAAATGATAAAGCAGAAAAAATACTCTATTCGGAAAAGGTCCTATGCGGAATGATATACCATTCGGAACAAAAAGTCAATTCGGAAAATATTCCGAATAAGAAAACAAAATTAAGACTATGCGGAATAATTGAAAAGTTCCGAATAGGGAAAAATGGAAAATCCTATTCGGAATAAAAAGTCTATTCGGAAAACCTAGTCTATGCGGAAAATACTCCTACTCGGAAAAACAACCCAATTCGGAAAACCAAGTCCATGCGGAAAAAGTGGCTATTCGGAAAAATAAAGTCTATGCGGAATATAATTTCTATTCGGAAAAACCTGGCTATTCGGAAACTATTCCGAATAAGGAAAACAAAGAAATGATTATGCGGAAAATTGGAGCTATTCGGAATATCTGGGATATTCCGAATAAAGAGGAAATAAACCTATACTCGGAATAATTGAAATATTCCGAGTAAAGCAAAATGGATCAAGTCTATTCGGAATAATTCTGGAGCACGAAGAACAGATACAGTAACAGTAAAATAAGGGACACGAAATTTAATCAAAATCAAACTAAATACTCAAAAAGGTTTTACCAAACTAACCAATAATCATTAACATACCATGAAAAACAAATCCCACTAATAAAAACACTAATTCAACAACTTTTTAGGATCAAACTTGAATCACATAAAAACTTAAGAACTTGCAAAAAGAGATGAAAAAGAACAAGATTAATGAAAAGATGGAATGGATTGATTAAGGGAAAAGTAACAAGAGTATTGATTAATGATTACAAGATGAAAAGAAAAAGATGAAAATCACCAAACTCCCTAATGGAGTTTGTGATGAGACGAACTACAAAGCCTGGGAAAAAGGAAAATGAAAACTAACTCCCTAATGTGTGAAGGGAAAAACTATATATAGTCCTAAAGGTTGGTTGGTGAGTGGGCTTTCTCCCTTTCTTCTTGTCTTCTCGTCTTTTCAGAAAAGTTGACGATTTCGATTCTGATTCGGGATTTGTTGTCGATTAAATCCAACTCGTCTTTTAATTTCTTCGTTAAATAGACTTGAGTTTCTTCGACTTATGAAAATCTTCCGTCTTTAGTCCTTTTCTTCGATAAATCTTCGAATAGGCCTAGTGACTTCAAATCTTTTGCATCTCTTGGACAATAGACTTTATCTTGAGTCTTTTTCCTTGGTAAATCCCGTGCAATCCCATGTTTTCCTCAATATTCATCCGGTTAGTTCTGAAAACACAATAAACACAAAAACCACGCATAATTCCAAACAAATGATATTAAATACGTGTTTTGGTCTTGTTTTAGCCCGAATTAAGTGGTAAAAGGATGGGTGTTTACACACCTATCATCGTCTCTATCCTTACTAGAAGTATTCTAGAACATAATAAACGTGTAGCTCACATCTTCCATCAGTGCTTGTCTTCAATCTGTCAACGCTTGACTTTAACTTGTCAACGCTTAAGCTGTCAGCGCTCACTTTGCTCTTGTCAACGCTTAAGTTGTTCTTGTCAGCGTTCAAGTGATCTGGCCTTAATTTATTCCCAACGGTTTCAGCCGGATTTGGATGTGTCTGACCATGTTTAAAAGTTATACAGTTAGTATATGCTAATGAAATTGTATATTGATGGAGGCAAAAGTATTGAAGAACGGACTGACTTGGTTCTTGTAGCCCAAGATTGTGTGAAGGAGAAGGATTTCTTAAAATGGCCATAACTTCAGCACCGTAAGTTCGTTTTTAGCTTGTGGCCTGTCAAAACGAGCGAAAAACAAGCGGAACATCGCTGTAACCAAGTTTAGGCTGGTTAAGGATTTTTGAAGGCCCAAAAAGCCATTTTATTTTGCTTTTTTCATTAGTTTTGTATATTATCCACCTTTGTAGGTTTCCCCTAGGAAAATCAATATCATTGTTGTGTTGATCAAACAATGTTAAATGTTGTTGAAGCTCACTTGTATTTTTAATATCTATTGATGGTATGCCATCACGATTTCCTTGTCTAGTAAAACCACAACTACATCACCAACTAATTTGCTACATTCAAGTCTGGTAAAAACATAGCTAAACCTAACCAAAACATGCTAAAGACGACCAAAACATGATCAATGTAATCAAACCATAGTAGAAATCCTATTTCCACAGATTTGGCATGGTTTGCCCGGTTTATTAGGACTTTCTCCGGTTTTCCCCGGTTTTCCCCGGTTAACATCCAATTTCGTTCGATTTCGTCCGTTTTGATATGTTTCGAACGGTTTAGCCCATTTCAGCTGGATTTGGATGTGCATGACCATGTTTGAAAGTTTTACATTTTGTATATGCCAATGAAATTGTACATTGATGGAGGCAAAAGTATTGAAGAATGGACGGACTTGGTTCTCGAAGCCCAAGATTGTATGACGAAAAAGGCTTTCTTAAAATGGCCATAACTTCAGCACCGTAAGTTCGTTTTCAGCCCATGACCTGTCAAAACGACCGAAAAACAAGAGAAACATCGTTTTAACCATTTTTATGCTGGTTAAGGATTTTTGAAGGCCCAAAAAGCCATTTACTATGCTTTTTTGATTAGTTTTGTTTATTATCCACCTTTGTAGGTTTCCTAAGGAAAATCAATATCATTGTTGTGTTGATAAAAAAATGTTAAATGTTGTTGTAGCTCACTCGTATTTTTAATATCAATTGATGGTATGCCATCACGATTTCCTTGTCTAGTAAAACCACAACTACATCACCAACTAATTTGCTACATTCAAGTTTGGTTATAACATAGCCAAACCCAACCAAAACATGCTAAATACGACCACAACATGATCAATACAATCAAACCACAGTAGAAATCCTATTTCCATAGATTTGGCATGGTTTGCCCGGTTTATTATGACTTTCTCTAATTTTACCTAGCTAACGTCCGATTTCGTCCGATTTCGTCCGTTTTGATATGCTTCGAACGGTTTATCCCGTTTCAGCCAGATTTGGATGTGTATGACCATGTTTGAAAGTTGTACAGTTAGTATATGCCAATGAAATTGTATATTGATGGAGGCAAAAATATTGAAGAACGGACTGACTTGGTTCTCGAAGCCCAAGATCGTGTGACGAAGAAGGCTTTCTTAAAATGGTCATAACTTCAGCACCGTAAGTTCTTTTTCAGCCCGTGACCTGTCAAAACGACCGAAAAAACAAGAGAAACATCGTTGTAACCATTTTTATGCTGGTTAAGGATTTTTGAAGGCCCAAAAAGCCATTTACTATGCTTTTTCAGTAGTTTTGTTTATTATCCACCTTTGTAGGTTTCCTAAGGAAAATCAATATCATTGTTGTGTTGATCAAAAAATGTTAAATGTTGTTGTAGCTCACTCGTATTTTTAATATCAATTGATGGTATGCCATCACGATTTCCTTGTCTAGTAAAACCACAACTACATCACCAACTAATTTGCTACATTCAAGTTTGGTTATAACATAGCCAAACCCAACCAAAACATGCTAAAGACGACCACAACATGATCAATACAATCAAACCACAGTAGAAATCCTATTTCCATAGATTTGGCATGGTTTTCCTGGTTTATTCTGACTTTCTCCGGTTTTCCCCAGTTAACATCCGATTTCGTCAGATCTCGTTCGATTTCGTCTGTTTTGATATGCTTTGAACGGTTTAGCTCGTTTCAGTCGGATTTGGATCTGTATGACCATGTTTGAAAGTTGTACAGTTAGTATATGCCAATGAAATTGTATATTGATGGAGGCAAAAATATTGAATAACGGACTGACTTGGTTCTCGAAGCCCAAGATCGTGTGATGAAGAAGGCTTTCTTGAAATGGCCATAACTTCAACACCGTAAGTTCTTTTTCAGCCCGTGACCTGTCAAAACGACCAAAAAACAAGAGGAACATCGTTGTAACCATTTTTATGATAGTTAAGGATTTTTGAAGGCCCAAAAAACCATTTTATTATGCTTTTTTCATTAGTTTTGTATATTATCCACCTTTGTAGGTTTCTCAAGGAAAATCAATATCATTGTTGTGTTGACCAAACAATGTTAAATGTTGTTGGAGCTCACTCGTAATTTTAATATCAATTAATGGTATGCCATCACGATTTCCTTGTCTAGTTAAACCACAATTAAATCACCAACTAATTTGCTACATTCAAGTCTTGTTAAAACATAGCCAAACCCAACCAAAACATGCTAAAGATGACCACAACATGCTCAATACAATAAAACCATAGTAGAAATCCTATTTCAACGGATTTGGCATGGTTTGCCCAGTTTATTCAGACTACCTACGGTTTTCCCCGATTAACGTCCGATTTCGTCCGTTTTGATATGTTTCAAACGGTTTAGCCCGTTTCTGCCGGATTTGGATGTGTATGACCATGTTTGAAAGTTGTACAGTTAGTATATGCCAATGAAATTGTATATTGATGGAGGAAAAAGTATTGAACAACGGACTGACTTGGTTCTTGTAGCCCAATATCGTGTGACGAAGAAGGATTTCTTAAAATGGCCATAACTTCAGCACCGTAAGTTCGTTTTCAGCCCGTGACCTGTCAAAACGACCGAAAAAACAAGCGGAACATCGCTGTAACAAAGTTTAGGTTGGTTAAGGATTCTTTAAGGCCCAAAAGCCATTTTAGTATGCTTTTTTCATTAGTTTTGTATATTATCTACCTTTTTAGGTTTCCAAAGGAAATACAATATCATTGTTGTGTTGATTAAATAATGTTAAATGTTGTTGGAGCTCACTCGTATTTTTAATATCAATTGATGGTATGCCATCATGATTTCCTTGTCTAGTAAAACCACAACTACATCACCAACTAATTTGCTACATTCAAGTCTGTTTAAAACATAGCCAAACGCAACCAAAATATGCTAAAGACGACCACAACATGCATGCATGCATGACAATTCCATCGTACTCATGTTGTAGTGTTAATTCCATCGTACTCATGCATCGCAATGGTTGATTCCATCGTACTCATGCATCGCAATGCCATATCGTTTCCATCGTACCCAAGGAACGCACTCTATGATCGTACCCACGATCGCAACAAGTGATCGTGGTGTGGATTAAGGAGTGTGATCGTAGTGAACGATCGTACTATGGATCACAGTAATAGATCGCAAGTAGAAGCCCTCGGGGTTTATGCGATCACACTTACTGGATCGTACTGGTAAAACCCTTTAACATTACGATGGCATACAATAAGCAAATACCAAATAAGCACTTATCTAAAAACTTAACCAAATCAAATTTAAGAAAAAACTAATAGACCAAAATTTAAAAACTTTTAAAAATACTAAATAATAAAAATATTTAAAAACAACTTTTTATAAAAATTAACTAAAAAGCTCTTAATCAAAAATAAGAAAATTAACACAATAAGTACTAAAACACTTTAAGCTATAAAAATCAAACATTAAAAGATCAATAAGAATAAATTTGAAAACTTTTAAAATAAGAAATAAGCAAACTTTAAAAGGACAAAACTTTTTAAGAAAACTAAAAAGTAAATAAGCTAAATACAAAATAATTCAATAAGATTGTCAAACTTATAGCTTAAATCGTATACAAGCCTAGATGGAAATAGAAAGATGAACTTTTTAATCAAATAAGCAATATGATTAAGAAAAATCAATGCTTAATCTGAACCACAGTCAAATCAAAGACAAGAAAAGTAGGATGAGAATGATAAAGAAAAGCTTGATTATACGAAAATTAAGATTCAACAATAAAATTAACTTTCTTGGAATTAAAAGGATTGAAATTTAAGACATAAAATTAAAGAACAAGATAGTAAATGACATGAAATTAAAGTTGTGCAAGTAAAGAAAAATGGTGGAAAGACTAATTGTCACATTACCTAACAAAATGAAATGAAGTGAAATGGGTTCTATTTATTTGGAGAAGGGAAGCATGTGTTGCTCCTTTCTTTCCTTCTTTCTTCTTTCTCGTCTTTTCGTCTTCTTAATTCTTCGACTTTTTTCGACTTTGTCTCGGGATTTATTAAACTCGTCTTATAATTTCTTAATTAATTAGACTTGAGTTCTTCGGCTTTATTAAACTTCTGTCTTTGGACTTTTTCTTCGATAAATCTTCAGAATTGGCCTTGGACTTCCATTCTTTTTGCACTCTTAATCTTTTGACTTCATCTTTTATCTTTTTCTTCGATAAAAGCCCGTGAAAGCCCGTGTTTTCTTCCCTTTTCACATTTTGGTCCTAAAACACAATAAAAACACAAACCACGCATAATTCCGACATTTGCGACATAAAATACACGTTTTCGCTTGGTTTTTATTATAATTAAGTGGTAAAAAGATGGGTGTTTTCACACCTATCATATAATTGATCTCCGGTTAAAAAGTTCGTTGGTCTCGGTGTCTAATCGAATTGATCTCCGGTTCAAAGTGCGACTCAATTGTTTTTGGTTAAGAAAAAGGGAAGTTGATTTTCTATAACTAATTAAAAAGTAAATGCGAAAAGTATTTAGAAACGAACTAAAGACAAGTACAAATAATAAAAGTAAAACAAGGTGAATATTAAAAACTAAAAATCAAAACGATATTAAAACGAATATTAAAACAAATAATAAAACGAAATTTAAAGCGAAACAATTAAAAAAATAAAACTAAAAGACGAAATCAACTATTGACTCGAAAATAAAGTTTACTAAATGAAAAAGGAGAATAAAACTAAAATGGTACTTTAAAGCTAAACGAGGGAAAACTTAAAGCGGGTACTAAATAAAAGATAAAACTTGAACTTTACGAAAAAATATTAATACTAAAAATCGGCGAAAAATTCAACTAAAAATACGTAACTTTCAGAAATAAAATCGGAACAACTTTAAGACAAAACTAAACAATTACGAAACAATACTATTAAATAGACAAGCTAGCAGACTAGCTGCTGGAAGCAGCCAGCCTACTAGGTGAAAATGGCGCCAACCTTGAGCATGCATGCATGCATGACAATTCCATCGTACTCATGTTGTAGTGTTAATTCCATCGTACTCATGCATCGCAATGGTTGATTCCATCGTACTCATGCATCGCAATGCCATATCGTTTCCATCGTACCCAAGGATCGCACTCTTTGATCGTACCCACGATCGCAATAAGTGATCGTGGTGTGGATTAAGGAGTGTGATCGTAGTGAACGATCGTTCTATGGATCACAGTAATGGATCGCAAGTAGAAGCCCTCGGGGTTTATGCGATCACACTTACTGGATCGTACTGGTAAAACCCTTTAACATTACGATGGCATACAATAAGCAAATACCAAATAAGCACTTATCTAAAAACTTAACCAAATCAAATTTAAGAAAAAACTAATAGACCAAAATTTAAAAACTTTTAAAAATACTAAATAATAAAAATATTTAAAAACAACTTTTTATAAAAATTAACTAAAAAGCACTTAATCAAAAATAAGAAAATTAACACAATAAGCACTAAAACACTTTAAGCTATAAAAATCAAACATTAAAAGATCAATAAGAATAAATTTGAAAACTTTTAAAATAAGAAATAAGCAAACTTTAAAAGGACAAAACTTTTTAAGAAAACTAAAAAGTAAATAAGCTAAATACAAAATAAGTCAATAAGATTGTCAAACTTATAGCTTAAATCGTATACAAGCCTAGATGGAAATAGAAAAGATGAACTTTTTAATCAAATAAGCAATATGATTAAGAAAAATCAATGCTTAATCTGAACCACAGTCAAATCAAAGACAAGAAAAGTAGGATGAGAATGATAAAGAAAAGCTTGATTATACGAAAATTAAGATTCAACAATAAAATTAACTTTCTTGGAATTAAAAGGATTGAAATTTAAGACATAAAATTAAAGAACAAGATAGTAAATGACATGAAATTAAAGTTGTGCAAGTAAAGAAAAATGGTGGAAAGACTAATTGTCACATTACCTAACAAAATGAAATGAAGTGAAATGGGTTCTATTTATTGGGAGAAGGGAAGCATGTGTTGCTCCTTTCTTTCCTTCTTTCTTCTTTCTCGTCTTTTCGTCTTCTTAATTCTTCGACTTTTTTCGACTTTGTCTCGGGATTTATTAAACTCGTCTTATAATTTCATAATTAATTAGACTTGAGTTCTTCGGCTTTATTAAACTTCTGTCTTTGGACTTTTTCTTCGATAAATCTTCAGAATTGGATTTGGACTTCCATTCTTTTTGCACTCTTAATCTTTTGACTTCGTCTTTTATCTTTTTCTTCGATAAAAGCCCGTGAAAGCCCGTGTTTTCTTCCCTTTTCACATTTTGGTCCTAAAACACAATAAAAACACAAACCACGCATAATTCCGACATTTGCGACATAAAATACACGTTTTCGCTTGGTTTTTATTATAATTAAGTGGTAAAAAGATGGGTGTTTTCACACCTATCATATAATTGATCTCCGGTTAAAAAGTTCGTTGGTCTCGGTGTCTAATCGAATTGATCTCCGGTTCAAAGTGCGACTCAATTGTTTTTGGTTAAGAAAAAGGGAAGTTGATTTTCTATAACTAATTAAAAAGTAAATGCGAAAAGTATTTAGAAACAAACTAAAGAAAAGTACAAATAATAAAAGTAAAACAAGGTGAATATTAAAAACTAAAAATCAAAACGATATTAAAACGAATATTAAAACAAATAATAAAACGAAATTTAATGCGAAACAATTAATAAAAATAAAACTAAAAGACGAAATCAACTATCGACTCGAAAATTAAGTTTACTAAAAGAAAAAGGAGAGAATAAAACTACAATGGTACTTTAAAGCTAAACGAGGGAAAACCTAAAGCGGGTACTAAATAAAAGATAAAACTTGAACTTTACGAAAAAATATTAATACTAAAAATCGGCGAAAAATTCAACTAAAAATACGTAACTTTCAGAAATAAAATCGGAACAACTTTCAGACAAAACTAAACAATTACGGAACAATACTATTAAATAAACAAGCTAGCAGGCTAGCTGCTGGAAGCAGCCAGCCTACTAGGTGAAAATGGCGCCAACCTTGAGCATGCATGCATGCATGACAATTCCATCGTACTCATGTTGTAGTGTTAATTCCATCGTACTCATGCATCACAATGGTTGATTCCATCGTACTCATGCATCGCAATGCCATATCGTTTCCATCGTAACCAAGGATCGCACTCTATGATCATACCCACGATCGCAACAAGTGATCGTGGTGTGGATTAAGGAGTGTGATCGTAGTGAACGATCGTACTATGGATCGAAGTAATGGATCGCAAGTAGAAACCCTCGGGGTTTATGCGATCACACTTACTGGATCGTACTGGTAAAACCATTTAGCATTACGATGGCATACAATAAGCAAATAACAAATAAGCACTTATCTAAAAACTTAACCAAATCAAATTTAAGAAAAAGCTAATTGACCAAAATTTAAAAACTTTTAAAAATACTAAATAATAAAAAATATTTAAAAACAACTTTTTATAAAAATTAACTAAAAAGCACTTAATCAAAAATAAGAAAATTAACACAATAAGCACTAAAACACTTTAAGCAATAAAAATCAAACATTAAAAGATCAATAAGCATAAATTTGAAAACTTTTAAAATAAGAAATAAGCAAACTTTAAAAAGACTAAACTTTTTAAGAAAACTAAAAAGTAAATAAGCTAAATACAAAATAAGCCAATAAGATTGTCAAACTTATAGCTTAAATCGTATACAAGCCTAGATGGAAATAGAAAGATGAACTTTTTAATCAAATAAGCAATATGATTAAGCAAAATCAATGCTTAATCTGGACCACAATCAAATCAAAGACAAGAAAAGTAGGATGAGAATGATAAAGAAAAGCTTGATTAAAGGAAAATTAAGATTCAACAATAAAATTAACTTACTTGGAATTAAAAGACTTGAAATTTAAGACATAAAATTAAAGAACAAGATAGTAAATGACGTGAAATTAAAGTTGTGCAAGTAAACAAAAATGGTGGAAAGACTAATTGTCACATTAGCTAACAAAATTAAATTAAGTGAAATGGGTTCTATTTATAGGGAGAAGGGAAGCATGTGTTGCTCCTTTATTTCCTTCTTTCTTCTTTCTCGTCTTTTCGTCTTCTTAATTCTTCGACTTTTTTCGAATTTGTCTCGGGATTAATTAAACTCGTCTTATAATTTCTTCATTAATTAGACTTGAGTTCTTCGGCTTTATTAAACTTCTGTCTTTGGACTTTTTCTTCGATAAATCTTCAAAATTGGCCTTGGACTTCCATTATTTTTGCACTCTTGATCTTTTGACTTCGTCTTTTGTCTTTTTCTTCGATAAAAGCCCGTGAAAGCCCGTGTTTTCTTCCCTTTTCACATTTTGGTCCTAAAACACAATAAAAACACAAACCACGCATAATTTCGACATTTACGACATAAAATACACGTTTTGGCTTGGTTTTTATTATAATTAAGTGGTAAAAAGATGGGTGTTTTCACACTTCTAAAGCCCGTTTCAGCCGGATTGGGATGTGTATGACCATGTTTGAAAGTTGTACGGTTAGTATATGCCAATGAAATTGTATATTGATGGAGGCAAAAGTATTGAAGAACGGAATGACTTGGTTCTCGAAGCCCAAGATCGTGTGACGAAGAAGGCTTTCTTAAAATGGCCATAACTTCAGCACCGTAAGTTCTTTTTCAGCCCCTGACTTTTCAAAACTACCGAAAAAATAAGAGGAACATCGTTGAAACCATTTTTATGCTGGTTAAGGATTTTTGAAACCCAAAAAGCCATTTTACTATGATTTTTTCATTAGTTTTGTATATTATCCACCTTTGTAGGTTTCCCAAGGAAAATCAATATCATTGTTGTGTTGATCTAAAAATGTTTAATGTTGTTGTAGCTCACTCGTATTTTTAATATCAATTGATGGTATGCCATCACGATTTCCTTGTCTAGTAAAACCACAACTACATCACCAACTAATTTGCTACATTCAAGTTTGGTTATAACATAGCCAAACCCAACCAAAACATGCTAAAGACGACCACAACATGATCAATACAATCAAACCATAGTAGTAATCCTATTTCCATAGATTTGGCATGGTTTTCCTAGTTTATTCTGACTTTATCCGGTTTACCCCAGTTAACGTCCGATTTCGTCCGATCTGGTTCGATTTCTTCTGTTTTGATATGCTTTGAACGGTTTAGCCCGTTTCAGTCGGATTTGGATGTGTATGACCATGTTTGAAAGTTGTACAGTTAGTATATGCCAATGAAATTGTATATTGATGGAGGCAAAAATATTGAATAACAGACTGACTTGATTCTCGAAGCCAAAGATCGTGTGATGAAGAAGGCTTTCTTAAAATGGCCATAACTTCAACACCGTAAGTTCTTTTTCATCCCGTGACCTGTCAAAACGACCAAAAAACAAGAGGAACATCGTTGTAACCATTTTTATGATAGTCAAGGATTTTTGAAGGCCCAAAAAGCCATTTTATTATGCTTTTTTCATTAGTTTTGTATATTACACCTTTGTAGGTTTCTTAAGGAAAATCAATATCATTGTTGTGTTGACCAAACAATGTTAAATGTTGTTGGAGCTCACTCGTAATTTTAATATAGTAAAACCACAATTAAATCACCAACTAATTTGTTACATTCAAGTCTTGTTAAAACATAGCCAAACCCAACCAAAACATGCTAAAGATGACCACAACATGCTCAATACAATAAAACCATAGTAGAAATCCTATTTCCATGGATTTGGCATGGTTTGCCCAGTTTATTCAGACTACCTACGGTTTTCCCCGGTTAACGTCCGATTTCGTCCGTTTTGATATGTTTCGAACGGTTTAGCCCGTTTCTGTCGGATTTGGATGTGTATGACCATGTTTGAAAGTTTTACAGTTAGTATATGCCAATGAAATTGTATATTGATGGAGGAAAAAGTATTGAACAACGGACTGACTTGGTTCTTGTAGCCCAATATTGTGTGACGAAGAAGGATTTCTTAAAATGGCCATAACTTCAGCACCGTAAGTTCGTTTTCAGCCGGTGACCTATCAAAACGACCGAAAAAATAAGCGGAAAATCGCTGTAACAAAGTTTAGGTTGGTTAAGGATTTTTTAAGGCCCAAAAGCCATTTTAGTATGCTTTTTTCATTAGTTTTGTATATTATCTACCTTTTTAGGTTTCCAAAGGAAATACAATATCATTGTTGTGTTGATCAAATAATGTTAAATGTTGTTGGAGCTCACTCGTATTTTTAATATCAATTGATGGTATGCCATCACGATTTCCTTGTCTAGTAAAACCACAACTACATCACCAACTAATTTGCTACATTCGAGTCTGGTTAAAACATAGTCAAACCCAACCAAAATATGTTAAAGACGACCACAACATGATCAATACAATCAAACCATAGTAGAAATCCTATTTCCACGGATATGGCATGGTTTGCCCGGTTTATTAGGACTTTCTCCGGTTTCCCCGGTTAACGTCCAATTTCGACCGTTTTGATATGTTTCGAACGGTTTAGCCCTGAAATTAAGATTTTGCTAGGTTAAAAAGTTCATTATTCTCGGTGTCTAATCGAATTGATCTCCGGTTCAAAGTGTGACTCAATTGTTTTTGTATATGAAAAAGGGAAGTTGATTTTCTATAACAAATTAAAAAGTAAATGCGAAAAGTATTTAGAAACAAACTAAAGACAAGTACAAATAATAAAAGTAAAACAAGGTGAATATTAAAAACTAAAAATCAAAACGATATTAAAACGAATATTAAAACAAATAATAAAACGAAATTTAAAGCGAAACAATTAAAAAATAAAACTAAAAGACGAAATCAACTATCGACTCGAAAATAAAGTTTACTAAATGAAAAAGGAGAGAATAAAACTAAAATGTTACTTTAAAGCTAAACGAGGGAAAACCTAAAGCGGGTACTAAATAAAAGATAAAACTTGAACTTTACGAAAAAATATAAATACTAAAAATCGGCGAAAAATTCAACTAAAAATAAGTAACTTTCAGAAATAAAATCGGAACAACTTTAAGACAAAACTAAACAATTATGGAACAATACTATTAAATAAACAAGCTAGCAGGCTAGCTGCTGGAAGCAGCCAGCCTACTAGGTGAAAATGGCGCCAACCTTGAGCATGCATGCATGCATGACAATTCCATCGTACTCATGTTGTAGTGTTAATTCCATCGTACTCATGCATCGCAATGGTTGATTCTGTTGGGAATAAATTAAGGCCAGATCACTTGAACGCTGACAAGAACAACTCAAGCGTTAACAAGAGCAAAGTGAGCGCTGACAGCATAAGCGTTGACAAGTTAAAGTCAAGCGTTGATAGATTGAAGACAAGCACTGATGGAAGATGTGAGCTACACGTTTATTATGTTCTAGAATACTTCTAGTAAGGATAGAAACGACAATGTATTTTCTATGTTTATCTTTACCTAGAATAGTTGATACGTAGCTTATTGTACAAGGCTTCTTAGTCTATAAAAGAAGGCCTTTAGGTTAATGTTTAATATCAAGTTTTTCATTAAGTTTTTCATTCGTAAACATCTTTCATTGTAAGCAAGTTCGACATTCATAATCAAAGTGAAAGTTTTGTTTACATCTTGTGTTCTTGTTTAAGTATTAAATTCCGCATAATACTTAGATTCACAAAGCATATAACAAAAGTTTCTCTACGTGTTATACTTGATTTAATCTCGTATACACAAAGCTAATCGATCTAAGTTTGGGATCAACAAGTGGTATCAGAGCTTGTTGAGGAACTTTTGATCTTTGAAGAACACCAGAACCATATACGAACACCAAAACCCTAATTTTCTCAAAACCCTAAAAACATCATGTCTGAAGCAATAACCTCCTCCTCCTCATCCTTACCAAACATCAAGATTCCTATGCTTGATGCAACCAACTTTGACTTATGGAGGTTCAACTTTGAACAATATCTGGGGATCTTTGACTACACACTCTGGGACATCATTGAATATGGAAACTCATTCAATAAAGCTCAAAAGATTCTGAATGCCATTGCAACAAGAACAGCTGTTGAAGGATGTCCCAATGAAGATAAGAAAGAAAAACCTGGAGATGGTAGAGCTGTAAGTGTTGAAGATATTGCAAAGAAAAGGGCTGACATGAAAGCCCTAAATATTCTGAAAGTGTCTTTGGGACAAGAAAATCAGCACAAATGTAGGAGCTATGAATCTGCTAAGGATCTTTGGGAAGCAATTGAAGTTGCATATGGTGGTAATGCAGAAACTAAGGAAGAAAAGAAAAAGCAACTTCTGCATGATTATGCTGTCTTCAAAGCTCAGCCTAATGAGAAACTGAGCAGTGTGAGAAGCAGATTGCTTGACATCACAAGCAAATTGTCCTTCATGGGGACACAAGTTGGTGATATTGACACCAATGCTACTTTTCTGAAAAGTCGTGGTGAGACATGGAAGATTGAGGCAAGATCTATTCTTGCCAATAATACTCACAAGAGCTCTTCGTTTGATGACATCTACAACAAACTAAGACTGTTGGAAGATGAAAATCTTTCAAGCAAATCTAGCACTAGCAACATGGCCTTCTTCTCTCATAGTGAAGGTCAATTCAATCAGAAGGACTCTTTTATGCATCCAGTTACTGGATCATCATTTGTCAGCGCTGGGACAAGTCCTGTCAACGTCTCCTTTTTAGACGCTGACACATTCATAAATGACTCCCCAAGAGTTAAACCTGCTGGTTTGGATTTGGATACTGTTTGTGCTTACATTGCTTCTTCGCCCAATGGTTCAGTGATTACATATGAGGACCTTGAGAAGATAAGTGATGAACACTTGGAAGAGATGGACATCAAGTGGAACATGGCTCTTGGTAGTATAAGAGCAAATAGATGGAATAGAAGGTTCAAGAAGAAGATGACCTTCAATGCTAAAGACACTGCTGGATTTGATAAATCTAAAGTTGAGTGCTACAACTGCCATCGCATGGGGCACTTCATGAGGGAATGCAGATCTCCTAGAAGATCTGATGCTGGTAAACCCTCAAGCCAGGTTGTTAAAGCTCAAGACTCCAAAGCCATGGTTGCAGTTCAAGGAATTGATGCACTGGATGGGATTGGATCTATCTGGCTAAGGATGCTGAAGAGGACAAAGCTTTGATTGCTGATATTGAAGAAGAAGAGCATGTTGAATATGCTCTCATGGCACACTCCTCCTCTTCATCTGATAATGAGGTATATGATGATGCTTTTTGTAGCAAAGGTTGTAGGATAAACACTGACAGACTTAACAAAGAGGTGTTAAAACTAAAAGAGGATATGAGCACTGAAAGGTGTAAATTATCCAATTACCAACTAGCTCTTACTGAAACTGAGAAAACTGTTTCTGAATACAAGAAAATGGAATTTGATTTAAAAGATAAGATAAATATCTTAAAACATGAGCTAGAGGGTAGTATGGATATTAGAAATATCATGTCAAAAGTCAATAAAGACCTACAGGCTAAGTTAGATGAGGCCATTAAAAATAAAGATAATGTTGACCTCAAGATTCAAAGATTTGATAGAGCCACCCAAGCCCTAGGAGACTGTGTATCTAAACAAAGAGATCCTAAGGATATGACTGGGCTTGGAATGAATGAGAATGATTACTCTCTGGTTCCACCACCAGCTGGTGACTTCTATGGTGTCCTTAGAAAGGATTTATCTTGGACTGGTATACCAGAATGCCAAGAAGAGGAATTCATTCCTCCACCAAGAGTTGTCACCCCAGTAGAAGAGTATCAACAAAAACTGACTGACCTAAATGAGTGGAAGAAAGCTAACCCTACTTTATTTGTTAAGGGAGGGTTGCTGTGTGAAAGTCCCATTGAATCCCCACCCATTAAGGTTACTCACCCAGCTACTGGTGAAGCTGTTGACCTAGGCTCCAACACTGTTAGAAGACCTACCATTAAATATGCAGAGATGTATAGAAATAATAGGTCACCCAAGAGCCAAGTTAACAATCATGGAACAGGTTTCTTTGCTTCTAGACCTAAGTATGTGTCTAAGAAAGCCTGTTATACTTGTGGTAGCTTTTCACATTTGGCATACAAATGTGTCAACGCTCTCAAAGCCAGCGCTGATAGGAACAATTTCAGCGCTGATAGGAAGAAAGTCAACGTTGTTAGGAAATCAAACGTTGTCAGACCTAGACCTTGTGTGCAGCAAAGTACACAAGTGATTAGACCAGCCCCATTCTTTACTAGAAGGTCTAACACTCATGGACAAAGACCTTTTCAAAAGACAAATACCTGGTCAAATAGGCAATGGGTTCCTGTAGCAAACCCTAGGTTCAACGCTGATAAGGGTAAATTCAGCGTTGACAGGACAAAATCCAACGCTGACAGAAACGTGATAGACCTAAGTATTTGCAGCCACAAGGTAAGGGGTCTAAAGCTTCTTCAAGCTTAACATGGAGACCCAAGAAAGATCAAAACCCTAATAATAATGGAATTTCAATGACTTGCAACAGGTTTAACTATATTTCAAAAGTCATTACAAAACCAATTGGGGTTAACTGGGTATTTCATCTAAAAAGGGATGAGAATGGGGTTGTTGTGAGAACTAAGTCTGTTCTTATTGAACAACCAGATGAATCCAAGTCTTCTGAGACTTGGGTTCCCAAAGAAAACTAAATTGTTTTCTTTATGTGCAGGGCATTCAAAAGAAGATCAATGATTATGGATATTGGGATAGTGGATGCTCAAGGCACATGACAGGAAAGGAAGACTATCTGACGAACTTCACTCCTATTCAAGATGGTGATAAGGTATACTTTGGAGGGGGCTATGGCACCATCACAGGAAAAGGAACTCTTATCACCAATAATCTACGTTTTGAGAATGTCTTCCTGGTAAAAGAACTGGATTATAATTTGTTTAGTGTATCACAAGTGTGTGATAACAAAAATAAGGTTCTTTTCACTGATACTGAGTGTTTGGTGTTAAGCAAGGATTTTAAGATCTCTGATGAGAAGTATATTGAGTATAGAACACCTAGGCATAAGTACATATACAATGTGAATTTAAATGGGATTAAAGTGAATGCAAATATGTCTTGTTTTTATGCTAAGGCCTCAGTAGATGAAAGTAATTTGTGGCACAGGAGACTAGGGCACATAAACTTTAAAAATATAAATAGACTTGTGAGGCTTGGTTTAGTTGATGGTTTGCCTGAGAAGGCCTTCCACAATGACCACTCTTGTGTTGCATGTCTTAAAGGCAAGCAGCACAAGGTCTCATTCAAGTCCAAGCAGGTGCATACTAGTTCCAGACCTCTTCATATGCTTCACATGGACCTCTTTGGTCCAACTAATATAGAAAGTTTGAATGGCAAGTCATATTGTTTTGTTGTCACTGATGACTTTTGTAGGTTTACTTGGACATTCTTTCTAGCTATGAAGAGTGACACAGCTGATGTTCTTATTGAATTTATGACTCAAATTGAGAAAAGGTCTGTCAATGAGGTTAAGATGCTTAGGAGTGATAATGGTGGAGAATTTAGGAACAAGAAGCTAGATGATTTTTGTGTCAGGAAGGGAATTACTAGGCAGTTTAGTATTGCTAGAACCCCACAACAAAATGGGGTTGCTGAAAGGAAGAATAGAACCCTAATTGAAGCAGCCAGAACAATGTTGGTTGATGCTCACTTTCCCATAGCCTTTTGGGCTGAGGCTGTGAATACAGCATGCTATGTGCAAAATAGAGCATTGGTTAACAAAATTCAGAACAAGACACCTTATGAGTTACTTTGGGGAAGAAAACCTAATATTGGTTTTCTCAGACCTTTTGGATGTCATGTAGTAGTCTTAGACACTAGTGATGCCTTAGGAAAATTTAGTGCAAAAGGTGATGAAGGTTACTTCATGGGGTATTCAATGCAGAGCAAGGGTTATAGGGTTTATCTTAAGGAGGACAAACATATTGTTGAAAGAGTACATGTTAGGTTCTTAGAGAATAAACCTAGTGATCCTGAAAGTGGTCCTAATTGGTTGTTTGATTTGGAACCCTTATCTAAAACTTTAAATTATATGCCTGTCACTAATCCAGACATTGTGAAGGTAACTTCAAATGTTGTGGAGGAACAAGTTGTTCATGTTACAGGTACACAGGTTGATGAAAGGGCTGGATCACAAGCAGAAAAGGCATCTCCTACATTTGAATATGTCACAATTCCTATTTGGACTGATGCTTTTGCTGCTGCTGCTGCTGCTGGACAAGATAATGGTGGCTTCCAAATACCACCAGATACAAACATGCATGGTTCTTCAGGCGCTGACAAAGGCAAATCAAGCGCTGACAAGACCAATTCAGACGTTGATGGCTCAGACGTTGACAACAACAGTTCAAGCGTTGTTAGCCCAAGCGCTGACAAACAAGGTTCAGACGTTGACAACACCTTTGCACATCTTTTCTCTTCTACTTTTGAACAAGGAGAACCTTCCAGACTTTATGAAGAGATTCCTGTTGATCAAAGAGAGTCTGATGAAGAAGATATTGGCAACATGGAGCGTGAAGTTGAGGACACCAGACTTTTTGAAGGAGGAGTTCTCACTTCCACAATGAAGAATCACCCCCCATCTCAGATCATTGGTGATGTTATGACTCCAGTTCAGACAAGAAGATCCCATCAAAGTCTTGGTGGATTTATTGCCAATATACACAAGAAGGTTGATACCCCTCTTGTACAAGCATGTTTGTTTGCATGTTTTCTGTCACAAGAAGAACCCAAGAAGATATTTGATGCTCTCAAAGAACCAAGTTGGGTGGAAGCAATGCAGGATGAGCTTCACCAATTTTCTATTCAGGATGTTTGGGAGCTGGTTGATTGTCCTAGATATGTCAGACCAATTGGGACAAGATGGGTTCTCAGGAACAAAAGAGATGAAAGAGGTATTGTGGTCAGAAACAAGGCAAGGTTATACACAAGAGGAGGGGATAGACTATGAAGAAGTCTTTGCACCCGTTGCAAGGATTGAAGCTATTAGGATTTTTCTAGCCTATGCATCTTGCATGGGCTTTACAGTCTATCAAATGGATGTAAAGAGTGCATTCTTGTATGGCACCATTGTTGAAGAAGTTTATGTCATGCAACCTCCTGGTTTTGAGGATCCTGAGCATCCAGACAAAGTGTATAGAGTCAAAAAGGCTATGTATGACCTTCATCAAGCCCCTAGAGCATGGTATGGTACTTTGTCTACCTATTTGGTGGACAATGGATTCAAGAGGGGCACCATAGATCAGACACTATTTACAAAGAAGAAAGGCAAAGATGTGTTGCTTGTGCAGGTCTATGTTGATGATATCATTTTTGGGTCTACTGATCCAAAGATGAGTGAGTATTTCTCCAAGCTCATGACAGACAAATTCAAGATGAGTGCTATGGGGGAGATGAACTTCTTTCTTGGTTTACAAGTTCAGCAGAAAGAAGATGGTATCTTCATCTCCCAAGACAAATATGTTGCAGAAATTTTGAAGAAGTTTGGCTTTTCTCCACATGAAAAGAGGGCTTCTACTCCTATGGATAGAGAACACCCTTGAGGAAAGATTGGAGATGGGAAAGATGTTGATGTCAGGCATTATAGATCCATGATTGGATCCTTGATGTATCTTACTGCTTCCAGACCTGATATCATGTTTGCTGTGTGTGCATGTGCACGCCATCAAGTGACTCCCAAAGAATGTCACCTTTATGCTGTGAAGAGGATCTTTAGGTACCTAAGATGTTTCCCTACTCTTGGTTTGTGGTACCCAAAGGATTCACCATTGGAGTTGATTGCATATTCAGATAGTGATTATGGTGGTGACAAGTTTGATAGGAAATCCACAACTGGTGGATGTCAATTTCTTGGGAGCAGATTAATATCTTGGCAATGCAAGAAACAAACAGTGGTGGCTAACTCTACAACTGAAGCAGAATATGTGGCTGCAGCAGCATGTTGTGGTCAAGTGTTGTGGATTCAGAACCAGCTGTTGGATTATGGGTATAACTTCATGCATACTAAGATATTTGTTGACAATAATAGTACTTTATGCATCATTAAGAATCCTGTGCATCATTCTAAAACTAAACACATAGAAATTAGACACCATTTTATAAGAGATTGCTTTGAGAAAGGTTTAATACAACCAGATAGGGTTGACACTGAGGAAAATGTGTCAGATTTATTAACTAAACCTTTTGATACTGGAAGATTTCAGTACTTGGTAACAAGTATTGGAATGGTTAATCTCACTTAAGTATGTGTTTTGGATTCTTTTTGTAAAAGTATGTACAGGATGATGCATTATTATTATTGGTCTTATTGATAATTTAGATTTTCTACTATATTTTTCTAACACTGACAAAGGTTGTTTGAACACTGATAAGTGTTTTTGCAACGTTGTCAGCAAATATAATTGTCTAACGCTGACAAAGCTTCCTTCAACGCTGTTATGTGTTATCGGGGCGGTGTCAGCAACAATGTTAGTTTTGTGGTTTTCAATCTAAATGTGCAGATGGTGTTCGCAGTATACCATTGAATACAGAGTTGCTTATGGATCAAAGGAGAAGCATTTGGACATGTTTTTGTTTATGGATGATGGTTGGAATGTTTCATTCCTATCTTGACATAAATTTTTTATGTTCATGCATATTTTTGGCAAACTCTTTGTATCTTTGTTTAAGGGGAGGTTTTAGGAACCTTTAGGATTTTTGGGTATCCATATGATACTCTTATCACAATTCTAGATTGTGTCCACAGGTGAGTATGGGTTAGTTTTACTAAACCATGAGGCACTGTAGCATGCATAGTATATCAACTTTGCATGCTGCCAAGACATTTTTGGCCTAGAATTGGTTGTGGTCTGTTGGGAGACTTGGGAATCATTTTGATATGGGATTTACCTGGGAGTAACAAGGATTTTATAAGGTAACTTGGTTGTTAAGAATTTTGGTTAGCAAGGGACACTAGAGGACTGTTATGTCTATCTTGCTTATGCAAGTGTGCATAACTGGACAGTGCTTGCCGCCCTATCATAATTATCAGCTTTTGGTTATTTTCTCTAGGATAAATTACTTGTTAAGGTCATTTTTCACTTTTTAAAACAATTTTATTTTTGGACGCTGACAATATTTTTCCAAGCGTTGTTGTGACCAAATTGGACGCTGACATGGCTTTAGGCGAACGTTGACAAGATTATAGCCGTTGGGCGTTGATGGGTTATATTTGACCGTTGACAATCAATGGGACCTACCCAGTTGTTACTTTTGACATATTTTCAAGCCGTAATTTTAGGAGTTGTTACTTTCATTAAATGCATGAGATAACTTATAACTTTTTCAATATTTTCATGATTAGTTTTTGAAAATCTTTGCCTATTTTTGGGCCAATCACATGCATTCATCCACTCCTATAAATTTGGCTCCTATTTTTAAACAGGGTATCTATAATTCTTGTCTAACACTTTTCTCTTATCAACCTTCATCTTTTATACTTCAAATTAACAGCTTTCATCAATGGCACCAAGATTTAACTCAGCAGAATTGGATTTGGGGTTCAAGTCTCAACACAACATGATTGCTTATCTTGTTGCTGATAATACTTTGTTCCCTCAATACACACAAATGGTGGCGTATTTGAACGCATCCCCATTAAGGTATGCTCTTTCTCATGCACCACTCATTCCAGTCACACACATTAAACAGTTTTGGAACACTGTCAGTTCCTCAACAGTTAATGGAGTGACCACATTAACTTCTATTGTTCATGGGAGATCTTGGGTGGTCACTGAGGCCTTGGTACGCCAGGCCTTGCATCTTGATGATGCTGATGGTATAACCATTCTTCCCATAACTGATATAGAACAAGGGCTTAGGGCTTTGGGGTACCCTATTCCTGATGAAGGTACTCTTAATAAGTACCATAAGCAGGAATTTCCCCCAGCCTGGAAGTACCTCATTCACATTCTCCTTCAATGTTTGAGTCCCAAATGTACTGCACACAATGAGATCAATAGATCCATTGCAACTGCTATTGTGTGTATTGCAACATGGCAAAAATATAACTGGTCTAAAATGATTTTTGAAGGAATGTGTAAAAACAAGGGGACAAAAATGACTTTAGCTTATCCCCGTTTTCTGCAAATGATTTTTGATGATCAAAGATATTGTTCAAGGGATCACAATGACTTTTATAAAATCCCTGAACAAAAGAAAGCTATTTTTACCAAGATGAATTCACCACCTCATAGGGACTTACCTTTAACCCCAGCCATGCTTGCTGTTATTGCAGCAGCACAACCCCAACCAGACCTCCAACCTCATATTGACCCTCACCCACAACTTGAACCTATCCCTGAACCTTTACCCTCACCTGACCAAATGCAAATAGACCAAGAACCCTTTGACGTTGACACATCTAATTTGGGCGTTGATGTGCCTATTTCCAACGCTGACACCCATCCATCACAATCCCAAACACCCCTTAACCAACCCACTTCCACACCATCTTCCACACCATCTTCCACACCACCTGAATATAGGTTGATTAAACGCCAAAGGACTGCTGGAGTGTTCTCCTCTGGTGGTCCTAGCCATGAAGCAGAGAGAACCACCACCACAAGTGTGGCTGGTGACCTGGATGAGGCTGGGACTATTGGTTCTGGCTTAGAAGCTGGCCAAGGCAGTCCCACCATAATTAAGTCCTCATCCATGCCCAATGAACCTGACTTGGGAGGTCAAATCCCCATTTCAGAAGAGGGCAAACTGGAACCAATGACTCTTTTGGAATTGACGGCTGTCTGCATTAGCTTGCAAAAGCAGAATGCAGACTTAGTACAAATTGTCAGCAACCAAGGCCTTGAACTCAAAGAATTGAGGGAGAGGATTGTTGTTTTGGAGAGTGCTCATGCAAAGGGAGGTATGGAGGAGTCTTCCAAAGGGGAGGAAGATCAAAGAAATCTGAGTGATAAGAGCAGTCAAGATGGTCAATCATTGGATGTTGCTGAAGCTCTTACTACTTTGAAGGAACAAACAGGTTTTGATACGTCCTTGATCTCTCCAACCAATTTAAATTTATCATTTACAGATATGTTGAGAGAGGTTACACAAGGCGCTGAGGGAAAATATTTGAGCGTTGACAAGACAAGTTTGGACGCTGATAGAAGTATTTTGGGCGCTGATAGAGGAAATTTGGGCGTTGACAGATATGCATATGGAGGTGATGTATTCCAGTCGTCATCTATCATCAAGGATGTTCCTACTCAGGTATTACCATCTACCTTACCAACAATTGCACCATCAGATAAGGGTAAGGGTAAATTGGTAGAAGAAATTGTTCCAAAGAATGCATCTCAGGTTGAATTTGATAGAAGATTGGCTGAGTAAATGATGGAACAAGGTAAAAAGGAAAAGTCACCATTTGTTGTGACTTCTGAAGAAGAAAGTGATGAAGCTAGCTCAGATTCAAGTGTGATGATTGTTGAACCAGAAAGACTTGAGTATGGTGATGAGCTTGCTAGGGAAAAGCTGAGAGATTTAAAGTTGCAGATTGATTTTGATATGCCAGAGGTGGTTCAGATGTACAATTCTTGGGAAGAAAGCTGTATGGATAATCCAGACTTGACCATTTCAGATCAGATATGGGGTTTGAAGATTCTTCTTAGAGTTCAGAAGGATTGTAAGGTGATTTTGAAGCACAAGGCAAGCAACATTCTCTCTGAGTTGAAAAGGGATAGAAGGAAGCTCTACTTTATGTTGCTCAAATGTCATGGAGTTGGATGGACACATCAGAAGTTGAAGGCTTTGACATTTGATGAGTTGGAACATAGGGCTTATCCCATTTGGGTGAAAGTGCAGGAAGAAAACACTTTCAGACTTCTTTCAGATGAAAGAAAGGAGCAACTTGCAGAAGAGATGGAAATCAAGAAAGCCATGATAGTTCCCAGACCAGTGAAGAAGGGATTTACACTTGAGTTTCCAAAATATATGAATCAACTATATCCAAGTGAAGCAGTTATTAGAAAGAGCCTCAAGCTCTCCCCATTAGAAGCTTCAGATATGGTGCATGTGTTACCACTAGATTCTAGGAATCCAATTGTGAGTTATGATGAAGATGAATGTGGATTCTGGAAGATTGGAAGATATGGCAAGGAGGTACACACTTTTACCACTCTCATATCTTTATTTGCAAGTTGTGATAGAGAAGACTTGGTGGACCTTTGGAGGTTGCTAGAGACCAAGTATGAGGCTGAAGCACCAACTTCAGCTAATGGAATAAAACTTTGGACCACATTCAAAAGAATGTGTGGGACAAAAGAAGAAGATCCTGAAATATGGAAGGATCTTGAAGATGATCTCAGTGGTCTTCAATGGAGGTTATATTCAGCTGCTGGTGTATACCATTTGAGTTCTACAAAGTTTGCTGAGTATTTACTTGTAGATGCTCAGTATTTCATATCCAAGGCTGTTTTGGAAAAGATGAAGGACACCCAGTTGGAGATAGATTATACAAGTGACGTGGCAAAGAATTTAATCAGATTTATTTATTACCAATATGATAAGGTTTGTCAGACTCCTCCAAGTTCTTAATGGTTATTCAGAAACTTGATCATAAGAGTGGATATCAAGTTTAGGGGAGTATTGTTGGGAATAAATTAAGGCCAGATCACTTGAACGCTGACAAGAACAACTCAAGCGTTGACAAGAGCAAAGTGAGCGCTGACAGCATAAGCGTTGACAAGTTAAAGTCAAGCGTTGATAGATTGAAGACAAGCACTGATGGAAGATGTGAGCTACACGTTTATTATGTTCTAGAATACTTCTAGTAAGGATAGAAACGACAATGTATTTTCTATGTTTATCTTTACCTAGAATAGTTGATACGTAGCTTATTGTACAAGGCTTCTTAGTCTATAAAAGAAGGCCTTTAGGTTAATGTTTAATATCAAGTTTTTCATTAAGTTTTTCATTCGTAAAAATCTTTCATTGTAAGCAAGTTCGACATTCATAATCAAAGTGAAAGTTTTGTTTACATCTTGTGTTCTTGTTTAAGTATTAAATTCCGCATAATACTTAGATTCACAAAGCATATAACAAAAGTTTCTCTACGTGTTATACTCGATTTAATCTCGTATACACAAAACTAATCGATCTAAGTTTGGGATCAACAGATTCCATCGTACTCATGCATCGCAATGCCATATCGTTTCCATTGTACCCAAGGATCGCACTCTATGATCGTACCCACGATCGCAACAAGTGATCGTGGTGTGGATTAAGGAGTGTGATCGTAGTGAACGATCGTACTATGGATCACAGTAATGGATCGCAAGTAGAAACCCTCGGGGTTTATGCGATCACACTTACTGGATCGTACTGGTAAAACCCTTTAGCATTACGATGGCATACAATAAGCAAATACGAAATAAGCACTTATCTAAAAACTTAACCAAATTAAATTTAAGAAAAAGCTAATAGACCAAAATTTAAAAACTTTTAAAAATACTAAATAATAAAAATATTTAAAAACAACTATTTATAAAAATTAACTAAAAAGCACTTAATCAAAAATAAGAAAATTAACACAATAAGCACTAAAACACTTTAAGCTATAAAAATCAAACATTAAAAGATCAATAAGCATAAATTTGAAAACTTTTAAAATAAGAAATAAGCAAACTTTAAAAGGACAAAACTTTTTAAGAAAACTAAAAAGTAAATAAGCTAAATACAAAATAAGCCAATAAGATTGTCAAACTTATAGCTTAAATCGTATACAAGCCTAGATGGAAATAGAAAGATGAACTTTTTAATCAAATATGCAATATGATTAAGCAAAATCAATGCTTAATCCGAACCACAATCAAAGAAAAGAAAAGAAAAGTAGGATGAGAATGATAAAGAAAAGCTTGATTAAACCAAAATTAAGATTCAACAATAAAATTAACTTTCTTGGAATTAAAAGGCTTGAAATTTAAGACATAAAATTAAAGAACAAGATAGTAAATGACATGAAATTAAAGTTGTGCAAGTAAAGAAAAATGGTGGAAAGACTAATTGTCACATTAGCTAACAAAATGAAATGAAGTGAAATGGGTTCTATTTATAGGGAGAAGGGAAGCATGTGTTGCTCCTTTCTTTCCTTCTTTGTTCTTTCTCGTCTTTTCGTCTTCTTAATTCTTCGACTTTTTTCGACTTTGTCTCGGGATTTTTTAAACTCGTCTTATAATTTCTTAATTAATTAGACTTGAGTTCTTCGGCTTTATTAAACTTCTGTCTTTGGACTTTTTCTTCGATAAATCTTCAGAATTGGCCTTGGACTTCCATTCTTTTTGCACTCTTAATCTTTTGACTTAGTCTTTTGTCTTTTTCTTCGATAAAAGCCCGTGAAACCCGTGTTTTCTTCCCTTTTCACATTTTGGTCCTAAAAGACAATAAAAACACAAACCACGCATAATTCCGACATTTACGACATAAAATACACGTTTTCGCTTGGTTTTTATTATAATTTAGTGGTAAAAAGATGGGTGTTTTCACACCTTTCAAATAATTGATCTCCGGTTAAAAAGTTCGTTGTTCTCGGTGTCTAATTGAATTCATCTCCGGTTCAAAGTGCGACTCAATTGTTTTTGGTTAAGAAAAAGGGAAGTTTATTTTCTATAACTAATTAAAAAGTAAATGCGAAAAGTATTTAGAAACAAACTAAAGACAAGTACAAATAATAAAAGTAAAACAAGGTGAATATTAAAAACTAAAAATCAAAACGATATTAAAACGAATATTAAAACAAATAATAAAACGAAATTTAAAGCAAAACAATTAATAAAAATAAAACTAAAAGACGAAATCAACTATCGACTCGAAAATAAAGTTTACTAAATGAAAAAAGAGAGAATAAAACTACAATGGTACTTTAAAGCTAAACGAGGGAAAACCTAAAGCGGGTACTAAATAAAAGATAAAACTTGAACTTTACGAAAAAATATTGATACTAAAAATCGGCGAAAAATTCAACTAAAAATACGTAACTTTCAGAAATAAAATCGGAACAACTTTCAGACAAAACTAAACAATTATAGAACAATACTATTAAATAAACAAGCTAGCAGGCTAGCTGCTGGAAGCAGCCAGCCTACTAGGTGAAAATGGCGCCAACCTTGAGCATGCATGCATGCATGACAATTCCATCGTACTCATGTTGTAGTGTTAATTCCATCGTACTCATGCATCGCAATGGTTGATTCCATCGTACTCATGCATCGCAATGCCATATCGTTTCCATCGTACCCAATGATCGCACTCTATGATCATACCCACGATCGCAACAAGTGATCTTGGTGTGGATTAAGGAGTGTGATCGTAGTGAACGATCGTACTATGGATCGAAGTAATGGATCGCAAGTAGAAACCCTCGGGGTTTATGCGATCACACTTACTGGATCGTACTGGTAAAACCCTTTAGCATTACGATGGCATACAATAAGCAAATAACAAATAAGCACTTATCTAAAAACTTAACCAAATCAAATTTAAGAAAAAGCTAACAGACCAAAATTTAAAAACTTTTAAAAATACTAAATAATAAAAAATATTTAAAACCAACTTTTTATAAAAATTAACTAAAAAGCACTGAATCAAAAATAAGAAAATTAACACAATAAGCACTAAAACACTTTAAGCTATAAAAATCAAACATTAAAAGATCAATAAGCATAAATTTGAAAACTTTTAAAATAAGAAATAAGCAAACTTTAAAAAGACTAAACTTTTTAAGAAAACTAAAAAGTAAATAAGCTAAATACAAAATAAGCCAATAAGATTGTCAAACTTATAGCTTAAATCGTATACAAGCCTAGATGGAAATAGAAAGATGAAGTTTTTAATCAAATAAGCAATATGATTAAGCAAAATCAATGCTTAATCCGAACCACAATCAAATCAAAGACAAGAAAAGTAGGATGAGAATGATAAAGAAAAGCTTGATTAAAGGAAAATTATGATTCAACAATAAAATTAACTTACTTGGAATTAAAAGAATTTAAATTTAAGACATAAAATTAAAGAACAAGATAGTAAATGACATGAAATTAAAGTTGTGCAAGTAAAGAAAAATGGTGGAAAGACTAATTGTCACATTAGCTAACAAAATTAAATTAAGTGAAATGGGTTCCATTTATAGGGAGAAGGGAAACATGTGTTGATCATTTCTTTCCTTCTTTCTTCTTTCTCGTCTTTTCGTCTTCTTAATTCTTTGACTTTTTTCGACTTTGTCTCGGATTTAATTAAACTCGTCTTATAATTTCTTCATTAATTAGACTTGAGTTCTTCGGCTTTATTAAACTTCTGTCTTTGGACTTTTTCTTCGATAAATATTCAAAATTGGCCTTGGACTTCCATTATTTTTGCACTCTTGATCTTTTGACTTCGTCTTTTGTCTTTTTCTTCGATAAAAGCCCGTGAAAGCCCGCGTTTTCTTCCCTGTTCATATTTTGGTCCTAAAACACAATAAAAACACAAACCACGCATAATTTCGACATTTACGACATAAAATACACGTTTTGGCTTGGTTTTTATTATAATTAAGTGGTAAAAAGATTGGTGTTTTCACACTTATAAAGCTCGTTTCAGCCGGATTTGGATGTGTATGACCATGTTTGAAAGTTGTACAGTTAGTATATGCCAATGAAATTGTATATTGATGGAGGCAAAAGTATTGAAGAACGGACTGACTTGGTTCTCGAAGCCCAAGATCGTGTGACGAAGAAGGCTTTCTTAAAATGGCCATAACTTCAGCACCGTAAGTTCTTTTTCAGCCCCTGACTTGTCAAAACGACCGAAAAAACAAGAGGAACATCGTTGAAACCATTTTTATGCTGGTTAAGGATTTTTAAAACCCAAAAAGCCATTTTACTATGCTTTTTTCATTAGTTTTGTATATTATCCACCTTTGTAGGTTTCCCAAGGAAAATCAATATCATTGTTGTGTTGATCAAAAAATGTTTAATGTTGTTGGAGCTCACTCGTATTTTAATATCATTTAATGGTATGCCATCACGATTTCCTTGTCTAGTAAAACCAAAACTACATCACCAACTAATTTGCTACATTCAAGTCTGGTTATAACATAGCCAAACCCAACAAAAACATGCTAAAGATGACCACAACTTGATCAATACAATCAAATCATAGTAGAAATCCTATTTCCACAGATTTGGCAAGGTTTGCCCGGTTTATTAATACTTTCTCCGGTTTTCCCCGGTTAACGTCCGATTTCGTCCGATCTCGTCCGATTTCGTCCGTTTTTATATGCTCCGAACGGTTTAGCCCGTTTTAGCCGGATTTAGATGTGTATGACCATGTTTGAAAGTGGTACAGTTAGTATATGCCAATGAATTGTATATTCATGGAGGCAAAAGTATTGAACAACGGACTGACTTGGTTCTCGTAGCCCAAGATCGTGTGACGAAGAAGGTTTTCTTAAAATGGCCATAACTTCAGCACCGTAAGTTCGTTTTCAGCCCGTGACCTGTCAAAACGACCGAAAAACAAGCGGAACATCGCTGTAACAAAGTTTAGGCTGGTTAAGGATTTTTGAAGGCCCAAAAAGCCATTTTACTATGCTTTTTTCATTAGTTTTTTATATTATCTACCTTTGTAGGTTTCCCAAGGAAAATCAATATCATTGTTGTGTTGATCAAATAATGTTAAATGTTGTTGGAGCTCACTCGTATTTTTAATATCAATTGCTGGTATGCCATCACGATTTCCTTGTCTAGTAAAACCATAACAACATCACCAACTAATTTGCTACATTCAAGTCTGGTTAAAACATAGCAAAACCCAACCAAAATATGCTAAAGATGACCACAACATGATCAATACGATCAAACCATAGTAGAAATCCTATTTCCACGGATTTGGCATGGTTTGCCCGGTTTATTCATACTTTCTGCGGTTATCCCCAGTTAACGTCCGATCTCGTCCGATTTCGTCTGTTTTGATATGTTTCGAACGGTTTAGCCCGTTTCAGCCGGATTTGGATGTGTATGACCATGTTTGAAAGTTGTATAGTTATTATATGACAATGAAATTGTATATTGATGGAGGTAAAAGTATGGAAGAACGGACTGACTTGGTTCTTGCAGCCCAAGATCGTGTGACGAATAAGGCTTTCTTAAAATGGCCATAACTTCAGCACCGTAAGTTCGTTTTCAGCCCGTGACCTGTCAAAATGTTAGGTCAATTCAGTACCTAATGACCTTACTGATGGATTTGAATAACAATCAGCCTAAGTGAAGTATTAACCTTGAACATAACGAAGTCGCTAAGTGAACAGTCACTCACTGAGTTGCCTTCGAGTTCCTAGACTGAGTCTAAAATAAAGACTCAAGCATTTAGAGAGGCGAAGCTCAATGAATGACTTCTATGAAGAAGAAGAAGGTGATAGGTTCAGTGAGTTGTGGCAATAGACTCAATGAACCCCTTACGATCTCCCTAAAGAAAACAAGCATTCTACAAGACTGAAGTAAAGGCGAGATAAGTTGAATTGTGACAAGATGAAGTACATCACACAATTAGCGTGACTTACCCTTTTGGGATAGATGGGGTACTGACAAGTGTAAAGGACTTACGTCTTACTACTTAGAATAGGGTAAGACAAGATACTACACTGTACCAATAAGACAAGAATTGCACATGGGTAATTATTGTCTTCTACCCAACTTTCCTTCTATAAATAGGATGCTTGTAAAAGGAGAGGAAACAAGTTTAGGCACTTAATGCTTTAGACATTCACAAACAAAGTTTTCTCTCCTCCAAATACGATCAAACACTTGAGTTCTAAACTCCTGTTGATAGAATTGTCAAGCTTAGCAATCGTTAGGATTGGACTAGCTTGTTAGTGAGGAGATCACAAAACCACACATTGTCTATTCAATCCCTATTTTAGCTTCGTATACAATAGGGTATAATTCTTTAATAGAGCTAAGAGTTAAACGTTGAAATACCTTTGTGTTATTTACTTACTTGTATTAACTTTATTGCATTACTTAACCATGGGTTAGGACTATACTTAGTATTCTTAAGTATAGTACTAATTTCAAGGGACCAACAAGTGGTATCAGAGCGGTAGGATTATAAAACTTTTAACCACCGTCTCAATGTTTTAAAAACCTTGATCCATTATGGCTAAAAGTAATGTACCCTAACTTGTTAACAAAAAAGGAGCGAGTTACTATGTTAACGCTCCTAAGTTAGAAGTTGAAAGATTTAACAAATGGAAAAAAAAAGAATGCTATGTTATTTGATGGGAATGGAACCTTATTACATAACTTGTGTTAAGAATGGTCCATTCAAGCCAAAAACAGCAGTTGGTGATGACAAACCTAAAAACCGGTGGTCTGACGATGAAAGGAGAGTGGTCAATCAAGACCAACGTCTCAAAAGCATCATAATATCTTGTCTTCCTGACAATATTATAGAGGCTGTCATCGAGTGTGAGACGGCCAAAGAGACTTGGACAGATCTTGTTCATAGTTTCGAAGGACCATCCGACACTAAGGAAAATAGGATTATGGACCTGAAGTTAGAATATAACACATTTAGGGCCAAACCATCTGAAACACTTCCTCAGACTTACACCAGGTATAAAACCTTGCTCAATGAGCTAACGAATGACGGGGTGAAACTGTCTAAGCATGAAATCAATGTTGGTTTTGTCAACAGTCTCCCTGAAAAATGGTTTGGTTTTTCTCAAGGATTGAGAAATGCTAATCACATACAGAGTCAGGATCTTGCAGATATTTATGGGAGATTTATCTATGAAGATAATCTAATAAATAGAAGATATCCAGAGTCCAAGAAGGCCTTAATAACATACACCTCAACCAAACCTACCCAAATTCATCATGGCCCCATTACAACTGTTTTTTACTCAAATGCAATTGTTCAAGATTTTCAGGAAACCTCAGATGATGAGGTGGATGAAAGATCTAGTGCTGAATACATAAGGGATTTAAACAGGGAATATCATGAAAGGGCCATGTTGGCAAATACCAAACGCTATATAAAAGAAAACTATATTTGCTGGTAACCAATCCACTGAGGGAGTGGATTGCTACCGATGTGGTAAAACTGGGCATTTTTCTAAATATTGTCTTTCAAAAACTTCATTGGCCTCCTATAAAAATCAAAATTATTCATCAGGCAATGACAATTTTCAACCCAAGTTTACACCAAAACTAATTCAGGCTTCTCCAATTAACCAAAGTTTTCAAAATAGTAAGAAAATTGAGAAAGACTATAGGTCTGAGTACAAAATGGTTAAAGCAAAACTTGCACTCTTGGAAGCTGAACCTACTTTTGCTCAGACTCGAAATCCTGCTCAGAACAAAGCCAAAGGGCTGGTAGCTGAAACTTTTGATTGGGATGATGAAGACTTGTCCTCAGAAGAGGAGGAAGTCAGGTATCAAGTGTTAATGGCTCTAACTAATGATGAACTATCAGTTGGAAAGAATCATACTCGAAATGCAGAATGGGTTGACATCACTATGAGAAAGGTAAACATGCTTCTATCTATGGATGAAGAATCTGATTGGCAAAAATTCCTTAAGTATATAAACATTGACCTATCATTCGTTGAAGAGCAGAGATTGAATCTTCTTTCAAAATATAATAAACTTGTTTTTGAATTAAACAAATGTAGAGAAGATTTATTAATTTTAAAACAAGCCAAACTTGAAGCAGTAAGCTGTCAACTTTAGAACACTAAACTTACTAAAATCAATCATGCTCTTCAAGAACAACTTAAGGAAGAAAAACTCATCAATGAGAAATGGACAAATAGCTCTACCTTAGCTTCTAAGTGTATAAACAGTCAAATACCTGTCCAAAAGAAGAAAATTCTTGGGGCACGACAACTCACTGAAAAGGCACCTACTAAGGAAATGAGTGAAAAAGCATTTCTCCCTGCCTTAGTTAGGTTTGATCATGAAATGATTCCTAAGTCGAAAGACTGGGTTGAGAGATCAAAACCTGAGAGTGTTTTTCCTAACTTTGATACTGGAAAAATATTAATTCCTGAATCTCAGGCTATTAATGAAAAACTTGGTCTGAATGAAGAGACTGATAAAGTCAGTGTAAAGTCCATGATTTTACCATGATTTTATGTAATGAAATCTCACCCATTAAACCTTAGAACACAAACTCATGTATTATATTTCTATAAGTCATGTGTGAACTTGTCGAATGTGCACATATATTTTACATACATGCTTGTTATAATAAGTTGACTATGTAAGCTATGTACATAAAACAAGTAGTAAAAATGCATAACCAACATTTGATGAAACAAAACTTAACAAAAATTGGAAAAAAAAATATGCTACACCATGTGTATGTGGCCGTATATGTGTGTATGCATAGTATAGGTATCCCTAAACTTTCTTAGACTAGCCCAAGGTTATGAATTCTTTATGTTTTAGCCCAACACAAGCCCACACAAGCCCACCCTCTTCTTTGGATAGCCTTACACGGCATACACATGCATATGTGGAAGAAGAAGGGTTCTTGGAAAGGGAAGATCCTACACTTGACACAAGTGTTCTTACCAAGTCAATCATGCCTTTTGCATTCTCTTTCCCTCTCTCATCTTTAAGCCGAAACACACACATTCCCATCTCTCCTACATACAACCTCACTTCTCTCTTCATCGCTCTCTCTCTCTCTCTCAACATTTCGGCTATTAGCCACAAAACTCCAAAGTTGATTCATTAAATCAACTAAATCTTGTCCCATCTTGATTACAAATCATTTGGTAGCATCATTTCTCTTGGAACTACTATAAACAAGCCCTAGACGAACCATTATAGGCTACGGCTTGATTTATACATAGGGGTTTCTCCATCTTCAAGATTAGATCTTTAATCTATTGGTTCATCTAGATCCTGCTTATTAACCTTTTAACAAGAAAGGTATACACATCATGATATTCTATTTCTTCATGCATGCATCATCATACATCTATAAACACAAGTATATAACATGTGAAAAATCAAGATTTATAAAGCCATGACCATTATAGGTCACGATATATTTATAAAAATCATGCTCATTATTTAAAATCTTTTAATAAGAAACCTATAATTTGAATCCTATGTTTTAAACTTGATTTATAAATCACATGAGATGTTTTGTAAATCTAAATGTTTCATGAGTTACAAATCTTGTTTTATGGGACTATGGTTAAACCAATAGTCATAGATCTCATAAAATGAAAGTGTGTAACCTAAAAATCTTGAAGAACATGACCTTAAAGGTCACGGCATACATGTTTGGTATATATAGGATTTATGTGTTAGGTTTGGATGACGGAATATGAAATGTTACATGTTAAATGGACTATTAAAAATCACCAAAGTAACTTATATGAATATTTGTAGCAGTGGGTTATATATGACCCTAAATGGGTTAGGTGTACATGCATGTTATTATACAACCTAGATCTAGTAATAAGTGTTAACTTAACATGATAAACATGAAATAAAGCTTATAGATCTTATGGGAATATTGGGGGGGGAACAATATAGCCGTGAGCTATATATTGTCTTCTTGGATTGATACTAACCTTGGGAACATGCATGTAACCTCGATAATCATGATTGTATTTTTGTAAATATTTACAAGACTTAAAAACTAGATAAAGTGTTCATCTTGGAATTACCAAGATCTAAAAATATAGTCGTGAGCTATATATGAGTATACATGGATCTATGTTTGATTTTTAGGTCTAGACATAGTTTAGATCTTATTTTGGACTTGTGACTCATTTTCTTGATGTGTACATAGTTAGATCTATTTTTGTAACACTTATAAATTACATTCAACCTTAAAATGAGACTTGACTTATCTTCATAAGCTATAACTAATATTAGCCATGGGACATAAGCTCCTATTAGGGCTTATGACCTACTTGTAACCTTATAACACATCTAGATCTAATTTGGTATAACACATAAAACAAATTTTAAGTTTTATTCATCTATGTAGATTTAAAACTAAATATAAACAAGCTCATAATAAGCTTATAAGAATATCCTAAGTTAAAACTTACATAAAATGTAAAGTAGTGTTAATGGACTTAAAAATGTAAATAAGTCCAGTTAACAATATTCGTAAACTTAAAATATAATTAGGCCCATTAGATGGCCCATTAGATACTTTAACCCTTTTGAATGAGCCCATATAAGGTTTAAATGTTTAAATAAATTTTTTTATAATAAAATGTAACGTATAAAAACTTTTTGGATTTAGATGACAATTTATGAAACTTAAGGACTAAAACCGTAACTTATGAAACTTATTTTGATAAATAAATAAACACAAGGACTGAAAATGTAATTATCCAAAAGTCTAGGGTTTAATAAATACCATCCGTGGCAAATTAAACCCTAGGGACCATTTTGGGAAGTTTCTAAACGTTATTTTGTCATTTTAAAACCCTAAAGACTATTTTTGTAATTTACCGAAACTTAAAGAAGCCCTAGGGGCTGTTTTTGTAATTTTAATAAAGTTACAAAACATAGATAATACTAGGGGGACTAAATCTGCCATAAGCCGAAACTTAAACAAGCCCTAGGTACCAAATGTGTAATAATCCGAAAGTTTACTTGTTTAAAATATAAAGGGACTAGTTTTACCATGTTCCAAAACATTAACAAGCCCTAACCCTAAAAGCTATTTTAATTATAATAAAACATAATTAAAAGTCTAGATCATAAGGATTTATGTATAAACTTAAGTTTGTGATAAATAAATTATTTTATAAATAATAAATAATTTATGAAAACTTTAGAGTTAAATAAAATAATATATATATATTTTTTTAAATGAGATATTTATTTATATTTGCTTTACAAAATAGATTGTATAAACAAGATGAATATGTATTATTAATTACATGTACTCATATACTTTTAAGAAATAAAATTATATGAACGTTAATTAAATTGAATGTTACTACGTAAATATATTATAAGTAAAACCCCTTATGTTTACTTAAATATAGAACTTGGTTATAAATTTAATTGAATGTTATTAATACAAGTACTATAAACATAGATTAATATTTTAAGTGAAACATTTTCTTTTATGTTTACTTAAATGTAAAACTTAATTATAAGTTAAATGATTACTATAAATACATGTATGCTAACTGATATTAATAGTTTAAACATTTTATGTTTACTTAGAAATGAAACTTATATAAATAAGTTTGAAAGAATAGTGATGCTACTTGAACTACGATTATTTAGATAAATACCGTAGCATTAATGAACTGAATAAAATCTGTATAGGCATACATATATGTTCTTTGTACTATCTATTAAGATTGTACTATCTGATTAGACATAACTTTGGCGTGAACTTTAATTGGATATTCGTACTAAACAGCAATTGCTTACTCCTAGGTGAGTTTACAACCCCATATAAACTTTTGAAAACCTTTCCCTTTTGGGAAAGAAAATATGCAAACATATAATGGACATAACTGGATTGTATAAACTTGATTATGATTGATTATTATTGAAACTGTTAAATTGTTGTAAATCGCCCCAATGTTATAAATAGATCTATTAGGGATTGACCATCCCCGTCTGGGTGAGTCATGCTCACTGTGCCTTGGCCGGGACAACAGACGTATACCATGTTGGAACTGGAATGGGTGTCTTTTGGTAAGATACTACGTCCTCATCTGTTGAGGAGTATGGAGGTTAAGCTTCAGTTTCTAATAATAAAAAATGTTATTTAAATTTTAGTAAGAATGCTTTGTGCATTATTACTTCTATGATTATTGTATGTCCAAACTAATTAATTGTTAAAATCTGTAAATTCATAATACTCCGGCTTTTACCCCAAGTATAAAATCTTTATCGTCCGATCTTTTCGAGTTGATTTCCAGTCTAAAGTGCGACTCAATTGTCTTTTGGTGAACAAGAAAATGGTTTGGTTAATTATTTATTTTAAACTAATAGCAAATAATTAAGTGTCGTTGAGTAAAATAAGAACTTTAAAGATTAAACTAAAAATAACGAGTTAATAATAAATGAATGAAAACTTAAAGACAAGTTTAGAAAAATACTTAAACACTTAATAAATCTAGAACTTGAAAACTTTGTAAAAACAAGAAATTTAAACCATCGGAAAACCAAGTCGAAACCTGATCGGAATATTTGGTCGGAAAGTGCAATCGGAATGTTGGAAAATGTGGCTGATCGGAATGCATAAAAGAATACTGATCGGAATGTGTAACAAGAAGACTGATCGGAATATGGGAAAGGAATTCAAATCGGAATATGGGAAACAAGGGTGATCGGAATGATGGGAATAAGCCCAATCGGAATATCCATAAATCAAAACAAAATCGGAATGTTTAACAAAAACCCCCAATCGGAATATGCAAGAAAGTGACAGTCGGAATATGAAACCCTATACCGATCCAAGGTGATCGGAATATAGAAGCTCAAATCGGAATGAGATAAACCCTAATCCGATCAATACGATCGGAATAAGGGGATGGGGTGCTGGTCGGAATGTACCAATCGGAAAAGGGATTATACCTTTTCCGATTTATATGGGATTCGAGAACAAGCTAGGCAATAAGCTATAATGATAAGCTAATCACCAAAACTAGAACGAATCAAAAGTGAAATATACTAAATAAGCACAAATTAGAACTTTTTCAACTTAAGATAAGCAATCTTTTGAATCAAACTATAAAAAGATAAACTTTTTAAGAAAACTTTTAAAAGTAAATAAGCTAAAAGAAGCGAATAAGCCAATAAGCACAAGAATCTTAAAGCCTAATCGAATGAAAGCTTATGCAAAAAGATTAACTTTTTAAGCACAAAAACATCAAGATCAACACGGATTTAATGTATTACGCACCAAAAGTTAACAAAAATCAAGAAAGGTAGAAAGAGATGAAAGATTAAAAGCTTAACTAGAACTTGATTAATGAAATCAATAATACAAAAGGTTTAATCTTGAAAGATTAAAATAAAGAAAAGATGAAAACTTAGTGAGAGAAAGTGGAGAACTTTCTCTCTCTAAAACTAGAAAGAAAAGTGAAAAATGAAAACTAAAACTAAAAACTAACCACCCTCCTAATGTGTATTAGGAGGGTATTTATAGGGAAAAATGGGAAGGAGTACATGTGTTGCCTCTTCTTTCTTTCTTTCTTCACGTCTTCTCGACTCGATTTAATTCTTTGTCTTCTCTCGACGTCGTCTCGGGATTTGAACTTGTCTTGATAATTTTCTTCTTTAATTTAGACTTGAGTTCTTCGACTTAATTCAACTTCCGTCTTTAGATTTTTTCTTCGATAAATCTTCAGAATAGGCCTTGGACTTCCGTTCTTTTTGCACTCTTGATCTTTTGACTTCGTCTTTTCCCGTTTTCTTCGATAAAAGCCCGTGAAAGCCCGTGTTTTCTTCCTTTTTAATCTTTAGGTCCTAAAACACAATAAAAACACAAACGACGCATAATTCCGACTTTTACAACATAAAATACACGTTTTGGTCTTGTTATTATTGGAAATAAGTGGTAAAAGGATAAGTGTTTACACACTTATTAAATCCCCTACACTTGACCATTGCAATGCCCTCATGCAATGCATTAATTTTAAAGCACGGTTTACATTTTCTATCATAAATAACCCACCTTGGCCTTTATTAAATGCTAACATAAAAAGATAAAAACAAGTAAAGAAATCAAAGACTTACATTGGTTTTCGGCTGCCATGAACGTTTATCATCCTCAAGTTTCACGTTCCCCATACCAAGCTTAAAAACGAGATCATTGTTATTATAAGTTAGCAAACCAACACGGTTTCATGTGGGCCAATTATTCACTTAGACTCCCTTATTCCTAGGTGTATCTCTTATATTTTATTTTTGTCTTGAATGATCACGAGGATGCATTGTTTGACTTATTTTGATAGTTATTTAGGCCGAAAATAAAGTGAACGATTTAATCAATAGTTAGCTAAAGGACAAAATCTTTTAAAACTGCTTCTCGGAACCTCATAAAGTTCATATCTTGGCATAACTCGCTTCACGATTTGAGACCTTTCTCGGACCGATATTTGGCAGCGACTTCATACTTCGAATCTTTGAGAGACGTTCTTGAAATAATGGTCTTCTCTTCATAATAGGAATTTCTTCTCTTGAAGTTTTGAGAGATTCTTCATACTTGGACCACGACTTCTTCATTTTTCTCCAATCTTTATTTTGGACTTTGATATACAACGATCCGCCTCCTTTTAGGACTTGGATCTATTTATCCTCATACCTTGTTAGGGCCTATTTGGATAGACTTCTCCATGATCTTTTGGGGAGTTTTTACTTTTCGTCGTGTGTCTCGATCCTTCATATTGATTTTCGATAAATGATTCTTCACATCACTTTTGGATCTTTAGCAACAAAATGTAGCCCTCATGCCTTGTTAGGGCCTTTTCGGACTCGCCAATCTTCGCATCCCGCTTCAATAAGTTATGCCTTGGCTATGAACTCAAGTCCGTACCGAGCAACTTTTAAACGATCTTGGGCTAGAAGCTAAGTAACTTTTCAAATCGTACAACCTTATTTATTGCGGATAAATTATTTAACAAGCGACGGGAGAATAGGCTCATAATTAACTCACATAAATTCCCGAAAGAATACCAAACTTATAATTGAATCTATCATCTCTCGTCCTCCACAGTTTAAAATCTCAAGGAATGAGACTCGTGGATGCTTAGCCTATTAAATAAAAGTTTTGGGTTTTCGAGTCATCTATAGAATCTTGCAAATTCTTAGACTTTTTCAAGTTTAGAAATCGTATTTTAAAGTTCCCTTGATAAACAACTCTCTAGGATCAATTATAGGAACTTGCGAAAAGTTCTTGTTCTTAACCCGTGAAAGTTAAGACTTTCACGTTTTATAGCTCCCTATATAAAATCCTAGCAAAACTTGACTTAAACACATTAAGGATACTAGCTAGAGTAAACTTAGATAATTAAACTCGGGTTGAGTCGAAATATTCACGACTTTGAAAAATTTAAAACCACTTTATTGAAAATTTATTCTAGCAAGGAAAGAAAATAACCATAACAAGGGAAAATACAACTATACAACTAGGCCAAAATAGATTAAAATTTTTGAAAAATGTCGAAAAATCAAGTTTTCCGGTTAAAATGAGGGCAAATTCATGGAAAAGACCACTTACTTCGATAGAAGTCCCCCCTACACTTGATATAAACATTGTCCTCAATGTTTGAGCATGTGGGAGTAAACTCCCCTACACTTATGACATTGTGCACTTTGTTTAAATCTTGCTAAGGAAAGGACAACTATAGTGAATTCAATGTGAACATAGAAAATATGAAATATTGAATCACAAGAGTTTAGGATAGAACCGGGAAGATGGGAACACGGGATCACGGTTCGTCAAATGTCATCAAGATGCTCTTTGAAGCTTTCATCCCTACACAACACAAGAAACAAGACAACAAACACATACGGGGCTCCCCCTACACTTATTATGAAAGCAGTAAAGGATAGAACACGGGTTGCCTCCCGAGAAGCGCTTGTTTTTGTTCACCGAGTCACGAGCCTGACTCGACCTAATTTAGTTCATGGGGAACGTGGTGAGGGATGGAATAATCTCATGGTAGATGTCCTCACCAAAGTACAGCTTCAAACGCTGGCCATTCACCTTGAAATTGGGCCCATTTGGCTGAGAAAGCTCAATGGTCCATATGGAAAGACTTTGGCGACGGTGAATGGACCAGACCAGCAGCTCTTCAACTTGCCAGAGAAGATCTTCAACCGAGAGTTTAAAAGTAAGACTTGATCACCAACGTGGAACTCTCGGTTCTTAATCCTTGCGTCATGAATGATCTTGGTCTTCTCCTTGTAGATCAGTGAGTTCTCGTAAGCTTCATTCCTCAGTTCGTTGAGCTCGTTGAGTTGAATCTTGCGAAGATCACCAGCTTTGTTGATGTCGAAGTTAGCCCACTTCAAGGCCTAGTACGCCTTATGTTCCAGCTCGACAGGGAGGTGGCATGCTTTCCCGTACACAAGACGATAAGGTGTACAACCGATCGGGGTCTTATAAGCTGTACGGAAAGCCCACAGAGCATTATCTAACTTATCGTCCCACGCGGCATGATGCTCTCCCACAGTACGCTCCAGAATTCGCTTCAATCCACGGTTGGAAATCTCGGCTTGCCCATTGGTTTGGGGATGATAGGCGGTGGAAAGACGATGATTAACACCAGACTTAGCCATGACTCTTGCAAATTGATCATTGCAAAAATGAGTCCTGCGGTCACTGATGATAGCATGAGGAACGCCGAATCGAGCGAAAAGCTGCTTCAAAAAGTTCACAACCACCCTCGCATCGTTAGTAGGAAGAGCCTTAGCTTCAACCCATTTGGAGACGTAGTCAACGGCTACGAGGATGTACTTGTTCCCTTTCGATGATGGAAATGGCCCCATAAAGTCGATGCCCCATACGTCAAAGATTTCACATTCTTGTATGAAATTTTTAGGCATCTCATCTTTATGTGTGATCTTGCCTTGGCGTTGGCAAGCATCACAATGCTTAACCATTTCGTGAGCGTCACGATAAATGGTGGGCCAATAGAATCCAGAGTCAAACACTTTCTTAGCGGTGTAGTTGGGACCAAAGTGACCGCCAGTGGGTCCTTTATGGCAAGCAGCAAGGATTTGCAAAGCTGCCGGTCCATCAACACATCGACGAATGATCAGATCAGCACATTGTTTAAATAGAAAAGGGTCATCCCAAAAGTAAGTCTTAACATCATTCAAGAACTTCTTCTTTTGTTGGGATGTTAACCCTTTGATTAGAATACCACCCGCTAAGTAGTTTGCAATGTCGGCAAACCACGGGGTGTCATAAAGATTGAGATTTATAGACATTAAGGTCTCAAGGGGGAAAGAGTCATTGATCTCTTTGTTCGGATGATCCCCTTGGTATGGATCCTCAAGTCTACTCAGATGATCCGCGGCTAGGTTTTCGGCACCCTTCTTGTCACGGATTTCAATGTTGAATTTTTGAAGGAGTAAAACCCAGCGAAGAAGTCTTGGCTTAGAGTCGTGCTTTGTCATCAAGTACTTCAACGCGGAATGGTCCGTGTATACGATGGTGGTGAATAAAACAAGATAGGGGCGAAATTTTTCAAAAGCATAGACAACAGCTAAAAGCTCCTTGTCGGTTGTCGTATAATGCAATTGAGCCCCTGTCATTGTCTTGCTAGCATAGTGGATTGGTTGGAAGTGTTTGTTCACTCTTTGGCCCAAAACCGCTCCAATAGCAAAGTCGCTAGCATCACACATCAACTCAAAAGGTAGCTCCCAATTAGGGGTAACCAAGACCGGTGCCTTAGTTAGCTTATCCTTAAGAAGATTGAAGGCTTTGATACACTCTTTAGAAAAGATAAAAGGAGTATCTTTTTCCAAGAGGTGGGTCATCAGGCGAGCGATTTTAGAGAAATCCTGAATGAATCGACGATAGAAGCCCGCATGACCCAAAAAACTTCTCACACCCTTCACGGTTGAAGGTGGAGGTAATTTGGCTATGACATCTACTTTAGCCCGGTCGACTTCAAGACCGGCTTTAGAGATTTTGTGTCCTAGCACAATGCCTTCTTTTACCATAAAATGGCATTTTTCCCAATTCAGAACAAGGCGAGTGTCTTCGCACCGCTTAAGCATACGTTCCAAATTCGCAAGGTAAGAAGAGAAGGAATCCCCAAAGACCGAGAAATCATCCATGAAGACTTCCATGGTTTGCTCAACCATGTCATGGAAGATAGCCAACATGCACCTTTGGAAAGTCCCGGGGGCATTGCATAAGCCAAAAGGCATTCTTTTGTAAGCAAATGTGCCATAGGGACAAGTGAATGTTGTCTTCTCTTGATCTTGGGGATCGATGGGTATTTGGAAATAACCCGAGAAACCATCAAGAAAACAGTAATATTCATTACCCGCTAAACGTTCAAGCATTTGGTCCATAAAAGGAAGAGGGAAATGATCCTTTCTCGTGGCATCATTGAGTTTGCGGTAGTCTATACAAACTCTCCACCCAGTAACGAGACATGTTGGAATCAACTCGTTGTTTGCATTGGGCACAACGGTAATTCCACCTTTCTTAGGCACACAATGGACTGGACTAACCCATGGTGAATCCGAAATAGGGTAAATCATACCCGCATCAAGAAGTTTGATAACCTCTTTTTTGATGACTTCATGGATTTTAGGATTCACCCTTCGTTGGCTTTGAATTATGGGCTTAAAGTCGTCCTTCATGAGAATTTTATGTGTGCAAAAGTGAGGATCAATTCCACGAATGTCGGAGATTTTCCAAGCGATAGCTCTTTTATGTTTCTGCAACACGGCAATAAGTCGGGACTTTTCTTCTTCTTTCAGGTCCTTTGCGATGATGACCGGTAACTTCGTGTTGTCTTCAAGGAAAACGTACTCAAGATGAGGAGGTAGGTCCTTAAGCTCAAGAGTAGGAGGATCCTCAATAGATGATGAAACTAACGATGGATCATCATTAGTCACCTCTTTAGGAGAAGGAGGAGAAAACGGGTCTTCATTGAGAAGTTTCTCAATAGTACGAATGTCTTCATCCCAATCAGTGGAAGAATCATCATACTTAATATCGAGAGGACCCAAGCTAGCTTCAAAATCATCCAAGTCACTTTCTCCAAAAGGAGTCAATGCCGGAGAAATTGAGGCAATGGTCTCAACATTGGGTAGAGAAGAGAGAGTACTTTTGCAAGCGTCATGAAAATGTTCTTCACAAGCCTCATCGAGAACATCAATAGCATTAACACTCTCATATGAATAAGGTTGCTTAGAAATCTTACCCATGTTGAAGACAATTTTATCGTCACCAACTCTCATGATTATTTCACCCGCGGCTACATCAATGAGAGTGCGACCGGTCCTCAAGAAGGGACGTCCAACGATTAATGGAACACGAGGATCCATCTCGTAGTCAACGACAACAAAATCCGCCGGGAAGGTGAATTTGTCAACGCCAACGAAAACGTCGTCGGCTATCCCCACTGGATAAGGAACCGTACGGTTAGCTAATTCCAAAGTCATTTTGTTGGGAACTAGCTCGGGGAGAGATAATTGCTTCCAAACACTTAAAGGCATTAAGTTTATACTGGCACCTAGATCGGCTAGGGCCACGCAATTCTCTACTCCCGGGAAGTTGCAAGGAATCAAGAAGCGAACCGGATCACCAAGTTTGGTGGGCAATTTCCTTAAGAGAACGGCGGAGAAATTCTCATTAAGTTGGTTCTGAGCAATGTCAAGAAGCTTCTCCTTGTCACTAAGAAGATCTCTAAACTTCTTCGTGTATTTAGGCATGTGAGCGAGAGCCTCGGCAAAGGAGATGTTAAACTTCAATTGTTTAAACATTTTTAGAATGTTTGAAACTTGAATATCATCCTTGCTCTTTTGCTTCTCTTTCCTCAACCTTGAAGGATAAGGTATATTGGATGAAGAAGAAGGCTTTAGGGGAGTAGGATCACTCACAACCACGGGTGGTGGGGAAATGGGGGTAGAAGGCAAAGGAGGTGGGGAAAGTTGCTCTTTTTCCTTGTTCACAATCACGGGTGGAGGTGTAGGAAGCTCGGGTTCCGTATAACCTTTTCCACTACGAGTGGTGATTGCTTTCATCTCCCATCTTGGGTCCGCAACGGTGTTACTCGGAAGAGTACCCGAAGAAGAGGGTTGATTACCTTGGAAGAGCGAACCGATCTTATCATGTATGTTAAGCGCTTGAGTGCTGAAAGAGTCTCTCATGTCTGCACGGATCTCATTGCATTGTTTTGCCATGTCATTCCTTAACTCGGCTCGAATATCGTTCCCTTGTTTCGCCATTTCGCCTTTCAAGTTGACGAATTGACTTTGAAGATTCGTCACCATCTCTCTATTAGTCTTCATGAACGTCTCGACGTCTTGATTTAATGCCATCGGTTGATTGAGAGGTGGAGCTTGGTAAGCTAGAGAATTTCCTTGAGTTGGGTATGGGTTTCTTTGGGATTGATATTGATTGGTAGCACGAGGTTGGGATTGGTTGTTTCGGTTATAGCTTTGTTGTTGGTTTTGGTTTAGGGGAGGGAAACCGGGTGGAGCAAGATAGTTGTGTGAACGATAACTTAGCAAGCTACGGTCTCCTTGAGGACGAGCTTGATAGCCTCCCGTGGGATAAGTACCCTATGCCGCGTTAACGTTTTCTGAAAAATTGCCTTGGGTAGAAGGACAATCATTATAAGAATGAGGACCACCACATGTGTCATAAGAAATAGCAATGGCCTTAGCTTGTTGAAAGTGGTTTGTGGCCATGGTCATGAAATCCTTGTGCATATCCGCGATTTGTCGGTTAAGTTCGGTTATCTCGGGATTGGAGGTAGTAGAAGAAACATTGACTCTCGAATTAGATCTTGAGGATGCGGATGAATCCCAATTCTTGTGGTGAGTAGTCATGTTTTCAATCAACTCTCTACACTCCTCCGGTCTCCTTTTCATAAAATTACCACCGGTGGCGGCGTTGATCGTGTCACGATCACGAAAAGTGAGACCATTGTAGAAAGTATCAATGAGAGTGACGGGGAGCATGTTGTGATTTGGACAGCGGTCGATCAAATCATTGTATCGTTCCCAAGCATCAAAGAGCGATTCATCATTGTCTTGCATGAATCCACTAATTTGGTTACGAAGGCTTGTGACCATGGATGGTGGGAAGTAGCGCGACAAAAAGCGTTGAGTCATGTCATTCCAAGTATGAATAGAATTCTTTGGGAGACGGTCAAACCATTTTTCGGCATGGTGAGAAAGCGAGTGGGGAAATAGTTGAAGGCGAAGTTCATCCATAGAAACACCGGGTGACTTCATGCTTTGGGTGATGGTAATGAATTTGTCGAGGTGTTTGTTGGCATCATCATCCGGAATTCCGCGAAATGGGTTAGTTTGCACTTGTTGGATCATGTGATGCTTCAACGAAAACTCCAGAGCCGTGATGTGCATCGGCGCAATCGGGCCTCCACGTCCGTTCATGGTGGGTTGACACAATTCCTCCATTGTTCGTAAATAAGGTAGGGGGACATTGTTGTTGTTGTTATTATTATTCAAAGTGGGTAGAGGTGGGTTATTATTGTTGTTATTAACAACAGCCATATCTAGATCTTCACGAGTCTCGGGCTCAGAATAGTTCGAAGATCTAGTACACATACACCTGCAGAAGAAAAATACACAGAGAGAATATCTATATAATCTTTTTGGTGCAAACTTTTGGAAAAGAATTGCTTTTTATGATTTTTCAATGTTTTTGTATTTTTGAAGAATTTTATATTTTTTAGGGTTTTTGAAAATTTTTGAAGTAAGGAAAATAAAGTTCAAAGAACGGATCCCAAATTCAATGCGTCTCTCACTAGAAACCGTTAATCTTAACGAAAAGAGCCGGCAGCGGCGCCATTTAATACTCCGGCTTTTACCCCAAGTATAAAATCTTTATCGTCCGATCTTTTCGAATTGATTTCCAGTCTAAAGTGCGACTCAATTGTCTTTTGTTGAACAAGAGAATGATTTGGTTGATTATCTATTTTAAACTAATAGCAAATAAGTAAGTGTCGTTGAGTAAAATAAGAACTTTAAAGATTAAACTAAAAATAACGAGTTAACAATAAATGAATGAAAACTTAAAGACAAGTTTAGAAAAATACTTAAACAATTAATAAATCTAGAACTTGAAAACTTTTTAAAAACAAGAAATTTAAACCATCGGAAAACCAAGTCGAAACCTGATCGGAATATTTGGTCAGAAAGTGCAATCGGAATGTTGGAAAATGTGGCTGATCGGAATGCATAAAAGAATATTGATCGGAATGTGTAACAAGAAGACTGATCGGAATATGGGAAAGGAATTCAAATCGGAATATGGGAAACAAGGGTGATCGGAATGATGGGAATAAGCCCAATCGGAATATCCACAAATCAAAACAAAATCGGAATGTTTAACAAAAACCCCCAATCGGAATATGTAAGAAAGTGGCAGTCGGAATATGAAACCCTATTCCGATCCAAGGTGATCGGAATATAGAAGCTCAAATCGGAATGAGATAAACCCTAATCCGATCAATACGATCGGAATAAGGGGAGGGGGTGCTGGTCGGAATGTACCAATCGGAAAAGGGATTATACCTTTTCCGATTTATATGGGATTCGAGAACAAGCTAGGCAATCAGCTATAATGATAAGCTAATCACCAAAACTAGAACGAAACAAAAAGTGAAATATGCTAAATAAGAACAAATTAGAACTTTCTCAAGTAAGATAAGCAAACTTTTGAATCAAACTATAAAAAAGATAAACTTTTTAAGAAAACTTTTAAAAGTAAATAAGCTAAAAGAAGCGAATAAGCCAATAAGCACAAGAATCTTAAATCCTAATCGAATGAAAGCTTATGTAGGAACAAAAATATTAACTTTTTAAGCACAAAAAGATCAAGATCAACACGGATTTAATGTATTACGCACCAAAAGTTAACTAAAATCAAGAAATGTAGAAAGATATGAAAGATTAAAAGCTGAACTAGAACTTGATTAATGAAATCAATAATACAAAAGGTTTAATCTTGAAAGATTAAAAGAAAGAAAAGATGAAAACTTAGTGAGAGAAAGTGGAGAAATTTCTCTCTCTAAAACTAGAAATAAAAGTGAAAAATTAAAACTAAAACTAAAAACTAACCACCCTCCTAATGTGTATTAGGAGGGTATTTATAGGGAAAAATAGGAAGGAGTGCATGTGTTGCCTCTTCTTTCTTTCTTTCTTCATGTCTTCTCGACTCGATTTAATTCTTTGTCTTTTCTCGACGTCGTGTCTGGATTGAACTTGTCTTGATAATTTTCAGTGAGAGAAAGTGGAGAACTTTCTCTCTCTAAAACTAGAAAGAAAAGTGAAAAATTAAAACTAAAACTAAAAACTAACCACCCTCCTAATGTGTATTAGGAGGGTATTTATAGGGAAAAATGGGAAGGAGTGCATGCGTTGCCTCTTCTTTCTTTCTTTCTTCACGTCTTCTCGACTCGATTTAATTCTTTGTCTTTTCTCGACGTCGTGTCTGGATTTGAACTTGTCTTGATAATTTTCTTCTTTAATTTAGACTTGAGTTCTTCGACTTCATTAAACTTCTGTCTTTAGATTTTTTCTTCGATAAATCTTCAGAATAGGCCTTGGACTTCCGTTCTTTTTGCACTCTTGATCTTTTGACTTCGTCTTTTCCCGTTTTCTTTGATAAAAGCCCGTGAAAGCCCGTGTTTTCTTCCTTTTTAATCTTTTGGTCCTAAAACCCAATAAAAACACAAACCACGCATAATTCCGACTTTTACGACATAAAATACACGTTTTGGTCTTGTTATTATTGGAAATAAGTGGTAAAAGGATAAGTGTTTACACACTTATTAATTCACCAACTTTATGTTGACCCCTGTTAGTATGTTTTGCACAAGAATATGAAGTTAGTACGTGGTGTGTGCGTGGTCTCCAGCATCTTAGAAATCTGCATCATAGGACTCGTCAGGGGTTCTATTTGGGAATAAAAAACAATCACCTACTGTCATGTTTAAGACATATTTATTTATTTGTTTAAATAAACATGTAATCTGATTTGACTAACTCTTTATCTTATGCTCTATGGACTATATGCTATCGATCCACCCTTGTGACATCTCCGTGGATATTTCCGCATATTTTGACCCTACCCGGGGTGTCACAGTGAATGGTATCAGAGCATTAGTTATAGAGAAACAGATAAATTTTTAAATAAAATAAAAATAAAAATATTTTTCTTTATTTAAAACTGGACTATAACTTATAAAAAAATCTTTTTGGGATTTTATTTTGGGACCGTATCAGTTAAGCATATAGATCTTAGGGCATTTTATGTTATGTGAACTAGTTGTATATATATATATATTTACTAAACTTGATTATTAATACTGTTTAGTGAAATATTGCTATGAAAAATGTTAGACGTGATAAACTTGAAAATTTTACACTATATAGTAAAATACTGAAATGAGAATATGGGTAATATTAAACCAAACTTCACCCTTACAAATTGATAAATGAACTACTTACATGATAATACATATATATGTATATATGTAAGTATTGATATTTGCAACCTTAAAACATTATAATAATTGTTTAAAAGGAATATTTCATAAAGCAGTAATCTAAATAATATTGTTCTTTGTTTGTAAGCTTATACTCACTTCAAACTTAAAATAATACTATTTCAGAGCATCATGGCTCCGCCTACTACATCCACGACTCTTCTACCCATAGTAGCTCCCACTCCAGTTGCTTGTTCATCCCCACGATCGACGCAGTGTGGATGGTTGTCAGCCTCGGATTCAGAGGGTGACCCAGCCACCGAGGTTGTACTCCCAGAGGATCGTTTTTCTATCTCAGCATCAGCCACACCGGCCCCAACCTCTATGGAGGAGGACCGGGTCCCTCCTAGCATACCATCTTCCATGCCTCCATCCTTATCATCGGGGTATTTCTCCGGGCCCACACCCGTCTCCACTTATGAGATCGGGGAAGGCTCAGGGGCAGGACATGTCGATTCCGTCCAGGCCCAGATCTCCGCATTGGCTGCACACCATGAGTGAGAGATATCCGACCTCCGCAGCCAGTTGACAGTCAGTCAACAGAGCCATGCCGTCATCTATGAACGTATCGACACTCTTTTCCGCACTATGAGGGGGACTCCCAGACTGCTAAGGGCATCTAGGCTAGAACGGACGAGGCACTAATGTGGTTATTAGATGAGAACTACCTCCTCCACCAGCGCATTCAGGTCATGGAGGGTCTGCAGCATCAGACCCATGCTGCTCTTGCCGCTCAAGAGCAATCATTGTCCATCTTCTTTGATCTCGCCACTTTCCGGCATGATGGGGTTACTGGGGAGATGGATTATCTCTGAGGGGTCATCGATAGACTCCGGAACCAGTTATTGTCTACACTCCGTATGCTCAAGGAAACCCGAACGACAGTTCGGACTTTGTGGAAGACTAGGAGGAATTCTGCAGCCCCACCAGCTCCATCCGCACCGTCAGCCCCGACATCGTCTAGTGAACCATCTAAGCAGGATTAATATAGACGTACTAGACTTCTTGTACGTCATGATAAGCTTACGGGTTGCATCCCGGCTATCATGACATAGGGCCTTTGTAATTTTATCTCTTTTTCAGCTTTTGATTATGTAATCCTGTACTTATCTTCTCTTTTCTTTTGGGACATGTAACTTTGGGATATAATGTTTTTAAAGATTGTGTGTATCATTACTTTGGATTAGGCCCGACCGACCTATGACTTAGATTGTGTTATGCTAGATGACTTTTAAATTTCTCATGGAAATAACATGTAATCACTTTCTTTATTATATCTGCTGTACAATGTATTATATTATGAGATCTTGACAGGTTATCCAAATTTGTTATGAAATAATTGCATAAGTTTCCTCGTGTAAATAATATAAAAACTGTACTAACGCTTGAACTAATAATCTCATTTTGTATATGATTATAGACAAATGGTGATTACGATGTCAAATCCCAATAACACAACCACTTCCAACGCCGACAATGCTGAATCCCCAGAAGCTACTCGAAATGTCACTGCCGCACAACTGCTGGAAATGATAAGTGAAGGCATCACAGCAGCCATGGCAGCCAGAGGAGCTGACCAAAATGCAAACAGTGATCCAAACTTTAATGCACGCCGAAACAACACCAAAAGGGGTTGCTCTTACCCCGACTTCTTAAAATGTAAACCCTCATACTACCGAGGGAAAGAAGGAGTTGTTGAACTGATGTAGTGGTTTGAAAGGCTAGAGACAGACTTCCGTATAAGTGGTTGTGCTGACGAGAACAAAGTTATGTTTGTTACGTGCACCCTACTCGAGAGTGCCCTTACCTGGTGGAACTATGTGGTCGCCATCCTTGGACATGACGCTGCTTATACTCTCACTTGGGCCAACCTCAAGGAAAGAATGACTGAGAAGTATTGTCCCAGAGGAGAAATGAAGAAGTTGGAAGTCGAGCTGTGGGATCTCAAGTGTAAGAACAATGATATCCTTTGGTACAACCAAAGATTTCAAGAGTTAAGCTTGATGTGCACCAGAATGTTTCCTCTAAGGAGTGACAAGATTGAAAAGTATGTCAGCGGACTCCCTGACAACATTCATGACCGTGTGCTAGCTTCACGACCCACCACTGTTGAAGGTGCTATGGAATTTTTGACTGAGCTGATCAACAAGCGAGCCCGCAATCTATCCGAGAGGCAAACAGACAACAAGAGGAAATATGATGAAAACTCTCGTAGCCAGCACCAACAGCCTTCTAAAAAGCATAACGTTGGGCAAGCAGATGACACTACCCCCACAACCCACACCAAGAACTACTCAGGGACAAAGCCCAAGTGTTCAAAGTGCAACTACCATCATGTTGATGGAGGACAATGTCAAGGATGCTACAAGTGTGGCCAACAAGGCCATTTTGCTCGCAATTTTCCAACCAATGTTTCTACCCCAGGTCGAACCAACACCAATCCTGGAAACACCAACAAGGGCAAGTCCAATGCACGAGGGAGTGGAAGTGGGCAACAGGGAAACCAAAACCCCACTGGTGGGAGCAGTAGCGGGCTGAAGAAAGCTGTGGTATGTTACAAGTGTGGAACCCATGGGCACGTGAGACCTGATTGTCCCAAGTGGGCCAATCAGAAGAAGGACAACAAGGGAACTCCTTCGCAAGTGCACATGGCCGGCAATGCCCCAGCAAATCCAGGCTCCAGCATTGTACATGGTACGTTCTTATTAAACCAATGATATGCATCTATCTTGTTTGATACATGTGTAGACCAAAGCATTACAATTGCTAAACTTAGTAAGGTAATGGAAATCCCTCCGATAGTTCTAGGCTCCTATTATACTGTGGAATAGTCGACGGAAAAGTTATGATAGGTAAACACCATCATTCGAGGTTGATCATTAAAACTTTCTAAATCGCCGTTTTACATCAATCAGATCCTAGAAAGTCCTGATAGCTTTGATGTCGTTATTAGCACAAATTGACTAACAAGTATCATGCAATTATCCTATATAACCAAAAAAAATGGGTATGTGTACCTTGGTGAGATGAAACCTTGATTATACTGGGGAGCCATAACCCTAATATAGTTAACACTAGATTTAGTGTCATCTCTAGCACCAACGGGCCAGAGAATACTTGGTCCGAGAATATCCCATTTCCCTAACCTGTTTCTTCCCTGCCTAAACCTGAAAGACACACCCAACTCACAACGGGTGTATTTTGTAGGGTTACTTCCGCTACCTAGGCAACCCTAAACCTGAAAGGCATATCTAACTTACAATGGGCGTACTTTGTAGTGCTATGTTCGGCATCCCCCGTAAGGAGATGTTGAATGTCCTATGTTTTTTACATTCCTCCTTCCTCTTCGGGTCCAATTAGTTCGACAATACCATCACCCACTAGACACTGGGAGATGTGATTTCCCCTCTTTGGAAGTCAGAATTTGTACAAATTTTGAACCAGTAATAGTGAATGCATGACCCTTGTTGTAACACACCATTTTGATAAATGGAATGTCACGCGTAATTATGGCGTGTCATCAAAGCATGCAAGGTAATATGTAGTAAAACGTACATGACCATAGGGAAAACCGGAATCAAACATCGGTTCCCAAACATAAGCCCAAAACATAACAAAGTAAATGAACTGAATGAAAGACTAAACAAGCATCAATATATGAAGGAAACAGGAGAAGAAGTCTATGGCAGCTTCCATCCTATGCATGTCCTCCAAATGCTCGAGTCTTGGGTACCTGCCGTTTTGGGACATGGAAAGGAAAGTAACGGCTGAGCAAAATGCTCAGTGCACGGATATACAATATATCATGAATAGGATAAACATGTAACATATAACAGCGGAAGACTAAGTTCTGAGTAAACTGGTTAAGTATTAAGAAAACTGGTTTTATAGTTTGAAAAGCCTTATGTTTATCTTATGAAAACTGTTTTAACATAAATATACCATAGCCCATATAGGTCATGAAAAGGTCACGTGCATGAATACTTGGAGGGGTTACCTCATCATGCTGATTAGAGGGGATGCCTCTAATTAATATACTGGTTTGGGTAGGAGGGATCAACTCCTTGTGAAGGATGCAAGCCACACACCACATTCACCATGAAATACTGAATAAAACATGTAACTAGGATGCACCCATACGCCCCACCTGATATAATAATATGGCCAAAACTGAAAAGGGACGCCACGAGCAATTACTCCGCCGTGGGGAAGTCATAACATTGGTGCCTCCAATGTTATGGTTATGGTACCTCCATAACTAGGTGAAACTGGTCATGCTTGTATATGGCTATAGATTATGCTAATTAAACATAAGTAGTTCAAAACAATAAAACAAATACTGGGAAAACAGTTGGCTGCATACGGGGAAATCCTAATAAAGAAAGAATGTCCATACTGAAAGGATGGGTATCCGTACCTCAAGTCCAGTGAATGAACGGAAGAAAGACTCCTACTTCTGGATCACTAACGCTACATGAATACACACGTGTATAAGTATCGAATCACTGATTACGTACTGGGTTTTATGTCTCATCTTAGCTTACTTGGTATGTTTTAGGTCATGGTTTACTGTTTAAAGCCTTAAACTGTGTTTATCTTGTATTCTGATTAATCTGATTAAGTATTATTGGTATTTCATGTATTATTATACTTACTGTGTAATAATAAGTAACTTTTCAAAAATAGCAGGTTTCCAAAAATAGAAAGTTTCCAAAAATAGAAAGTTTCCAAAAATAGAAAGTTTCCAAAAATAGAAAGTTACCAAAAATAGAAAGTTTCCAAAAATAGAAAGTTTCCGAAAATAGAAATATTCCAAAAATAGAAAGTTTCCTAAAATAGAATTTACTGCTTAAAATAGATTAGTTTCTAAAAATAGAAAGTTTCCAAAAATAGATCAGCTGCCTTAATTAAATAAGTTTCCATATATAGAAGGTTTCCATGATTAGATTAGTTGCCTGAAATAGATAGATTTCCATATATAGAATTAAGCTGGTTACATAAGCTAACATATAAGTCTAAGTGTTTATAAGCTTATCTCTTAAGTCATATGATATAGTGTATAGTTTAATTATTATTTCATGTATTTTAATTAAACTATAGGTTAAGCATTTTAATTAAAGTATAACATGTTTTAATTAAAATGGAATAAAATACTTAGCTTAAAATGTGTATTATTATTATTAATAATATAACCTAAGTCATGTCTAAATTAATTAATTATAGGCATGTTTTAAATAATTAATTAATTATAACTTATAACATAAAATACTTAGGTTAAATTAGTATCATGCTAAATTAATAATTAAAATAACCTAAGTCATAATTTAATTAGTATCTCATGTTATTAATTAATTTATATCCTAAGTTCATAATTCATAAAAATTAACATGTAGCATAAATCATGATTTAACCAACGAACCATGAATCGGGCATGAACTCGACACCGTACCCCGAACCAAATCGGGGTTCCCCTTGGTTCCTTGCTGCCGTGGGACCCACACCACCAAACCGGGACCTTATGGTCTCGGTGGTGGTTCCTTGGCCAAGCCGTGACCCCCCTTCGGGTACGGTTAGGCGTCGGCCAAACCAACAACCCTAAAAACGCCCTTTATGATTTTACCCTTTAACCAAATGCATGTTTATTTTATGTTTTTAATTAGGTTTTATAAACATCATGTTCTTAATTAATTTACTAAATCAAATCAAAGAAATAATTAAAAAGAAAGGTTAAAAAGGTATACCGAATGTGTAGATGAATTAAGGATGAACAAACACTAATACTTGTACAATATTCAAGATCAAAATCAACAAGAACACCCCTCCTAGGTGTGTTATGGGTGGCGGCTACAAAAGGGAAAAGGAAGGAGAGGAGAAAATTTTTAGGGTTTTTGTTTAATTTCTTGTAAAGTGAAAAAATGAATCAAGTTTTTACCTTTACCCCCCTTTCATGTAAAACTTGATGGGCTTGGCCCATTTACCTTCCTAATTTCGTGGATATGGGGCCCACAAGGGGTAACCCAAATGTTTTCCGTGTCCCGATGTTTCGTGTTCGTTCGTGGTTAAACGTGTTCGTGTTTAAAGTGTTTCTGTTTATTTTATCATGTAGTTTATCGTAATCTCAACGCTCGTAATTATATTATATGTATTTACGTAATTATTTTAGTTCGTATTTTAAATGGTGATCATGATTTAATTATGTTCACGTGACATATTTATTAACTGTTTATCATGAGTTCGTACGTAATCGATACTTATCCTGTCATACACGTATGCACTTGCTTGACTATTAGCACATGAATGTGATCAATACTAAATAAGGTAAGTTTTAATCTAGGACGTACGATCTTAAGGGCACTATTCATGGTAAAAGCATGCGGGTTTTACAATTCTTCCCCCCTAAAAAGAATAATTCGTCCTCGAATTATAGATAAAGTAACTGGAAGCGAAACATACCCGAATCAAACTGGAAAGGTATGCAAAATAACGGAAATGAAGGTGACATGGTAGAAGGGAACGTGGAACGTGACATGTCTTGAAAAGACATGGAACGTGACGTGACTGAAAGGACATATCTAATCGATAAGAGAAAAATGGATAAGAAGTCCGGATTAACTTGTCCGTTTCCAAGTGGCCTCCCTCTTGGAACGGTTCCTTCAGAAGATCCTGACACTAATGATAAATCTTGGTCCTCCTGACCTTGACTTGGAATACGAAGAAATTCTTGGTTATCAACGGAAGGTAGATCCCCTAAATTCGATCGAGGAAAATAAGAGTTAACGTGCAAGGGTAGCTGAAACGTTACGATGCAAGACAATCTGACTTAACTGATAATTAGAAACGATGCGCGAGACATAAAGAAACGTAGTACGTGAAAAATTTTGAACATGATACGTGAAAAATTTTGAACGTGCTACGTGGAGATATGGCGAGTGTAGTATGAGTAAACATATCGTGATACACGATACGTGTAACATATTTTGATCATGATATGAGGAACGTGGAATGAACATGACATGTGAGACATATCGTGATAATAGAATATAATGGCGGTAACGCCAAACGCTACAAGGTGAGACGTGGAATATGACGTAAAACGTCTATCTGATGATGGAGAGTTATACTAAACTTGGGTCTGGTCTCACAAGTTCTTGCTAACTTCCCAGAATGAGCAAAGAAATGAACGTATAATCGTAAGCCAAAATACGATCATGAGCGTGAATAGTGTCATGAACGTGAGCGCGAAAGCAAGTTGTGGGATTAGAATGAAGACGTGAAGTACGTTAGGAGTACAATTACGAATCTTTGTCTGACCCGATAGCTGAGGGTTGCCAAGTGATCGGATGAGCCTTGGCTGGAATATGTTCGTTCAATCTGTTGGTTCTGAAATCCGTACGGATGTAAGGATTCTGCAGACTTGATCAAACTGTTGACAATAACCCAGATAGCATCATGCTTCTTCTGAGTTTGCTGAAATCTGGTAACTAAAATCCATGGAGATCTTGTCCCTTTTCGATTCACAATTTCATATGATGAAAACATACCCGTCTGTTGGTGTCCTATCTTAGCCTGTTTGTATAACAGGTATGAAGATATGAACGTAACTGTATCCTGCTTCGTAGAAACTTGATACATAGAAGGTTGCGAAACTCTTAGTCTTTGAATCAGACTTCTCCTAGCGTAGGATTTCCTAGAACACCTAATGTAGTGTAGGGTTCTCTCCTTTACGCATAAGCAGAGTCATGGTAAGATTAACCTTAGGAACCCATGTGATTCAGCGTGTCACTGTAATCAAACAGAATTGATATTGGAAAATTTCTAGGGTAAAATTTCTCTTGTCAAGAATTTGCAACATAGTGCAGATATGGTCTTCCTGTTCTTCTCTAGGCTTAAATGAAATCAGGTTATCCTCAATGAAAATGCTGATGAATTTGTTTAGGAGTTAATGGAAACACAATTTATTAAGTCCATAATGCTGTTGGAACATTGATGAGACTACTCCAAAATCATAAATCTAGCATGACCGAGTCGTGTACGAATAACAGTCATGGACATGTCCTGCTTTTTCACTCGTCACTGTTGGCAGCATGATCGTGAGTTCGATCTTGGAAAAGTGATTAACACCATACGGTTGATTGGACATGCTGTCAATATGTGGAGGAGAATAACTGTCATGAATGGTGATTTGTTTAAGTCGTCGGTAGTCGACACATAATCTCATGGTACCATCCTTCTCCTTGGAGGTTCTCCTGGAATGTATAGGAAGACTTTGGAATAATCAACTGGCTATGCGTAAAAGAGTTAAGTGGTTACGTCTTACTGACAGCTAGAAAATTTTAGCGACCATGGCTAACAATGCACATGCTTGTAAGCATAGATAATTTGCACAGATTTTCCGATGGAAAATCAAGCTGAAAGTATTCAAGAGCCTGAACATTAGTGTACATAATTATGAATCGTAGCATGGTGTGCTATTCATAGTCCATAATTAGGATAAAATTCAACTTGTGTCTGTCCGAGGAAATGCGTTTGCAGCTTGGATCTCATCATTAAGCTGAAGGAAAAACTTCGTATACGTGGGAATACGAAAGGCGTCCTTCATGGTCATGAATATATGAAGTCTGTGAAAGAAATGAAAGTGTCATTGACAACGTGACCGTTCTCACTGATACGCCAATAATGATACTAAAATTCTTGTGGTCTGATTAATACATGGCAAACAAAATGGATATACCCTGGGAGGGTACCCTGAATTTCTTAGAGATGTTCCATAGTTGGACGTGAGTCATGTGTCTTGACTCGTTTCTTGGAACAATAAGCATGACATATGTCTTGACTGGTGTCTTGACATGTGTCTTCAGGAAGTATACGTGAGACATGTGTCTTGAATGATGTCTTGACATGTGTCTCGAGATGTAAAGTAATAGAACTACAGTATTAGGTTATCATGCCAGACTTGGCGGATCGGTTGGACTACTGATCCTTTGTATGTCTGATCACGTCCGCGGCTAGAGCCTCGGTTGCGATTTCTAGGATATTTTCTGTCATGGTAGTGGTTACTATAGTCCTGTCTGTTAGTTTCATGACGGCCATTCTCATGACCGTGATTCATGTAACTATTCAGCTGAGTGGCCGGCTGGTACCGGTTTACACTCATATGGCTGAAATGACAGCCGAACGACGTGTGACATGTAAATATGAATTAGGGACAATGATTGATGGGAATCGTCTGATGGTGAAGCATCTTCTCGTCCAATTGCTTTGCTCCGACGCCTTTGTTTTCGTCTTTTAGGATCTCCAGGTTGTGAACAGCATCAACATCAGCATCTCATAGCGTCTCCCAACATCAGCAGCATCAACCTTCAGTAATATCTCCAAGCTATGAGCGGCATCGACAATCTTGTAGAATATCAGCAAGTGAACCTACGCCTGAGATGATTTAGAATCGACTAGCGAATACTCGTGAAGTATTGCAAGTGGAATACACATGGATTAAGGTACATGTAATACACATGAAATAGGGTACGTGGAGTACACATGGAATGCACATGAAATGATCGGTATTTGGTCGATCTTTTATCATGATTTAAGTAAAGTATACCGGTTAAACGGTTAGAAAACCATCACGATAACCTGGCAGTATTAGCATAGACATCATTCTGGTTGCATAGAGAAACGCTAAAGTGTGGTTACACAAAATTCAACGATGATTTGTCTGACAGCATGATCAATGAAAACCAACCATGACTATCATGAAAGCAGAATTCAATGAAATCCAACAATGTCTTGCAGGACAACGTAAATAACAAAAGAGGCGTAAAACATAATCAACATGAAGACGGAATTATCATGAAGAAACATGAAACGATCTAGCATAAAGGAGTGTATAACATATTCAGCATGAAACCGAAGTTAACCATGACAGTATGAAAACATACTTGACATAAAAACATAGTAACTTATGAGGGGACGTGAAAAAAAATTTTATGCCAATATAAATCATGAGAAAAATTTTATGCATGAGCATGAATGCGTAATGTAGTTTATAAAAACCTTTTATATGTGCGAGGGGATGCCTATGGGTCGGTCCCAAAACAAAAGACATGGCGAGGGGACGCCTATGGGTCGGTCCCAAAGTTAAAAGTTTCGATAAAAGCACATGCGACTAAATAGGGCCAGTCCTGTACCAACCATTACATAGTCAAAATTCCTGCAACAGATAACATATGATATAAATGCATGAATGCATGGAACATAATAATTAAAAGTCATTGTCAAAACTTAATAGAAAAATTTTTATGTGAAAATTATGAACTACTGGGGTCAGTCCACATCGTCACAGTTCACGAGGAACATCATGCATAGACAATGACACATAACTAAGTATGGATGACGGTTGTTCATTCCATATTAGTAAGACGATACTGGTGAAAACATCATGGTGAAAACAACAAGGTGCTGAAAACGTCATGGCTAAAACAAAAAAAGGTGCTGAAAACATAATGGTTAAAACAACAACGCGCTGAAACATCAATACGTGGAATAACAATCGTTGGCTTAGGAAGCTCCTGGTGACTACCCACTAGTCACAGGTCGAGTTTTAGAGCCTACAGGTCGAAGCCTTGTCTCTGATACCATAATTGTAACACCCCATTTTGATAAATGGAATGTCACGCGTAATTATGGCGTGTCATCAAAGCATGCAAGATAATATATAGTAAAACGTACATGACCATAGGGAAAACCGGAATCAAACATCGGTTCCCAAACATAAGCCCAAAACATAACAAAGTAAATGAACTGAATGAAAGACTAAACAAGCATCAATATATGAAGGAAACAGGAGAAGAAGTCTATGGCATCTTCCATCCTATGCATGTCCTCCAAATGCTCGAGTCTTGGGTACCTGCCGTTTTGGGACATGGAAAGGAAAGTAACGGCTGAGCAAAACGCTCAGTGCACGGATATACAATATAGCATGAATAGGATAAACATGTAACATATAACAGCGGAAGACTAAGTTCTGAGTAAACTGGTTAAGTATTAAGAAAACTGGTTTTATAGTTTGAAAAGCCTTATGTTTATCTTATGAAAACTGTTTTAACATAAATATACCATAGCCCATATAGGTCATGAAAAGGTCACGTGCATGAATACTTGGAGGGGTGACCTCATCATGCTGATTAGAGGGGATGCCTCTAATTAATATACTGGTTTGGGTAGGAGGGATCAACTCCTTGTGAAGGATGCAAGGCACACACCACATTCACCATGAAATACTGAATAAAACATGTAACTAGGATGCACCCATACGCCCCACCTGATATAATAATATGGCCAAAACTGAAAAGGGACGCCACGAGCAATCACTCTGCCGTGGGGAAGTCATAACATTGGTGCCTCCAATGTTATGGTTATGGTACCTCCATAACTAGGTGAAACTGGTCATGCTTGTATATGGCTATAGATTATGCTAATTAAACATAAGCAGTTCAAAACAATAAAACAAATACTGGGAAAACAGTTGGCTGCATACGGGGAAATCCTAATAAGGAAAGAATGTCCATACTGAAAGGACGGGAATCCGTACCTCAAGTCCAGTGAATGAACGGAAGAAAGACACCTACTTCTGGATCACTAACGCTACATGAATACACACGTGTATAAGTATCGAATCACTGATTACGTACTGGGTTTTATGTCTCATCTTAGCTTACTTGGTATGTTTTAGGTCATGGTTTACTGTTTAAAGCCTTAAACTGTGTTTATCTTGTATTCTGATTAATCTGATTAAGTATTACTGGTATTTCATGTATTATTATACTTACTGTGTAATAATAAGTAACTTTCCAAAAATAGCAGGTTTCCAAAAATAGAAAGTTTCCAAAAATAGAAAGTTTCCAAAAATAGAAAGTTTCCAAAAATAGAAAGTTACCAAAAATAGAAAGTTTCCAAAAATAGAAAGTTTCCAAAAATAGAAAGTTTCCAAAAATAGAAAGTTTCCTAAAATAGAATTTACTGCTTAAAATAGATTAGTTTCTAAAAATAGAAAGTTTTCAAAAATAGATCAGCTGCCTTAATTAAATAAGTTTCCATATATAGAAGGTTTCCATGATTAGATTAGTTACCTGAAATAGATAGATTTCCATATATAGAATTAAGCTGGTTACATAAGCTAACATATAAGTCTAAGTGTTTATAAGCTTATCTCTTAAGTCATATGATATAGTGTATAGTTTAACTATTATTTCATGTATTTTAATTAAAATATAGGTTAAGCATTTTAATTAAAGTATAACATGTTTTAATTAAAATGGAATAAAATACTTAGGTTAAAATGTGTATTATTATTATTAATAATATAACCTAAGTCATGTCTAAATTAATTAATTATAGGCATGTTTTAAATAAATAATTAATTATAACTTATAACATAAAATACTTAGGTTAAATTAGTATCATGCTAAATTAATAATTAAAATAACCTAAGTCATGATTTAATTAGTATCTCATGTTATTAATTAATTTATATCCTAAGTTCATAATTCATAAAAATTAACATGTAGCATAAATCATGATTTAACCAACGAACCATGAATCGGGCATGAACTCGACACCGTACCCCGAACCAAATCGGGGTCCCCTTGGTTCCTTGCTGCCGTGGGACCCACACCACCAAACCGGGACCTTATGGTCTCGGTGGTGGTTCCTTGGCCAAGCCGTGACCCCCCTTCAGGTACGGTTAGGCGTCGGCCAAACCAACAATCCTAAAAACGCCCTTTATGATTTTACCCTTTAACCAAATGCATGTTTATTTCATGTTTTTAATTAGGTTTTATAAACATCATGTTCTTAATTAATTTACTAAATCAAATCAAAGAAATAATTAAAAAGAAAGGTTAAAAAGGTATACCGAATGTGTAGATGAATTAAGGATGAACAAACACTAATACTTGTACAATATTCAAGATCAAAATCAACAAGAACACCCCTCCTAGGTGTGTTATGGGTGGCGGCTACAAAAGGGAAAAGGAAGGAGAGGAGAAAACTTTTTAGGGTTTTTGTTTAATTTCTTGTAAAGTGAAAAAATGAATCAAGTTTTTACCTTTACCCCCCTTTCATGTAAAACTTGATGGGCTTGGCCCATTTACCTTCCTAATTTCGTGGATATGGGGCCCACAAGGGGTAACCCAAATGTTTTCCGTGTCCCGATGTTTCGTGTTCGTTCGTGGTTAAACGTGTTCGTGTTTAAAGTGTTTCTGTTTATTTTATCATGTAGTTTATCGTAATCTCAACGCTCGTAATTATATTATATGTATTTACGTAATTATTTTAGTTCGTATTTTAAATGGTGATCATGATTTAATTATGTTCACGTGACATATTTATTAACTGTTTATCATGAGTTCGTACGTAATCGATACTTATCCTGTCATACACGTATGCACTTGCTTGACTATTAGCACATGAATGTGATCAATACTAAATAAGGTAAGTTTTAATCTAGGACGTACGATCTTAAGGGCACTATTCATGGTAAAAGCATGCGGGTTTTACACTTGTTATGACACCCTGCAAGGCGCGAACTTCTTTATTCTTGGTATCTTCTTTTAATTCTACCATTTGAAGTACTTGTTTTTCTGCGCCCCTCTCGCTCAACCCCACGACGAATGAAGCAGATTCTTTGCAACTTCTTACGCAATCACCATCAACAACAATCTTAACCTCTTTGTTGGGTAGAAACTTTAGTACCATTAACTAGTGTTTGTGTCCCGCTGGCTTGAGGTAAAGATCATAAGTCTTTTCTTAAAGCTTTTGAGATAGGAGGGGTTAAAGTTAAAATGTTTTGTTTTACTTTCAACCCCCAATTTTCCTCCTCGGGTATGGAGATATAACTTGTATCTCACCCATGAAAAGGATGTAGAAATAGTGCATCCCCAGATTCCCCAGCGTATGAAACATGTTGGCGTGTCCTCCTCATATCAGAAACCATTTACAATGGATTTGTCCTCCTAACCAAATCCACAACGCCATTGGTTTTCTCTCAGATCCTGGAAGGGTATAGCTGCGACCCCGTTAAGCAGCCCACGCCTATTCATCCACAGCAGCAGTCTCCTTTACTGCTCAATCAGATGTATAGTGCGATCCGGATAAAGATCTCTTTGCATTCCGCGCCTATTCATCCACAACAGCAGTCTCCTTTACTGCTCAATCGGATGTATAGTGCGATCTGGATAAAGATCTCTTTGCATTCCGCGCCTATTCATCCACAGCAGCAGTCTCCTTTACTGCTCAATCGGATGTATAGTTCGATCCGGATAAAGATCTCTTTTCATTCCGCGCCTATCCATCCACAATAGAAATATCCTTTACTGCTCAATCGGATGTATAGTGCGATCCGGCTAAAGATCTCTTTGCATTCCTTTCCTATCCATCCACAACAATAGTCTCCTTTACTGCTCAATCGGATGTATAGTGAGATCCGGATAAAGATCTCTTGGCATTCCTTTCCTATCCATCCACAGTAGCAGTATCCTTTACTGCTCAATCGGATGTATAATGCGATTCAGATAAGGATCTATTTGCATTGCTCCTATCCGACCATAGCAGTAATCTCTTCTACTGCTCAATCGGATGAATAGTGCAACCTGGATAAAAATCTGTTTGCATTCTCTTCTGTTCACTTATAATGACGGAAGCTTCCATTAATGCCAAATCAGGCGTATAAGAATAACCTAGGTATAGACCACTTCGCGTTCATGTCGCCATCCATACCTAAGCGAGAGAGTCTGAAACGAATCATACTTAGAACATCTTTTACTTAAAAGATAACCACATTTTTAATAGCTTTGAGGACAAAGCTAAAATAACGGGATGGTGCTGTAAAATCCATGATTTTACCATGATTTTATGTAATGAAATCTCACACATTAAACCTTAGAACACAAACTCATGTATTATATTTCTATAAGTCATGTGTGAACTTGTCTAATGTGCACATATATTTTACATACATGCTTGTTATAATAAGTTGACTATGTAAGCTATGTACAGAAAACAAGTAGTAAAAATGCATAACCAACATTTGATGAAACAACACTTAACAAAAATTGGAAAAAAAATATTCTACACCATGTGTATGTGGCCGTATATTTGTGTATGCATAGTATAGGTATCCCGAAACTTTCTTGGACAAGCCTAAGGTTATGTATTCCTTATGTTCTAGCCCAACACAAGCCCACACAAGCCCACACAAGCCCACCCTCTTCCTTGGATAGCCTTACACGACACACACATGCATATGTGGAAGAAGAAGGGTTGTCTTGGAAAGGGAAGAGCCTACACTTGGCACAAGTGTTCTTACCAAGGCAATCATGCCTTTTGCATTCTCTTTCCCTCTCTCATCTTTAATCCGAAACACACACATTCCCATCTCTCCTACATGCAACCTCACTTCTTTCTTCATCTCTCTCTCTTAATATTTCGACTATAAGCCACAAAACTCCAAAGTTGATTCATTAAATCAACTAAATCTTTTCCCATCTTGATTACAAATCATTTGGTAGCATCATTTCTCTTGGAACCACTATAAACAAGCCCTAGCCAAACCATTATAGGCCACGGCTTGATTTATACATAGGGTTTTCTCCATCTTCAAGATTAGATCTATAATCTCTTGGTTCATCTAGATCCTCCTTAGTAACCTTTTAGCAAGAAAGGTATACACATCATGATCTTCTATTTCTTCATGCATGCATCATCATACATCTATAAACACAAGTATATAACATGTGAAAAATCAAGATTTATAAAGCCATGACCATTATAGGTCATGACATATTTATAAAAATCATGCTCATGAATTAAAATCTTTTAATAAGAAACCTATAACTTGAATCCTATGTTTTAAACTTGATTTAAAAATCGCATGAGATGTTTTGTAAATCTAAATGTTTCATGAGTTACAAATCTTGTTTTTTGGGACTATGGTTAAACCAATAGTCATAGATCTCATAAAATGAAAGTGTGTAACCTAAAAATCTTGAAGACCATGACCTTAAAGGTCACGGCATACATGGTTGGTATATATAGGATTTATGTGTTCGGTTTGGATGATGGAATATGAAATATTACATGTTAAATGGACTATTAAAAACATCAAATTAACTTATGTGAATATTTGTAGCCGTGGGTTATATATGACCCTAAATGTTAGATGTACATGCATGTTATTATACAACCTAGATCTAGTAATAAGTGTTAACTTAACATGATAAACATGAAATAAAGCTTATAGATCTTATGGGAATATTGGGGGAACAATATAGCCGTGAGCTATATATTGTCTTCTTGGATTGATAGTAACCTTGGGAACATGCATGTAACCTAGATAATCATGATTGTATTTTTGTAAATATTTACAAGACTTAAAAACTATCTATAGTGTTCATCTTGGAAATACCAAGATCTAAAAATATAGCCGTGAGCTATATATGAGTATACATGGATCTATGTTTGATTTTTAGGTATAGACATAGTTTAGATCTTATTTTGGACTTGTGACTTATTTTCTTGATGTGTACATAGTTAGATCTATTTTTGTAACACTTATAAATTACATGAAACCTTAAAATGAGACTTGACTTATCTTCATAAGCTATAACTAATATTAGCCGTGGGACATAAGCTCCTATTAGGGCTTATGACCTACTTGTAACCTTATAACACACCTAGATCTAATTTGGTATAACACATAAAACAAATTTTAAGTTATATTCATCTATGTAGATTTAAAACTAAATACAAACAAGCTCATAATAAAATTATAAGAATATCCTAAGTTAAAACTTACATAAAATGTAAAGTAGTGTTAATGGACTTAAAAATGTAAATAAGTCCATTTAACAATATTGGTAAACTTAAAATATAATTAGGCCCAATAGATGGCCCATTAGATACTTTAACCCTTTTGAATGAGCCCATATATGGTTTAAATGTTTAAATAAAAGTTTTTCTAATAAAATGTAACGTATAAAAACTTTTTGGATTAAAATGACAATTTATGAAACTTAAGGACTAAAACCGTAACTTATGAAACTTATTTTGATAAATAAATAAACAGAAGGACTGAAAATGTAATTATCTAAAAGTCTAGGGTTTAATAAATACCATCAGTGGAAAATTAAACCCTAGGGGCCATTTTGGGAAGTTTCTAAAAGTTATTTTGTCATTTTAAAACCCTAAGGACTATTTTTGTAATTTACTAAAACTTAAAGAAGCCCTAGGGGCTGTTTTTGTAATTTTAATAAAGTTACAAAACCTAGATAATACTAGGGGGACTAAATCTGCCATAAGCCAAAACTTAAACAAGCCCTAGGTACCAAATGTGTAATAATCCGAAAGTTTACTTGTTTAAAATATAGAGGGACTAGTTTTACCATGTTCCAAAACATTAACAAGCCCTAACCCTAAAAGCTATTTTAATATATAATAAAACATAATTAAAAGTCTAGATCATAAGGATTTATGTATAAACTTAAGTTTGTGATAAATAAATTATTTTATAAATATTAAATAATTTATGAAACTTTAGAGTTAAATAAAATAATATATAAATTATTTTATAAATATTAAATAATTTATGAAACTTTAGAGTTAAATGAAATAATATATTTTATTTATTTTTTAAATAAAATAATATGTATTATTAATACATGTATTCATATACTTTCAAGAAATAAAATTATATGAACGTTAATTAAATTGAATATTACTACGTAAATATATTAAGTAAAACCCCTTATGTTTACTTAAATATAGAACTTGGTTATAAATTTAATTGAATATTATTAATACAAGTACTATAAACATAGATTAATATTTTAAGTGAAACATTTTCTTTTATGTTTACTTAAATGTAAAACTTAATTATAAGTTAAATGATTACTATAAATACAGGTATGCTAACTGATATTAATTGTTAAACATTTTATGTTTACTTAGAAATGAAACTTATATAAATAAGTTTGAAAGAATAGTGATTCTACTTGAACTACGATTATTTAGATAAATACCGTAGCATAAATGAACTGAATAAAATTTGTATAAGCATACATATATGTTCTTTGTACTATCTATTAAGACAGTACTATCTGATTAGGCATAAGTTTGGCATGTACTTTAATTGGATATTCGTATTAAACAGAAATTGCCTACTCCCAGGTGAGTTTATAACCCCATATAAACTTTTGATAAACCTTTCCCTTTTAGGAAAGAAAATATGCAAACATATAATGGATATAACTGGATTGTATAAACTTGATTATGATTGATTATTATTGAAACTGTTAAATTGTTGTAAATCGCCCAAATGTTATAAATAGATCTATTAGGGATTGACCATCCCCGTCTGGGTGAGTCATGCTCACTGTGCCTTGGCCGGGACAACAGACGTATACCATGTTGGAACTGGAATGGGTGTGTTTTTGTAAGACACTACGTCCTCATCTGTTGAGGACTATGGAGGTTAAGCTTCAGTTTCTAATAATAAACAAATGTTATTTAAATTTTAGTAATAATGCTTTGTGCATTATTACTTCTATGATTATTGTATGCCCAAACTAATTAATTGTTAAAATCTGTAAATTCACCAACTTTATGTTGACCCCCGTTAGTATGTTTTGCACAGGAATATGAAGTTAGTACGTGGTGTGTGCATGGTCTCCAGCATCTTAGAAATCTGCATCATAGGACTCGTCAGGGGTTCTATTTGGGAAACAAAAACAATCACCTACTATCATGTTTAAGACAATTTTTATTTATTTGTTTAAATAAACATGTAATCTGATTTGACTAACTCTTTATCTTATGCTCTATGGACTATATGCTATCGATCCACCCTTGTGACATCTCTGTGGATATTCCACATATTTTGACCCTACCCGGGATGTCACAGTCAGTAACACTGAAACATCTAGTGTTGCTGAAGACATTCAGACTCCTCTACCTCCTTTGAAAAATATTCAAGCGGAAAGTCCATGTTCTAAACTAATTCCATTGTCTTATCAAGGACACTCACCCAGAGGAAGAGCTGGGTTAGGTTGAATTGAACAAACAAAGCCTGACTCAAAAGTGATACCAAATCACACTGAGTCAGGAACTGTCATTGAGAAAACAACCAAACCTATATCTCCCTCAGGGACTCTTAAACACTAAGTTAACTCTACTCCTATTGTAAATCAGTAGGAGTTAAGTAGATTGTTCTAACTTTTCATGGAAGAGAAGCTGAACTCAGCCTCTAAAACTCAGGGTAAAACATCTGTGTCCTCACATCTTGAATCATCAACAAGTAACAAAACTAAACCTGGGTCTTCTAAGAAAGTTAAAACAAAGAAACCCTCTTGTGAGCTATGTCACTATACAAATCACACCACTGGCAACTGCTTTAGAGTTCTCTATTGCATGAAATGTAAAAATGAAGATCACAGGACAACATGTCATGAGATGCACATAGCTTCTATTAGAAATGCTAAAAGATACAATGCTCAACCTTACAACTATGGGACCACCTCACAACGAATCAGAATATCTAAGGCTAAGCCTTACCCACCATGTAAACATTGTGGCATTCCTGATCATAGACATGATGATTGTGTATACTACCCTGAGTGTGAGATTTGTGGAAGCAATGATCACACTACCTCATGACACAATAGAATAATCATGGTCAGAAGAGGAATGCTAGCTGAGTCATCTCAAAGTACTGAATCCTCAGTCAGACTAAGCTAAAAAACATGTGGAAGAAATGTTCATTCTACCTCAGATCATGCTGAGTTTGAGTACTTCAAACGAGGTGAAAGACGTAAGGCTTTTCGAGCCAAAGAGCCTACTAAAAAGTGGACTCACAAGAGAAACTAATCCACCTCGTTATTTGTGTAGAAACACTTCAAGGAGCCTGTCTGGTACTTAGACAGTGGGTGTTCATGAAGTATGACAGGGGTTAAAAGTTATCTGCATAAATACGTGGATAAACCAGGTCCTAAGGTAGTATTCGGTGATAATTCATCTTGTGTTACTGCGGGGATATGGTTCAATTAAATGTGGTGGAATATTTTTCTCAAAAGTGGCGTTTGTAAATGGTCTGAAGTACAATCTCATCAGTATCAGCCAACTGTGTGATGCTAAGTACATCGTTCAGTTTGTTGATAAGAAAGGAACAATCTTCAATGCTAACAAAGAAATTGTGTTGACTGCTCCAAGAAGAAATGATGTATATATCCTAGACATGTCATCTGTAACACATTCAGGAGCATGTTTCTTTCTAAAAGCTTGAAACTCTGTCAATTGGATTTGGCATAAGAGACTATCACATCTCAATTTCAAAGATATGAACAAACTTGTGAAACAAAACAAAGTTCTTGGCTTACCATCTCTTGTTTATTCGAAAGACAAACCTTGTTCAGCCTGTGAAAAAGGTAAACACAAGAGAGCTTCTTTCAAGCCAAAACAAAACTTTTCTATCAGGAAGTGTCTTCATCTTCTTCATATGGACTTGTTTGGACCAGTCAGTCCAATGTCTATAAATCATGAGAAATATACCCTTGTTATTGTTGATGAATACTCTAGATACACTTGGGTATACTTCCTGAAAAACAAGAGTCAAGCTCCTGAATTCATAATGTCTTTTATCAGGCAAGTAGAAAATGAAAATGATACTAAAGTTAAACAAATACGAGCTGATAATGGAAAATAATTTAGGAACCAAGAGCTTGAGAGTTTTTGTGATGAGAAAGGAATTTCTCAGAACTTCTCTTCTCCTTACACACCTGAACAAAATGGTGTGGCTGAAAGGAAGAATAGAACTATCATTGAAGGTGCTCGAACCATGCTCAATGGATCCAATCTTTCAAAACACTTCTGGACTGAGGCTGTAAAAATAGCTTGCTATACTCATAACAGATGTATTATTGTCAAAAGACATGATAAGACTCCTTATGAAATATTTAGGGAAAGGATTCCAGATATCAGTTACTTTCATGTGTTTGGATGTCTTGTGTTCATTCACAATCAAAAGGACCATCTTTGCAATTTTGATGCCAAATCTGATGATGGATACTTTCTTGGATATTCTTTTGTGTCCAAAGCCTTCAGGGTCTTTAACACAAGGAGACAACAAGTTGAGGAGTCATTTCATGTCAACTTTGATGAAAGTATGGATGCCATTAACTTCACGAATCAATCAATGGAAGAGATTGGGATCAATGACACATCAAGATATCCTCCTAATGAGTATGAACATTGTCCCTCAAAGTAGTATCAAACTGATGCTGATATATCCTTCCATATATCACCTTACAATAGGTCAATTGATAATTTAATCACACCTCAACATGTCCCTGAAGTTATCACTTCTCAAGCTGAAGAATCAAATGATTCACCCATCTATAAGAACACTGAAGGGACAAGTGATGAAAATATCGATCCCCTATTATTGAAAACCTTTAGTAGGAGGTGATGTCCCAGTACAATGTACTGAATCTCTAGTCCCTGATAATCATCAACTATCGACAAACTCTAATCCAAGTCCTCGGGACAGATGGTCAAGACAACAACATATAGAGCTTGTAAATATAATTGGTGATGTATCTGAGGGGATGCTCACACGCAGTCAGACTGCTAAACTCTCTGTTGCCTCAACCCATGAATGTTTGTTTGCAGAATTTATCTCTGAAATTGAACCAAAAAAGGTTTCAGAGGCCCTGACACATCCAGGGTGGGTTGAGGCCATGCAAGAAGAGCTCAACCAATTCCTAAGAAACAAAGTGTGGAAACTTGTTCCTCTCCATGAAGGAAAATCGACTCTTGGTACAAAATGGGTATTTAAAAACAAGACTGATGAAGATGGAATTGTCATTAAAAACAAAGCTAGGCGGTTGTTCAGGAGTGTGGTCAACTTGACAGGATCGACTATGAGGAAACCTTCGCCCCTATAGCAAGAATGGAAGCCATCAGGATCTTCCTTGCCTATGCTACTTACATGAACTTCAAAGTTTTACAAATGGATGTAAAAAGTGCCTTCCTGAATGGAAAGATCACTGAAGAAGTTTATGTTGCTCAGCCTCCTGGTTTTGAGAGTTCTGAGTTCCCAAACCATGTTTGTAAACTTGACAAAGATCTTTATGGAGTGAAACAAGCACCAAGGGCATGGTATGAAACTCTCTCTACATTCCTGATAATGAACAAATTTGTTAGGGGGAAGATAGACAACACCTTGTTTATCTTCAGAACCAAGGAGGATGTTCTACTAGTTCAGATATATGTTGATGCTATCATATTCGGATCTACTGACTATAACCTTTGTAGAAAGTTTGAAAAACTTATGAAAAATAAATTTGAAATGAGTATCATATGTGAATTAACATATTTTCTTGGACTACAAATCAAGCAGGGGGACAAAGGGATCCCAGTCTGTCAAGAAAAATACACCACAGAAATACTTAAGAAATATGATATCTCTGAGTGTGCTTCAGTAAAGACTCTCATGGTTCCCCCCAACAACTTAGGTCTTGATCTTACTGGTAAATCAGCCAATCAAACCTTATTCAGGGGAATGATTGAATCATTAATGTACCTAACTACAACCAGGCCTGATATTCAGTTCTCAACAATCTTATTTGCAAGATATCAGGCCGATCCCAAAGAATCACATCTTACTGCTGTTAAACGAATCTTCAGGTACCTTAAGGGTACTCCTTCACTAGGTCTATGGTATCCTCGTTGCTCAGGCTTCGATCTTAAAGGATACTCAGACTCAGACTAGGCTGACTTCAATATGGATAGAAAAAGTACCTCAGGTGCATGTCAATTCCTAGGTGGCAAGCTAGTATGTTGGAGTGCAAAGAAACAGCCGTCAGTCACAATGTCCTCTGTTGAGGCTGAATACGTAGCAGCTGCTGGTTGTTGTGCAAACATCCTTTGGATGAAAATTCAACTCAGGGACTATAATGTGGAATACAAAGTAGTCCCTATCTTTTGTGACAACACCAGTGCAGTTGCCATTTCAAATAATCTAGTCCTAAATTCAAAGACTAAACACATAGACATAAGATATCATTTCCTCAAGGATCACATCTTAAAAGGAGATACTGAATTACATTTCATCCCCACTGAATATCAGCTAGCTGATTAGTAACTAGATTTTACTCAGTTAAAAAGTTCTTTGTCGTATGTCTAATCGAATTGACTGTTGGTTTAAGTGCGACTCAGTCGTCTTTTGGTGAAAAAGAATATTTTTGGTCGTTTTAAAGTAAAATGTGCAAGACTTTAAAGTAAATGACGGTAATTTAAATCTAAAACTAATTAAAATGTAAATGGTGCAATTTTTAAAAGTAAATTAATTAAATGACTTAAAATTAAAGCGTGACGAAAAAATTAAATTGACAATGTAATAAAAATGTGAACTTGAAATTTAAAATAAAGAAAAGCAATTAAAATGACTTAAAGAAAAATGGCGAGAAAATTAAATGCTTAAAAATAAAAAGAAAGTAAACAGAACCTGAGCCGGGATCCAAAATACTGTCACTATTCGGAATCCAATCTTACTCTTGTCCTGAATAACAAACCTGCTGCTAATCTGGAATAAAACTGTGACTCTTATCCGGAATCACCAACCTGTTCCTTATCCGGAATACTCTGCTGCTACTTATCCGGAATAATCCTCAAATCAGCTTATCCGGAATCCTGGTTCCGAGGCTTATCTGGAATCCACCAAACTTTTCTTATCTGGAATATCTTCTTAGGGTTATCCGGAATCGACAAGTTACTCCTATCCGGAATAAGTGAATAACCACTTATCCGAAATAAACACCAATCCTTTGTCCGGAATACCTTCTTCAAGTCCTTATTCGGAATAAAGCTTCGAACTCTTATCCGGATTATGACATGTGACTCTTATCCGGAATGAGCGTTGTCACCACTATCCGGAATAAATGAAACGAAGCCTAATCCTGAATACTAAATCGTGCAACTTATCCGGAATAATTCCTTGAGTCACTTATCCGGAATAAAGGGTTTTTGAACCCTTATCCGGAATAAACTTCCTGATGGCTATTCTGAATAACTTGTTTTGGTCTATATTCGGAATACAAGGGTCTACCAAACCCGGATAACAGTAGGAATCAAATAAGCTAAAACTAAATTAATCTAGAAACAAATAAGCACTTAACTAAATGTTTTACCAAATAAAACTTAAGAAAAAGCTATTAAGCCAAAATTTAAAAACTTTTAAAAACACCAAATAACAAAAATGTTTAAAATCAACTTTTAATAAAAATTAACTAATAATCACTTGATTAAATTTAAGAAAAATACAATAAGCTATAAATCAATAAACAAACACAATCAATGACATAAAAGCATAACCATTAATCAAATAAGCATAACAATAAGCACATAAACATAAATATTAAATCAAGAACAAGAGAGGTAGAATGAGAGACTAACAAAAACATGATTAAAATTATGATTCAACTATTAAAGTAAAGACAAGAATTAAAAGCTTACAAATTTAAGGTGCAAGACAAGTAATTAAAGGTGCAATTAAGAAAAGTGTAAGTAATTAAAATGGAAGACTAGTTTGTCAAAATAGCCAACACCTCCTAATGTGTCATTAGGAGGGTATTTATAGGGAGATTAGCAAGTGTTGATCTTTTCTTCCTTTTCTCGTCTTTTCGTCTTTATAAATTCTTCGACTTTCTTGACGTTGTCTCGGGTTAAATTGAACTCGTCTTATAATTTCTTCATTAATTAGACCTGAGTTCTTCGACTTCATTAAACTTCCATCTTTAGACTTTTTCTTCGATAAATCTTCAGAATAGGCCTTGGACTTCCGTTCTTTTTGCACTCTTTATCTTTTGACTTCGTCTTTTGTCTTTTTCTTCGATAAAAGCCCGTGAAAGACCGCGTTTTCTTCCCTTTACACATTTTGATCCTAAATCACAACAAAAACACAAACCACACATAATTCCAACATTTACGACATAAAATACATGTTTTGGCTTGGTTATTATTATAATTAAGTGGTAAAAGGATAAGTGTTTTCACACTTATTAAATCCCCTACACTTGACCATTGCAATGTCCTCATGCAATGCATTAATTACAAAGCAAGTTTTACATTTTTCATCATAATCAATCCATCTTGACCTTTATTAAAGAAATAGAATATTTAAAGGAAGTAAACAAGTACAATGATAAAAAACTTACCTTAGGATTTTGGAATGTCATGAATGTTTATCACCCTCAAGTTTCACGTTCCCCATACCAAGCTTAAAAACGAGATCATTGTTATTATAAGTTAGCAAACTAACACAAATTCATGTTGGCCATTTATTTACTTAGACTCCCTTATTCCTAGATGTATCGCTTATATTTTATTGTTGTCTTGAATTTTCACTAGGATGCATTGTTGACTTATTTTGATAGTTATTTAGGCTGAAAATAAAGTGGGACGATTTAATCAATAGTTAGCTAAAGGACAAAATCTTTTAAAACTGCTTCTCGGGACCTCATGAAGTTCATATCTTGGCATAACTCGCTTCACGATTTTAGACCTTTCTCGGACCGATATTTGGCAGTGACTTCATACTTCAAATCTTGGGAGACGTTCATGAAATAATGGTCTTCTCTTCATAATAGGAATTTCTTCACTTGAACTTTTTGAGAGATTCTTCATATTAGGACCACGACTTCTTCATTTTTCTCCAATCGTTATTTGGGATTTTAATATAAAACGATCCACCTCCTTTTAGGACTTGGATCTATTTATCCTCATACCTTGTTAGGGCCTTTTTGGATAGACTTCTCCATGATCTTTAGGGGAGTATTTTCTTTTTGTTGTGTGTCTCGATCCTTCATATTGATTTTTGATAAATGATTCTTCACATCACTTGGGATCTTTAGCAACAAAATGTAGCCCTCATGTCTTGTTAGGACCTTTTCGGACTCGCCAATCTTCGCATCCCGCTTCAATAAATTATGCCTTGGCTATGAACTCTAATCAATACCGAGCAACTTTTAAACGATCTTGGGCTAGAAGCTAAGTAACTTTTCAAATCGTACAACCTTATTTATTGCAATTAAATTTATTAACAAGCGATGAGAGCAAAAGCTTATAATCAACTCACATAAATTTATGAAAGAATACCAAACTTATAATTGACTCTATCATCTCTCGTTCTCCACAATTTAAAATCTCAAGGAATGAGACTCGTGGATGCTTAGCCAATTAAATCAAAGTTTTGGGTTTTCAAATCATCTATAGGATCTTGAAAATTCTTAGACTCTTTCAAGTTTAGAATTCGCATTTTAAAGTTCCCTTGATAAATGACTTTCTAGGATCAATTATAGGAACTTGCGAAAAGTTCTTGTTCTTAACCCGTGAGAGTTAAGACTTTCGCGTTTTAAAGCTCCCTATATAAAAGTCTAGCAAAACTTGACATAAACACGTTAAGGAAACTAGCTAGAGTAAACTTAGATAAGTAAACTCGGGTTGATTCAAAAGATTCACAATGTTTGAAAATTAAAACCACTTTATTAAAAATTTATTCTAGCAAAGAAATAAATTAAATATACAAAGGTAAATACTAATAGGCCAAAATAGATTAAAAAGTTTGAAAAATGTCGAAAAATCAATTTTTAGATTAAAATGAGGAAAAATGCAAGGAAAATACCACTTAAATTCGATAGAAGTCCCCCTACACTTAATATAAACATTGTCCTCAATGTTTAAGCATGTGGAAGTAACCTCCCCTACACTTAGGACATTGTGCACGTTGTTTAAATCTTGCTAAGGAAGGGACAACTAAAGTGAGTGCTATTTTAATATTAGAAAATATAAAATAGAGAATCAAAAGAGTTTAGGATAAAACCGGGAAGACGGGTACACGGAATCACGGGTCGTCAAAAGTCATCAAGAATGGATCTTTGATAGCTTGAATCCCTGCACATGATAAGAAAGAGAACAACAAACACATACTAGGGTCTCCCCCTACACTTATTATAAAAACAAAGAAAAAGGATAGATACTGCGGGTTGCCTCCCGAGAAGAGCTTGTTTTTGTTAACCGAGTCGTGAGCCTGACTCGACCTTGATTAGCATAGGAAGAAGCTTGAAACACATCCACCGGGATGAAAGACATGGTTTTCATCCATCAAATAACAGAAGCTTAAGGCGAACAAGGCAAGCCAAAGAAGAGTAGGCAAGGTTCCCTTAAGCAAAGATTGAGCACGATGGTAGTAAGGGTGAAGAGGTGCAAGCATATCTCCATGGGTTCCAAAAATCTTTCCTTTTATTTCATCAGATAGATACTGAGATGGCTTGAAAATTCCAATACCGAGGTCGAACACCTTTTCCTTTATGGGAAAATAACACTCAGGCTCAACAGATCTTGAAGAGGATTCGCTCATAAATCTCACAATCTCATCCTCAGAGGGAGGATAGAGAGGTGTCAAGACATAAGTACTGCGGATATCGGTGTCGCCCAGCTTCTTCTCCTTTGCAATGGGTTTCTTCGTATCCAAAGGAGGATAAAGACCATAATCATCAAAGTCCAAAGGAGGAGCATCAATTTCATTTGGGAAGTAAGTGTTGAGAAAAGTAGCAAAGTCTTCCTCAAATGAGTAGTCATCCAAAGTAGGATTAAGCATTGTTGGCGGAGGATCTTCATCATGTGAAGAATCACTCGAGAGAGTATCAGCCTCATCGAAATCATCAGAAGTGGGCATGTCTGGATACTCAGAAGTAAAATCATCATAATAATCTCCATTGGAACTAGAATCGTCATCATAAGCATCAAAGATCGGTGGAGAATCATAAATTGGTGGAGGATCAGAATTGGAGAAAGAATCATCCACATCATCTTGGAACAGTGGATTATCATAGCAAGAATCAAATAGAGGATTGTTGTAGACGACAAAATCATCAAGCACATTAATCATATTCGTTGATTCTCTTCCATTTGATTTTGTTGTGATCTTCCCCATTTTGAACACTTGTGCATCATTCCCGACCCTTAAGATTAACTCAACTTCGGCAACATCGACTAAGGCTTTTCCGGTTCTCAAGAATGGCCGACCAAGTATTAAAGGAATACGAGGGTCCATTTCATAATCAACAACAACAAAGTCGACAGGAAAAGTGAAGGTGCCAACTTTAATGAACACATCTTCGGCAATACCAACTGGGTAAGCGAGAGTGCGATTTGCAAGCTCAAGAGTCATCTTTGTTGGTGTAAGATCGGGTAATGATAACTTTTTCCAAACACTTAAAGGCATCAGATTTATACTTGCCCCGAGATCGTCTAAGTGAGTAAATTCTTCATTTGGTGAAAAGTACATGGTAGCACAACACGACCGGGATCTCCAAGTTTTTCCGGAAGTTCTTTAAGAAGGACGGCAACACAATTTTCATTCAATCGAGTATTAACAAACTCGGCCATCTTCTCCTTCTTGCTAAGCAATTCCTTAAACATCTTAACAAATTTAGGCATTTGTGCTAGAGCTTCAACAAGGCTAAAAGTGATGGTCATTTCCGAAATTTCTTCAAATAGTTTGACACTTGAATGTCATCCTTGGTTTGCAGTTTGGCCTTGTCTAAGCGAGATGGATAAGGAATATTGGGTTTATAGGTGGAAGGTGTAGGTGTAGCAGGTAAAGGTTGAGATGTTGAAGGTTTAAAGGTGGAAGGTGGGGTTGGTGAAGGGTTCTTCTTGGGTACTTCAGTAAGAGGTGCAGACGGTAATGGAGAACTAGTACTAGGCGTGGGAGTAGGAGGGATAAATGGTGGTGGAGGAGGTGTAGATGGAGTAATTGGGGGAGGGATAGATGGTCCTACTAAGGTTGCTCCACTTCGTGTAGTAATAGCACTCACATTCGCTCTCGGGTTGGTGACGGTATTTGAAGGAAGAGAGCCCGAAGTAGAGGGTTGAGTAGTTGGTAAGAAACTAGCCAGAATATTCTTCAAATCATTTGTTTGAGTGCTAAAAGAGGTTTGTATATCATGTCGAAGATCGGATCTAATATCATTCCTAGCTTAGTGATATCCCCTTTCAAGTTGATAATTTGGCTTTGTAGATTCTTAATTTCATCTCCTTGGGTTCTCATAAAAGCTTCAACATCTTGATTAATAGGTGGTTGTTGAGCAGGTGGGTGATAAGGATTAGAAGCTCGAGGTGGGATTTGGTTGCTTCGATTGTAGTTGTTGGGGTTGTGGTTTTGAGGAGAAAAATGGGTGAAAGAAAGTTGTTAGAATGGTAACTTAGCAAGTTACGATCACCTTGAGGTCGGGCTTGGTATTTTTCCGTTGAATAGTTACCATAAGCCGCATACACGTTTTCCGAATTGTCATGAGTGGAAGGACAATCAGTGTATGAATGAGGACCCCCGCAAGTCTCACAAGAAGTTGCTATAGCTTTAACTTGTTTTCGTTGATTTGTAGCCAAGAGTTGCATATTCTTGCTCATTTCGACCATTGCGCGGGTCAATTCGGTGATGTCAGGTTTTGAAGAAGTAGAAGAAACATTGACTCTCGGGTTATTCCTTGAAGATGCGGATGAATCCCAATTTTTGTGATGAGTAGTCATGTTCTCAATAACCTCTCTACACTCCTCAGGTCTTCTTTTCATAAATGTGCCCCCGGCGGCTGCATTAATCGCATCACGATCACGAAAAGTTAAACCGTTGTAGAAAGTATCAATTAAGGTAACAGGAAGCATGTTGTTGGGAATAAATTATAAGCCAGTTTACTTGAGAGCTGACAAGAGTAAAACAAGCGTTGACAAGAGCAAAACAAACGCTGACAGCTTAAGCGTTGACAAGATAAAGTCAAGTGTTGATACATTGAAGACAAGCACTGATGGGAAGATATACTCTACGCGTTTATTGTATTCTAAATTACATCTAGTAAAGATAGGAACAACAATGTATTTTCTATATTTATCTTTACCTAGAATAGCTGATACGTAGATTATTGTACAAGGCTTCTTATGTCTATAAAAGAAGACCTTTAGGTTAATGTTTAATATAAGTTTTCATTCGTAAACTACTTTCATTGTAAGCAAGTTTGGTATCATTAATCAAAGTGAAAGTTTGTTTATATCTTGTGTGTTCTTGTTGAAGTGTTAATTCCACATAACACTTAGATTATCATAAACATATACAAAGGTTTCTCTAAGTGTATTACTTGATCTAATCTCGTATACATAAAGCTAAATCGATCTAAGTTTGGGATCAACAAGTTGTATCAGAGCTTGTTGAGGAACTTTTGATCTTAAAGAACACAAGAACCCTAAAAATCACCAAAACCCTAATTTTCTCAAAAACCCTAACAACATCATGTCAAATTCAGAACTAACCTCCTCCTCCTCACCTTTACCAAACATCAAGATTCCCATGCTTGATGCAACCAACTTTGAATTGTGGAAATTCAACTTTGAGCAATATCTAGGGATCTATGACTACACACTCTGGGAGATTATTGAATATGGAAACACATTCAATAAAGCCCAAAAGATTGCTGATGCTATTTCTTGAAGAGCAGCTGTTGCTGGATCTTCTGAAGAAGATAAGAAAGAAAAGCCTGAAGATGGTAGAGCTGTGTCTGCTGAAGACATAGCAAAGAAAAGGGTTGACATGAAAACCCTAAATATTCTGAAACTCTCATTGGGACAAGAGAACCAGCATAAATATAGAGGTTATGAATCTGCTAAAGACCTTTGGGAAGCTCTTGAAGTTGCATATGGTGGCAATGCAGACACTAAGGAAGAGAAGAAGAAGCAACTCATGCATGATTATGCTGTCTTCAAGACTCAACCTAATGAAAAACTTAGCAGTGTGAGAAGCAGATTTCTTGATATTACAAGCAAATTGTCCTTCATGGGGACACAACTTGGTGATGTTGACATCAATGCTACTTTTCTTAAAAGTCTTGGTGAGGCATGGAAGATTGAGGTAAGATCTATTCTTGCCAATAATACTTATAAAAGTTCCACGTTTGATGACATCTACAACAAACTGAGGCTGTTGGAAGATGAAACTCTTTTAGAGCATGGAAGCAAGTCTACCAACAGTAACATGGCCTTCTTCTCTCAAAGTGAAGGTCAATTCAATCAGAAGGACTCTTACATGCATCCAGATATTGGATCATCATGTGTCAGCGCTGGAACATGTCCTGTCAACATCTCCTTTTCAGACGCTGACACATTCAAAAGTGACTCATCAAGAGTTAAACTTGCTGGTTTGGATTTAGATACTGTATGTGCTTATATTGCTTCTTTGCCCAATGGTTCAGTGATTACATATGAGGACCTTGAGCAGATAAGTGATGAGCACTTGGAAGAGATGGACATTAAGTGGAACATGGCTCTTGCTAGTATAAGAGCAAACAGGTGGAAAAGAAGGTTTAAGAAGAAGATGACCTTCAATGAAAAAGACACAGCTGGATTTGATAAATCCAAAGTTGAGTGCTACAACTGTCATCGTATGGGGCACTTCATGAGGGAATGCAGATCTCCTAGAAGATCTGATTCTGATAAACCCTCAAGTCAAATTGTTAAGGCTCAGGATCCTAAAGCCATGGTTGCAGTTCAAGGAATTGATGGTGTGGGATGGGATTGGAGCTATCTGGCTAAGGATGTGGTAGAGGATAAAGCATTGGTTGCTGAAATTAAAGAAGAAGAGCATGTTGAATATGCTCTCAGGGCACACTCCTCATCTTCATCTGATAATGAGGTATACGATGATGCTTTTTGTAGTAAAGGTTGTAGGTTAAACACTGAGAAACTTAACAAAGAGGTGTTAAGATTATTAAGTGATGTAAGTACTGAAAGATGCAAACTGTCTAATTACCAACTAGCTCTCACTCAAACTGAGAAGACAGTTTCTGAATACAAGAAAATGGAATTTGACTTAAAAGATAAAATAAATATCTTAAAACATGAGTTAAATGCTAGTATGGATATTAGAAACATCATGAAAAGGGTTAATGGTAAGTTACAGGCTAAATTAGATGAAGCCATTAAAAACAAAGATAATGTTGGCCTTAAAATCCAGAGATTTGATAAGGCAACACAAACCCTAGGAGAATGTGTGGGTAAACAAAGGGATCCTAAGGACATGAGTGGGATTGGGATGAAAGACTACTTTGTGGTTCCACCACCAGCTGGTGACTTCTATGGTGTCCAACAAAAGAACCTATATTAGACTGGTTTGCCAGAACTCCAAGAGGAGGAATTCATTCCTCCACCAAGAGTTGTCACTCTAGTTGAAGAGTATCACCAAGAGTATCAACAAGAGTTGTCACCACCAGCTGGTGACTTCTATGGTGTCCAACAAAATGACCTATCTTGGAATGGTTTGCTAACCCTACATTATTTGTTAAGGGTGGCTTGCTATGTGAAAGTCCTAATGAGTCAACTCCTATTAAGGTTACAAACCCAATCACTGGTAAAGCTGTTGACCTTGGCTCAAACACTATTAGAAAACCTAGCATTAAGTATGCAGAGATGTATAGGAATACTAGGTCACCTAAGAGCCAAGTTAGCAATGATGGAATAGGCTTCTTCTCTTCTAGACCTAGGGTTGTGTCTAGAAAAGCCTGTTACACTTGTGGTAGCTTTTCACACTTGGCATATAAGTGTGTCAACACTACCAAAGTCAGCGCTGACAGGAACAAATTCAGCGCTGACATGAACAAAGTCAACGTTGTTAGGAGTTCAAACGTTGTCAGACCCAAACCTTGTGTGCAGCAAAGTCCACAAGTGATTAGACCTGCCCCATTCTTTACTAGAGGGTCTAACACTCATGGACAAAGACCATTCCAAAAGACAAATACTTGGTCTAATAGGCAATGGGTTTCTGTAGCAAACCCTAAGTTCAACGCTGACAAGGGTAATTTCAGCGTTGACAAGACCAATTCCAACGCTGACAGAAACGTGACCAAACCTAAATATTTGCAACCACAGGGTAAGGGGTCTAGAGCCTCTTCAAGTTTGACATGGAGACCAAAGAAAGATCAAAACCCTAATGATAGTGGAATTTCAATGACCTGCAACAGATTTAATTACATTTTAAAGGTCATTACAAAACCTATTGGGGTTAACTGGGTATTTCATCCTAAGAAGGATGAAAATAGGGTTGTTGTGAGAACTAAGTATGTTCTTATTGAACAACCAGATGAATCCAAGTCTTCTAAGGCTTGGGTTCCCAAAGAAAACTAATTTGTTTTTTTTATGTGCTGGGCATTCAAAAACAGGTCAATGATTATGGATATTGGGATAGTGGATGCTCAAGGCACATGACAGGGAAGGAAGATTATTTGACCAACTTCACTCCCATTAAATATGGTGATAAGGTTTACCTTGGAGGCGGATATGGTACTATCACAGGCAAAGGAACCCTTCTCACCAAGAACTTGCGTTTTGAGAACGTATTTCTGGTAAAAGAACTTGATTACAATCTTTTTAATGTATCACAAGTGTGTGATTACAAAAATAAAGTTTTGTTTACTGATACTGAATGTTTGGTGTTAAGCAAGGATTATAAGATCCCTGATGAAAAATATATTGAATATAGAACACCTAGGCATAAAGACATATACAATGTGAATCTGAATGGGATTAGAATGAATAACAATATGTCTTGTTTTTATGCTAAAGCTTCAGTAGATGAGAGTAATTTGTGGCACAGGAGACTAGGGCACATAAATTTTAAGAATATAAACAGGCTTGTGAGACTTGGCTTGGTTGATGGTTTGCCTGAGAAGGCCTTCCACAATGACCAATCTTGTGTTGCATGTCTTAAAGGCAAGCAGCACAAGGTCTCATTCAAGTCCAAACAGGTGCACTCTAGTTCTAGACCTCTTCATTTGCTTCATATGGACCTCTTTGGTCCAACTAATATAGAAAGTTTGAATGGAAAGTACTATTGCTTTGTCATAACATATGACTTTTCTAGGTTTACTTGGACCTTCTTTCTAGCTATGAAGAGTGACACAACTGACACTTTAATTGATTTTATCACTCAGATTGAGAAGAAAATAGGAAATGAAGTTAAAATACTTAGGAGTGATAATGGTGGTGAATTTAGGAATAAAAAGTTAGATGATTTCTGTGCCAGGAAAGGAATTACTAGGCAATTTAGTATTGCCAGAACCCCACAGCAAAATGGGGTTGCTGAGAGGAAAAATAGAACCCTAATTGAAGCAGCCAGAACAATGTTGGCTGATGCTCATTTTCCTATAGCCTTTTGGGCTGAGGCTGTTAATACAGCTTGTTATGTTCAAAATAGAGCATTGGTTAACAAAATTCAGAACAAAACACCTTATGAGTTACTTTGGGGAAGAAAACCTAATATTGGTTTTCTCAGACCTTTTGGTTGTCATGTAGTAGTTTTAGATACTAGTGATGCCTTAGGAAAATTTAGTGCAAAAGGTGATGAAGGCTACTTCGTGGGGTATTCAGTGCAGAGAAAGGGATATAGGGTTTATCTTAAAGAGGAAAAACGTATACTTGAAAGAGTACATGTTAGGTTTTTAGAGAATAAACCTAGTGATCCTGAAAGTGGTCCAAATTGGTTGTTTGACTTGAAACCTTTATCTAGAACCTTAAATTATATGCCTGTCACTAATCCAGACATTGTGAAGGTAACTTCAAATGTTGTGGAAGAACAAGTTGTTGCTGTTTCAGGTACACAGGTTCATGAAAAGGTTGGATCACAAGCAGAAAAGTTATCTCCTATACAAGAATATGTTACAATCCCCATATGACAGATGCTTTTGCTGCTGCTGCTGCTGCTGGTAAAGATAATGGTGGTCCCCAAGTACCACCAGATAAAAACATGCATGGTCCTTCAGGCGCTGACTAAGGCAAATCTAGCACTGACAAGACCAATTCAGACGTTGATGGCTCAGACGTTGACAACAATAGTTCAAGCGTTGTTAGCCCAAGCGCTGACAAACAAGATTCAAGCGTTGACAACACTTCTACACATCTTTTCTCTTCCATTTTTGAACAAGGTGAACCTTCCAATTTATATGAAGAGGTTCATCCTCATATTGATGAAAGAGAGTCTGATGAAGAAGATATTGACAACATGGAGAATGAGGTTGAGGACACCAGACTTTTTGAAGGAGGAGTTCTCACTTCCACTATGAAGAATCACCCCACTTATCAAATCATTGGTGATATTATGACTCCAGTTCAGACTAGAATATCTCATCAAGGTCTTGGTGGGTTTATTGCCAATATTCAAAAGAAGGTTGATACCCCTCTTGTGCAAGCATGTTTGTTTGCCTGTTTTCTGTCACAACAGGAACCCAAGAAGATATTTGATGCTCTCAAAGAACCATGTTGGGTGGAAGCAATGCAGGATGAGCTTCACCAATTTGCAATTCAGGATGTTTGGGAGCTGGTTGATTGACCCTGATATGTCAGACCTATAAGGACAAGATAGGTTCTAAGAAACAATAGAGATGAAAGAGGAATTGTGGTCAGAAACAAGGCAAGGTTAGTGGCTCAAGGATATACACAAGAGGAGGGGATAGACTATGAGGAGGTCTTTGCACCAGTTGCAAGGATTAAAGCTATAAGGATCTTTTTAGCCTATGCATCCTTCATGGGCTTCACTGTCTATCAAATGGATATCAAGAGTGCCTTCCTCTATGGTACAATTGTTGAGGAGGTATATGTGATGCAACCTCCTGGTTTTGAGGATCCAGAGAATCCAGACAAGGTGTATAGAGTCAAAAAGGCTATGTATGGACATCATCAGGCCCCTAGAGCGTGGTATGGTACTTTGTCTACTTATCTAGTGGACAATGGATTCAAGAGGGGCACCATAGATCAGACACTATTTACAAAGAAGAAAGGCAAGGATGTGTTGCTTGTCCAGGTCTATGTTGATGACATCATTTTTGGGTCTACTGATCCAAAGATGAGTGAGGATTTCTCCAAGCTTATGACAAACAAATTCAAGATGAGTGCTATGGGGGAGATGAACTTCTTTCTTGGTTTACAAGTTCAGCAGAAAGAAGATGGTATCTTCATCTCCCAGGATAAATATGTGGCTGAGATCTTGAAGAAGTTTTGCTTTTCTCCACATGAAAAGAGAGCTACTACTCCTATGGATAGAGAACATCCTTGGGTAAATATTGGAGATGGGAAAGATGTTGATGTCAGGCACTATAGATCCATGATTGGATCCTTGATGTATCTTACAACCTCCAGACCTGACATCATGTTTGATGTATGTGCTTGTGTACGCCATCAAGTGAATCCCAAAGAATGTCACCTTTATGCTGTGAAGAGGATCTCTAGGTACCTAACATGCTATCCTAGTCTTGGTTTGTGGTACCCAAAGGATTCACCATTGGAGCTGATTGCATATTCAGACAGTGACTATGGAGGTGATAAATTTGATAGGAAATCCACAACTGGTGGATGTCAGTTTCTTGGGAGCAGGTTGATATCTTAGAAATGCAAGAAACAAACAGTGGTGGCTAATTCTACAACTGAAGCTGAGTATGTTGCTGCAGCTGCTTGTTGTGGACAAGTTTTGTGGATTCAGAACCAGCTGTTGGACTATGGGTATAATTTCATGCATACCAAGATATTTGTTGACAATAACATCACTTTATGCATCATTAAGAATCATGTACATCATTCTAAAACTAAACACATAGAAATTAGACACCATTTTATACGAGATTGTTTTGAAAAAGGTTTAATACAACCAGATAGGGTTGACACTGAGGAGAATGTGTCAGATTTACTAACTAAACCTTTTGATGCTGGGAGGTTTCAATACATGGTAACAAGTATTGGAATGATCAATCTAACATAATATGTGTTTTAGAGTCTTTTTGTAAAAGTATGTACAGGATGATGCATTGTTATTGGTCTTATTGATGATTTAGATTTTCCACTATATTTTTCTAACACTGACAAAGGTTGCTTGAACGCTGATAAGTGTTTTTGTAACGTTGTCAGCAATATAATTGTCTAACGCTGATAAAGCTTCCCTCAACGTTGTTATGTGTTATCGGGGCGTTGTCAGCAACAAATGTTAGTTTTGTGGTTTTCAATCTAAATGTGCAGGTGGTGTTAGCAGTATACCATTGGATACAGAGTTGCTTATGGATCATTGGAGAAGCATTTGGACAAGTTTTTATTTATGGATGATGGTTGGAATTTTTAATTCCTATCTTGACATAAATTTTTATGTTCATGCATGTTTTTTTTAGCAACTTATGTATCATAGTTTAAGGGGAGGTTTTAGGAACCTTTAGGATGTTTGGGTATCCATATGATACTCTTATCACAATTCTAGATTGTGTCCACAGGTGAGTATGAGTTAGTTTTACTAAATCATGAGGCACTGTAGCATGCAAAGTTGATATACTATGCATGCTGCGAAGACATTTTTGGCCTAGAATTGGTTGTGGTCTGTTGGGAGACTTGGGAATAATTTTGTTATGGGATTTACCTGGGAGTAACAAGGAATTTTATAAAGTAACTTAGTTGTTAAGAGTTTTGGTTAGCAAGGGACACTAGAGGACTGTTATGTCTATCTTGCATAAGCAAGTGTACATAACTGGACAGTGCTTGCCGCCCTATAATAATTTTCAACTTTTTGGTTATTTTCTCTAGGATAAATTACTTTGTTAAGGTCATTTTTCATTTTTAACCATTTTTATTTTTGGACGCTGACAAGTATTTTTCCAAGCGTTGTTGTGACCAATTTAGACGCTGACATGGCTATAGGCAAACGTTGACAAGAATATAGCCGTTGGGCGTTGATAGGTTATTTTTGACCGTTAACACTCAATGGGACCTACCCAGTTGTTACTTTTTGACATATTTTTAGGCCGTAATTTTGGGAGTTGATAACTTTCATTTAATGCATGAGATAAACTTATTATTTTTCAATATTTTCATGATTGCATTTTGAAAATACTTGCCTATTTTTTGGGCCAATCACATGCATTTTCTTCTCCTATAAATTTGGCTCCTATTTTTAAACAGGGTACCTATAATTCTTGTCTAACACAATTTTCTGTTATCAACTTCATCTTCATCAATCCTTTTAACAGCTTTCAACAATGGCACCAAAGTTTAAACCATCAGAATTGGAATTGGGGTTCAGAAGTCAACATAACATGATCGCGTATCTTGAAGCTGATGATACTCTGTTTCCCCAATATACACAAATGGTGGCGTATTTGAACGCATCTCCTCTTATGTATGCTCTTTCTCACGCACCACTCATTCCTGTCACACATATTAAACAGTTTTGGAACACTGTATGTTCCTCAACAGTTAATAGAGAGACTACATTAACTTCTATTATTCATGGGAGACCTTGGGTGGTTACTGAGGCTTTGGTACACCAAGCCTTGCATCTTGATGATGTTGATGGTATAGCCACCCTTCCCATAAGTGAAATAGAACAAGTACTAAGGGCTTTGGGTTATCCTTTTCCTGCTCAAGGAACTTTAAATAAATATCATAAACAGGAGTTTCCCCCAGCCTGGAAGTACCTCATACATGTCCTCCTACAATGTTTGAGTCCCAAATGCACTGCACACAATGAGATCAATAGATCTATTGCAGGTGCTATTGTGTGTATTGCTACTGGGCAAAAAATTAATTATTCTAAAATGATTTTTGAGGGCATGTGTAAAAATAAAGGGAACAAAATGACTTTAGCTTATCCCAGATTTTTACAAATGGGTTTTGATGTCCAAGGATACTGCACAAGGGACCATAATGATTTTTCTGAGATCCCTGTGCAAAAGAAAGCAATTTTTATGAAGATGAACTCACCCCCACATCGTGACCTACCCTGAACCCAAGCTATGCTTGCTGTCATTGCAGCAGCTCAACCCCAACCTGACCCCCAACCCCAAATTGACCCAATACCTGAACCATTGCCTTCACATGAACATATGCAAATTGACCAAGAACCCTTCGACGCTGACACGTTAAATGTTGGCGTTGATGTGCCTATTTCCAAGGTTGACACACAACCTTCACAGACCCAAACACCCCTTTATCAATCCACATCCACCCAATCCACATCATCTTCTACACCCCCTGAATATAGGTTGATTAAACGCCAAAGGACTACTGGAGTGTTCTCCTCTGGTGGTCCTAGCCATGTAGCAGAGAGAACCACCACCACAAGTGTGGTTGGTGCTATGGATGAGGCTGGGACTATTGGTTCTGGCTTAGAAGTTGGCCAAGGCAGTCCCACCATCATTAAGTCCTCATCCATGCCCAATGAATCTGACTTGGGAGGTTAAATACCCATTTTAGAAGAGGGCAGATTGGAACCAATGACCCTAATGGAGATGACGGCAGTCTGCATGAGCTTGCAAAAGCAAAACGCAGACTTAGTACAAGTTGTCAGCACACAAGGCCTTGAACTCAAGCAATTGAGGGAGAGGATTGTTATTTTGGAGACTGCAAGTGCAAGGAGAGGGATGGAGGAATCTTCCAAAGGGGAGGAAGATAAAATAAGTGTGAGTGATAAGGGCAGCCATGATGGTCAATCTTTGGATGTTGCTGAGGCCCTAACAAGTTTGAAGACACAGACAGGTTTTGATACATCCTTAGTCTCTCCTACAAACTTAAATTTATCATATACAGCCATGTTGGAGGAAATTGCAAAAGGCGCTGAGGCAGGAAATTTGAGCGTTGACAAGGAGAATTTAGACGCTGACAGTAATATTTTGGGCGCTGATAGAGCAAAAGTGAGTGTTGACAGACCTGCACATGAGGGTGATGTATCCCAGTCATCATCCATCATCAAGGAAGTTTCTTCACAGGTATCACCATCTACCTTACCAACAATTGATCCATTAGATAAGGGTAAGGGTATTATGGTAGAAGAGGTTGTTCCAAAGAATGCAACTCAAATTGAGTTCGTTAGAAAGTTGGCTACACAAATTATGGAACAAGACAGAAAGGAGGTGAAAGAGTCACTATTTGTTGTCACTTCAGAAGAGCAAGAAGGAAGTGATGAAGCTAGCTCAGACTCAAGTGTTATGATCATAGAACAGCCAGAAAGACTTGAGTATGGAGATGAGTTGGCCAAGGAGAAATTAAGAGAGTTGAAATTGCAAGTTGACTTTGATATGCCAGAGGTGGTTCAAATGTATCATGCTTGGGAAGAAAGATGTATGGAGAATCCACACTTGACCATTTCAGATCAGATATGGGGTTTGGAGATTCTCCTTAGAGTACAAAAGTACTGCCAGGTCATTTTGAAACACAAGGCAAGCAATATTCTCTCAGAGTTGAAAAGGGATAGAAGGGAGTTATACTGCATGTTGCTCAGATGTCATGGAGTAGGATGGACTTATCAGAAATTGAGGGCATTGACATTTGATGAGTTGGAGTGTAAAGCTTATCCCATTTGGGTTAGAGTGCAGGAAGCAAACACTCTAAGACTTCTTTCTGATGAAAGAAAAGAAGAACTTGCAGAAGAAATGGAGCTCAAGAAAGAAATGTTTGTTCCCAGACCAGTGAAAAAGGGAGTTTCTCTTGAGTTTCCCAAAGATATGGATCCATTACATCCAAGTGAAGCTGTCATAAGAAAGAGCCTCAAGCTCTCACCATTAGAAGCTTCGGATATGGTACAAGTGTTACCACTAGATTCCAGAAACCCAATTGTGAGCTATGAAGAAGATGAATGTGGGTTTTGGAAGATTGGAAGGTATGGCAAAGAGGTTCACACTTTTACCACCCTTATATCTTTGTTTGCAAGTTTTGACAGAGAAGACTTGGTAGACCTATGGAGGTTGTTAGAGGCCAAGTTTGAGGCTGAAGCACCAACTTAAGCCAATGGAATAAAACTGTGGTCCACATTCAAGAGAATGTGTGGACCAAAAGATGAGGATCCTGCTATTTGGAAGGATCTTGAAGATGACCTCAGTGGTCTTCAATGGAGATTGTATTCAGCTGCTGGTGTTTACCATTTGAGTTCTACAAAGTTTGTTGAGTATCTACTTGTGGATGGTCAGTATTTCATATCCAAGGATATCTTGGAGGAGATGAAGAACACTCAGCTGGATATTGATTATTCAAGTGACGTGGCAAAAGACTTGATCAGATTTATTTATTACCAATATGAGAAGGTTTGTAAGATTCCTCCTAGTCCTTAATGTTTATTCAGAAACTTGATCATAAGAGTGGATATCAAGTTTAGGGGAGGATTGTTGGGAATAAATTATAAGCCAGTTTACTTGAGCGCTGACAAGAGTAAAACAAGCGTTGACAAGAGCAAAACAAACGCTGACAGCTTAAGCTTTGACAAGATAAAGTCAAGCGTTGATACATTGAAGACAAGCACTGATGGGAAGATATACTCTACGCGTTTATTGTATTCTAGATTACTTCTAGTAAAGATAGGAACAACAATTATATTTATCTTTACCTAGAATAGCTGATACGTAGATTATTGTACAAGGCTTCTTATGTCTATAAAAGAAGACCTTTAGGTTAATGTTTAATATAAGTTTTCATTCGTAAACTACTTTCATTGTAAGCAAGTTTGGTATCATTAATCAAAGTGAAAGTTTGTTTATATCTTGTGTGTTCTTTTTTAAGTGTTAATTCCGCATAACACTTAGATTATCATAAACATATACAAAGGTTTCTCTAAGTGAATTACTTGATCTAATCTCGTATACATAAAGCTAAATCGATCTAATTTTGGGATCAACACATGTTATGGTTTGGACATCGATCGATCAAAACATTATATCGTTCCAAGCATCAAAAAGTGATTCATCAGGTTCTTGTGTAAATCCACTAATTTGATTTCGAAGGCTCGTGACCATGGATTGTGGAAAGTAGCGCGACAAAAAGCGTTGAGTCATCTCATCCTAAGTACAAATTGAATTCTTCGAAAGACGATCAAACCATTTTTCGGCATGGTGGGATAATGTGTGTGGAAATAGGTGAAGGCGAAGAAAATCCATAGTAATCCCGGGCAACTTCATGCTTTGAGTAACGGTAATGAATTTGTCGAGGTGTTTGTTGGCATCATCATCCGGCAATCCGCGAAATGGACAAGTGTTTTGAACTTGTTGGATCATGTGATGCTTCAACGAAAACTCCGGAGCCGTGATTTGCATCGGCGCAATCGGTCCTCCTCGTCCATTCATGGTAGGTTGACAAAGATCCTCCATCGTTCGAAGGTCGGGTGGTGGAAGAACATTGTTGTTGTTATTATTGTTGAGGTGAGGTGGGTTATTGTTGTTGTTCACACCTGCCATATCTAAATCTTCAGGAGTCTCGGGCTCTGAATAAGTTGAAGATCTAGTACGCATACACCTGCAAAAGCAAAAGAAAAAGATACCAAAGAAATAGATAATATATATGTACTTGTAAAAATAAAAATAAAATCTTTTTGGTGCAAAACTTTGGAAAAGAAATGCTTTTTATAAGTTTTTAATTGTTTTTGTATTTTTGAAAAATTCTAATTTTTATGGATTTTTGAAAATATTTGAGCAAGAAAAATAACGTTCACGAGTGAACGGATCTCAAAATCCAACGCGTCTCTCACAGAAAACCGTTAATCTTTACGAAAAGAGCCGGCAGTAGCGCCATTTGGTAACTAGATTTTACTCAGTTAAAAAGTTCTTTGTCGTATGTCTAATCGAATTGACTATTTGTTTAAGTGCGACTCAGTCGCCTTTTGGTGAAAAGAATATTTTTGGTCGTCGTAAAGTAAAATGTGCAAGACTTTAAAGTAAATGACGGTAATTTAAATCTAAAACTAATTAAAATGTAAATGGTGCAATTTTTAAAAGTAAATTAATTAAATGACTTAAAATTAAAGCGTGACGAAAAAATTAAATTGATAATGTAATAAAAATGTGAACTTGAAATTTAAAATAAAGAAAAGCAATTAAAATGACTTAAAGAAAAATGGCGAGAAATTAAATGCTTAAAAATAAAAAGAAAGTAAACAGAACCTGAGCCGGGATCCAAATATTGTCACTATTCGGAATCCAATCCTACTCTTGTCCTGAATAACAAACCTGCTGCTAATCCGGAATAAAACTGTCACTCTTATCCGGAATCACCAACCTGTTCCTTATCCAGAATACTCTGCTGCTACTTATCCGAAATAATCCTCAAATCAGCTTATCCGGAATCCGGGTTACGTGGCTTCTCCGGAATCCACCAAACTTTTCTTATCCGCAATAACTTCTTAGCGTTATCCGGAATCGACAAGTTACTCCTATCCGGAATAAGTGAATAACCACTTATCCGGAATAAACACCAATCCTTTGTCCGGAATACCTTCTTCAAGTCCTTATTTTGAATAAAGCTTCGAACTCTTATCCGGAATATGACTTGTGACTCTTATCCGGAATGTGCGTTGTCACCACTATCCGGAATAAATCAAACGAAGCCTTATCCTGAATACTAAATCGTGCAACTTTTCCGGAATAAACTTCCTGATGGCTATTCGGAATAACTTGTTTTGGTCTATATTCGGAATACAAGGGTTTACCAAACCAGGATAACAGTAGGAATCAAATAAGCTAAAACTAAATTAAGCTAGAAACAAATAAGCACTTAACTAAATCTTTAACTAAATCAAACTTAAGAAAAAGATATTAAGCCAAAATTTAAAAATACTAAATAACAAAAATGTTTAAAATCAACTTTTAATAAAAATTAACTAATAAACACTTGATTAAATTTAAGAAAAACACAATAAGCTATAAATAAATAAGCAAACACAATCAATGACATAAAAGCATAACCATTAATCAAATAAGCATAACAATAAGCACATAAACATAAAGATTAAATCAAGAACAAGAAAGGTAGAATGAGAGATTAATAAAAACTTGATTAAAAATAAGATTCAACAATTAAAGTAAAGACAAGAATTAAAAGATTACAAATCTAAGGTGCAAGACAAGTAATTAAAGGTGCAATTAAGAAAAATGCAAGTAATTAAAATGGAAGAATAATTCGTCAAAATAGCCAACACCTCCTAATGTGTCATTAGGAGGGTATTTATAGGGAGATTAGCAAGTGTTGATCTTTTCTTCCTTTTCTCGTCTTTTCGTCTTTATAAATTTTTTGACTTTCTTGACGTTATCTCGGGATAAATTGAACTCGTCTTATAATTTCTTCATTAATTAGACTTGAGTTCTTCGACTTCATTAAACTTTCGTCTTTAGACTTTTTCTTCGATAAATCATCAGAATAGGCCTTGGACTTCCGTTCTTTTTGCACTCTTGATCTTTTGACTTCGTCTTTTGTCTTTTTCTTCGATAAAATCCCGTGAAAGACAGCGTTTTCTTCCCTTTTCACATTTTGATCCTAAATCACAACAAAAACACAAACCACGCATAATTCCGACATTTACGACATAAAGTACACGTTTTTGCTTGGTTATTATTATAATTAAGTGGTAAAAGGATAAGTGTTTTCACACTTATTACTGATATATTCACCAAAACTTTGGATGAACTAACGTTCACTAGACTGAAAGCTGAACTTGGTATGCCGAATATTGATTAATCAGGCTCCCTGATGACAATGGATTCAGTATAATGTATATTCTTGAACCTGTCTCTGAGTAACTATCTCTTATTGTCTTTCCTTTACACTGAGGTACATTAAATGATGTAACTAAATGCTCTAAGGATTTAGTTACTTAATTTCCTAGGTTGGTCAGTCACAATATTAAATAAGGAACATATATTCCTTCAATAAATTGTCATAAACCAGTCAAGGGGTCGCTCATGTCAAGTATCCCACTAAGCATTAAATGCTTACCCTTTTTCTAGCAAAATCCGTTGTAAAAACGTCCTTTCAAATGCACGTGACCCCACGTCATCTCTACAAAAAGTGTTATCTCTGCAGTAATGGAACAGTTGCCAAGAAAATAGGGGAACCACTTGTACGCTTTCATTTAATGCGGATGTGAAAAGAAATTATAACAAATAAAACTCTATTTCACATCCGAGCCTATAAATACCCCTCAATCAAAACAAACACACAGAACTTGCAATAAAACTCTATTTCACACAAAGAACTTGCAATTTTACTCTGCCAAAATTTTCTCTCAAAGAAAAATTGTGTGTGTTCAAACGTGTTTCCAGAAAAGGTTTCTTGTAAAAAGGCAATCACATTGATCACTTGTTTTATTGTTATATAGCACAAACAATCAAAGTTACCTATTGTTTATAACTCTTGATCCTTTTTTATAAGGCAAAAGTTCGTAGTAGGTCACTTGGTGAATCTTGTTGTATTATAACAAGAAACAAGTCTTGATTTGATTTCCACAAATTGCCATTGTACTTTTTCAAATCTTCAAAAGCTAACTTTAATGGCAATGTCCAAAGCTATCAAATATGCCCCTCAGGCTGAGCATCTCACCAATGAGGGTGTCCATTTTGTAGGAAACAACTATGAGGGAAATTTCAATTACCCTAGTAGTGTATCAGCCTACAAACCAATTTGCAAATTCTTGAAAAACTGTGATTGGGCTGATGCTTTTACAAAAACCCCCTTAGTCTTCTACCATGAATATCTCAGGGAGTTCTGGTAGATGGTTGTGGTTGTAAACCCCACTACCCAAGGGCCTGAAGGATCTCAGGGGTCTGAGATCAAGTCACATAAGAACTGTGTCATCATGTTCACTGTAAACAATGGGAAGACACCATTGATTTTACACTTCAAAACATTTTGTCAAAGCAGTGGACTAGATTATAACAATGGAAAGTATGTTGCACATCCTGACATGGAGTCAGTTAAAAAAGAACTAAAAGAAATCAGGGTCCCTGAGTTACTTGTGACTAAAACCCCATTGATTAAAACTGCTTTCCCCATGGCTTGGAGGATCCTCGTCACTTTTTTTATTCAAGTGATCGATGGGAACTATTCATCTACTGAGCAAGTTAATTCTACTAAGCAGATGTTAATCTACAGTCTTATTAATGGACTGAAGATTGACATAGGAGAGATCGTTTAAAATGATCTCGTAACCATGCTCCTGAAGGAGTCCAGGCAAAAGTATGTTACTATCCAAGATTCATATCATGCGCCTTAGAACGGTTACTGGGTTCCCTTTACACTAAGGAAAAATTCAATGTTTTTTCTACTCCCCACCTGAGTTCCACAAACTTTTCAAAGAACCCATCTGAAGTCAACCCCATTGCATTGACGGCTCACCTGACTGAGGTGATCAGTCGTGAATCATCCGTGTCTCCCATTCCCTTCTTACCAAAGAAGGGGAACAAGAAGACTCAGACTGTGCCAAAGAACAAACCAACAAAGGTATAGGGGCATGAGGCATCCGAGGCACGACCAAAAAAGGCCAAGGCTAAAAATACTACCCTTGTTCAGACCAAGCTTCATCTACCCCAAGGGAAAGAGCTTTCGGGAGGCCCTGATACAAGGGTCGACGGGCCAAACTACTGGTCCTCTTGATGTAGAAGGAAACAAACAACCTTCTCTTACGGGACTGCCTTCCACTCAGACCGATTAGGGCATTCGTAAATCACAACCTTTGCCTGAGGCCAAAACTAAGGCCAAAAACTTAGAGAGACGCCCACGGGTAACACACCTCGCTGATAGGCCTATCACTTCCACCAAATCCAATGAAGGCACACTAGCTCAAAAGTCTTTGCCTGAGGACCCAAAACTTGATTCCTTAGACTCAGAGGGACGCCCACGTGTAAAACACCCCGTTGATAGGAATCTCACTTCCACAAATCCCGATGAAGACACACTAAAACAAAAGTCTTTGCCTGAGGAAACCACTATTGATCCCAAAGACTCAGAGGGACGCCCACGGGTAAAACACCATGCTGATAGGGATCTTACATCCACAACTGATAAGTCACAAACTGCCCCTGAGTATCAGTTGGCTAAATCCCAAGCCTCATGATTTGGGGCAGGGAGTCACGATAACCAAGGCAAACCTTATTTTGAAGGGGAGCTGGACAAACCTAAGGGTTCACTGAACTTTGGAGATTTTGTAAATCTACTCGAGAAGCCTGACCAGTTACTCCAAGGTTTCAGTGATGACGATGATATGATTGAGGCTGGGGATGAACCTGAAACTCAGGCCCCTCCTCAATCAGACCAGAAGCCATAGTCCCCACCATTGTTCGCGGACATACAACCCTACCCTGAGGCGCAACAAAAGCCCTCCTCTGAGGCATCCGAACAAAAAGAGCCCTCCGCTGAGGTACCGAAAAATCCCTCCCAAGAGGCAAAAATTAACACCTCTTCGTTGGGGACTCAGACTGTGGTTCTGGATGAGAAGGTTTTGAATGCAACTCTCAAGGATGTATTAACTCATGCTTCCACAACCTTGAAAGCTGAGGTCACTCAGGTTCATGAAGACTTGGCTTCAAAGGCTGAGGAACTCCTTGATGAGCTCAAGACATATGGTGATAGATTTGACCTGGCTGAGGAGAAGATGAGAATTCATGTGGACAAGCACATGGAATTCATCAGCTCTGTTAAAAATAGTCATGAAAATCAAGAGAAGAAGCTCATCAACTTCCTCAACCATGCTCTTCCTACTGTAGAAGCAAATGTGTCCTTGAAGATAACTCTGGATGGACTGACCCCTAGTACCACTGAGGTTTTCACCAGGTTAGACTCTCTCAGGTCTAACTTGGATATGGTGAAAGGGAAATGTGATGCCATCGATGAGGATGTTCATATGGATGCTGAAGCAGAGTTCGGATTGTCAAGGACTGCACAAGGTTACATGGCTAATGCCTCCAATCTCTCTGACATCTCTAAGTCCGTGAAAGAAGCTGATATACCTAGACTTAGGACAAGAATTACCACCATAGAAAACACTCAATCCCTAATTCAGTTGGATGTTAAAACTATCAAAGATGACACTCAGTCGATGAAGGAAATGGTGACTGAGATGTTTCAGGCTTTCAAGGGATCCTCCACCACCTCAGGACCCTCACATAGGGAAAAAGCTGGGATTAGTCAGGCTGATCCTTCAACTTTTGAGGGGGAGAATTTGCCACAAATGATGTTAACTTGGACTGAACCTCCTTTTCACATTGAGGGGGAGTAGAAAGAACTAGCACAACCCCAACCCTTAAACTCAATTCCTCCCAACCCTGATCCCTCAGTATCTAATTTAGATAGGGGAAAGGCATTGTTGATGAAACCCTAACACCTCTACCAAAGAAGCTTGTAAAAGCTTCAAGAGAAAGAAGGCCTGATCCTGATGCCATTGTCTTGGTACCATATGAGATTAATGGAATAATGTACAAGATGATTCCTAATCAAATCCAGGTGTACTTAGTAAGAATGGAGTCGGCTAAGGCTAGTGAAGCAACTAAGGATGAGATCTTGAGGGTATCCACTGAGTTTGTGAACAAAGTGGGTGGTAACCCTGAGGCCTTGCTTAGCAAGAGAGGGGGAGAGGAGTTCATCCAAAAGCAGGAGGAAGAACTCAAGGCCATTCAGGATGAAATGGTCTTGAAGCAACAACAAAGAACCACCCAACTTAAGAAACTATATGACCAATACACCAAAGTCGTCACCCAAAGAAGAAAGCCTGAACCAATCACTAACCTTCAGATCATTCCTCATACCAAACCTGTCTCAGTATCTGTCTATAGAAACAATGATGAGAGGAATTTTGAAGTTATGAAGAAATTTTCATTTGGTGATTTCGGTCTCAGTGAGTGGGACGAAATGGGAAGGATCTTCAGGACCAAATACAACAAATGTGTCCCTGAGATACTCAACTCTCTCAGTAAGAGATATGAGGTTGAATCAGATGAAGGAACAATTAGGAATCACTGAAGATCTTCCATTAACTGAACATGATCCTACCAAAACTCAGGGAAGAAAGAGAAAAAGATTTGAGCTTGAAGCTGAGACTAAGATCCCTGGGTTAGACTGCAATCACACCCTCCCTGAAAATATCCCCTTTGTGAACAACATGGTTATAGAAGAACCTGAGTGGGGTATCTTCTTCATTGATGTATTTGGGGATCAAGCTTTTCAAAGAATGAGTGACATAGAGAAATGAACTACTGAGAGTGTTCTCATCTTTCTTGTGATGGTTGGACAAGTTCAGACTGATGAGATTAAAATATTTGCTGAGAAGCTCAGGGAGATAAGTGCTAGGAGGCCTGATAAAGAAAAGGTGTTAAAGTCATCAAGGGTGAAGAGGGAAGCAATGGATTCCTGAATAATTGTAATCTTTTGTTTTATTTATGTTTCTTGTATCAGACTATTCAGTCTTGTGTAATGATGAATTAAAATGAAGTACTTTGTTATATCAAGTCTTTTCATCAGTAGAATAGTTTGTAATAAGAAGAAACCTCTTTGCTCACTTATAACAATTTCACTTAGGCAAATTTTATATCCAAATAGGGGGAGATTGTTAGGTCAATTCAATACCTAATGACCTTACTGATGGATTTGAATAAAAATCAGCCTAAGTGAAGTATTAACCTTGATCATAACGAAGTCACTGAGTGAACAGTCACTCAGTGAGTGGCCTTCGAGTTCCTAGACTGAGTCTAAAAGAAAGACTCGAGCATTCAGAGAGGCGAAGCTCAATGAATGACTTCTATGACGAAGAAGAAGGTGATGGATTCAGTGAGTTGTGGCAATAGACTCACTGAACCCCATACGATCTCCCTGAAAAAAACAAGCATTCTCCAAGACTGAAGTAAAGGCGGGATAAGTTGAATTCTGACAAGATGAAGTACATCACACAATTAGCATGACTTACCCTTTTGGGATAGATGGGGTACTGACAAGTATAAAGGACTTACGTCTTACTACTTAGAATCGGGTAAGACAAGATACTACACTGTACCAATAAGACAAGAATTGCAAATGGGCAATTATTGTCTTCTACCTAACTTTTCTTCTATAAATAGGATGCTTATAAAAGGAGAGAAAACAAGTTTGTGCACTTAATGCTTTAGTCATTCACAAACAAAGTTTTCTTTCCTCCAAATACGATCAAACACTTGAGTTCTAAACTCCTGTTGATAGAATCGTCAAGCTTAGCAATCTTTAGGATTGGACTAGCTTGTTAGTGAGGAGATCACAAAACCACACATTGTCTATTCAATCCCTATTGTAGCTTCATATACAATAGGGTATAATTCTTTAATAAATCTAAGAGTTAAACGTTGAAATACCTTTATGTTATTTACTTACTTGTATTAAGTTTATTGCATTACATAACCATGGGTTAGGACTATACTTAGTATTCTTAAGTATAGTACTAATTACAAGGGACCAACAAGTGGTATCAGAGCGGTAGGATTATAAAACTTTCTCCGGTTTTCCCCAGTTAACGTCCGATTTCGTCCGTTTTGATATGTTTCGAACGGTTTAGCCCGGTTCAGCCGGATTTGGATGTGTATGACCATGTTTGAAAGTTGTACAGTTAGTATATGCCAACGAAATGCTATATTGATGGAGGTAAAAGTATTGAAGAACGGACTGACTTGGTTCTCGAAGCCCAAGATCATGTGACGAAGAAGGCTTTATTAAAATGGCCATAACTTTAGCACCGTAAGTTCTTTTTCAGCCCGTGACCTGTCAAAACGACCAAAAAACAAGAGGAACATCATTGTAACCATTTTTATGCTGGTTAAGGATTTTTAAAGGCCCAAAATCCATTTTCCTATGTTTTTTTAATTAGTTTTGTATATTATCCACCTTCGTAGGTTAACCAAGGAAAATCAATATCAGTGTTGTGTTGATCAAAAAATGTTAAATGTTGTCGGAGCTCACTCGTATTTTTAATATCAATTGATTGTATGCCATCACGATTTCCTTGTCTAGTAAAACCACAACTACATCACCAACTAATTTGCTACATTCAAGTCTGGTTATAACATAGCCAAACCAAACCAAAACATTATAAAGACGACCACAACATGATCAATACAATCAAACCATAGTAGAAATCCTATTTCCACGGATTTGGCATGGTTTGCCCGGTTTATTCAGACTTTCTCCAGTTTTCCCCGGTTAACGTCCGATTTCGTCCGATCTCGTCTGATTTCGTCCGTTTTGATATGCTTCGAACGATTTAGCCCGTTTCAGCCGGATTTGGATGTGTATGACCATGTTTGAAAGTTGTACAGTTAGTATAGGCCAATGAAATTTTATATTTATGGAGGCAAAAGTATTGAACAACGGACTGACTTGGTCCTCGAAGCCCAAGATCTACTGACGAAGAAGGGTTTCTTAAAATAGCCATAACTTCAGCACCGTAAGTTCGTTTTCATCCCGTGACCTATCAAAACGACCGAAAAAACAAGAGGAACATCGATACAACCAACTTTAGGCTGGTTAAGGATTTTTGAAGGCCCAAAAACCCATTTTACTATGCTTTTTCATTAGTTTTGTATATTATTCACCTTTGTAGATTTCTCAAGAAAAATCAATATCATTGTTGTGTTGATCAAACAATGTTAAATGTTGTTGGAGCTCACTCATATTTTTAATATCAATTGATGATATGCCATCACGATTTCCTTGTTTAGTAAAACCACAACTACATCACCAACTAATTTGCTACATTCAAGTCTGGTTAAAACATAGCAAAACCCAACCAAAACATGCTAAAGACGACCACAACATGGTCAATACAATCAAACCATAGTAGAAATCCTATTTCCACGGATTTGGCATGGTTTGCCTGGTTTATTCAGACTTTCTCCGATTTTCCCCGGTTAACGTTCGATTTCGTCCGATCTCGTCCGACTTCGTCCGTTTTGATATGTTTTGTACGGTTTAGTCCGTTTCAGCCGTATTTGGATGTGTATGACCATGTTTGAAAGTTGTACAGTTAGTATATGCCAATGAAATTGTATATTGATGGAGGCAAAAGTATTGAAGAATGGACTGACTTGGTTCTCGAAGCCCAAGATCGTGTGACGAAGAAGGCTTTCTTAAAATGGCCATAACTTCAGCACCGTATGTTCGTTTTCAGCCCGTGACCAGTCAAAACGACCTAAAAAACAAGAGGAACATCGCTGTCACCAACTTTAGGCTGGTTAAGGATTTTTGAAGGCCCAAAAAGCCATTTTACTATGCTTTTTCATTAGTTTTGTATATTATCCACCTTTGTAGGTTTCCCAAGGAAAATCAATATCATTGTTGTGTTGATCAAACAACGTTAAATGTTGTTGGAGCTCACTCGTATTATTAATATCAATTGATGGTATTCGATCACGATTTCCCTGTCTAGTAAAACCACAACTACATCACCAACTAATTTGCTACATTCAAGTTCGGTTAAAATATAGCCAAACCCAACCAAAACATACGAAAGACGACCACAACATGATCAATACAATTAAATCATAGTAGAAATCCTATTTCCACGGATTTGGCATGGTTTGCCCGGTTTATTCAGACTTTTTCCGGTTTTCCCCGGTTAACGTCCGATTTAGTCTGATCTCGTCTGATTTCGTCCGTTTTGATATGTTTCGAACGGTTTAGCCCATTTCAGCCGGATTTGGATGTGTATGACCATGTTTGAACGTTTTACGGTTAGTATATGCCAATGAAATTGTATATTGAAGGAGGCAAAAGTATTGAAGAACAGACTGACTTGGTTCTCGAAGCCCAAGATCGTGTGACGAAGAAGGCTTTCTTAAAATAGCCATAACTTCAGCACCGTAAGTTCGTTTTCAGCCGATGACCTGTCAAAACGACCTAAAAAACAAGATGAATATCGATGTAACAAACTTTAGGCTGGTTAAGGAATTTTGAAGGCCAAAAAAGCCATTTTACTATGTTTTTTTCATTCGGATTTGGATGACCATGTTTCAGTCGGATTTGGATGTGTATGACCATGTTAAGGAATTTAGAATGGTTTAGCCTGTTTCAGTCGGATTTGGATGTGTATGACCATGTTTAAAAGTTGTACAGTTAGTATATGCCAATGAAATTGTATGTTGATGGAGGCAAAAGTATTGAAGTGCGGACTGACTTGGTTCTCGAAGCCCGAGATCGTGTGAGGAAGAAGGCTTTCTTAAAATGGCCATAACTTCAGCACCGTAAGTTTGTTTTCAGCCCGTGACCTGTCAAAACGACCGAAAAACAAGAGGAACATCACTATAACCAACTTTAGACTGGTTAAGGATTTTTTAAGGCCCAAAAAGCCATTTTACTATGTTTTTTTCATTAGTTTTATATATTATACACCTTTGTAGGTTTCCCAAGGAAAATCAGTATCATTGTTGTGTTGATCAAAGAATGTTAAATGTTGTTGGAGCTCACTCGTATTTTTAATATCAATTGATGGTATGCCATCACGATTTCCTTGTCTAGTAAAACCACAACTACATCACCAACTAATTTACTACATTCAAGTCTAGTTAAAACATAGCCAAACTCAACCAAAACATGCTAAAGACGACCACAACATGATCAATACAATCAAACCATAGTAGAAATCCTATTGCCACTGATTTGGCATGGTTTGACCGGTTTATTCAGACTTTCTCCGGTTTTCTCCGGTTAACGTCCGATTACGTTCGATTTCATCCATTTTGATATGTTTCGAACGGTTTAGCCCGTTTCAGCCATATTTGGATGTGTATGACCATGTTTGAATGTTTTACAGTTAATATATGCCAATGAAATTGTATGTTGATGGAGGCTAAAGTACTGAAGTACGGACTGACTTGGTTCTCGAAGCCCAAGATCGTGTGATGAAGAAGGCTTCCTTAAAATGGCCATAACTTCAGAACCGTAAGTTCGTTCTCAGCCCGTGACCTGTCAAAACGATCGGAGATCAAGACGAACATCACTGTAACCAACTTTAGGCTGGTAAAGGATTTTTGAAGGACCAAAAAGCCATTTTATGATGCTTTTTTCATTAGTTTTTTATATTATCCGCATTTGTAGGTTTCCCAAGGAAAATCAATTCATTGTTGTGTTGATCAAACAATGTTAAATGTTCTTGGAGCTCACTCGTATTTTTAATATCAATTGATCGTATGTTATCACGATTTCCTTGTCTAGTAAAATCACAACTACATCACCAACTAATTTGCTACAGTCAAGTCTGGTTAAAACATAGTCAAACCCAACTAAAACATGCTAAATACGACCACATCATGATCAATACAATCAAACCATAGTAGAAATCTTATTTCCACGGATTTGGCATGGTTTGCCCGGTTTATTCACACTTTCTCCAGTTTTCCCCGGTTAACGTCCGATATCGTCCGATCTCGTCCGATTTCGTCCATTTTGATACGTTTCGAACGGTTTAGCCTGTTTCAGCCGGATTTGGATGTGTATGGCCATGTTTGAAAGTTGTACAGTTAGTATATGCCAATGAATATATATATTGATGGAGGCAAAAGTATTGAAGAACGGACTGACTTGGTTCTCGAAGCCCAAGATGTTGGGAATAAAATATAGCCAGTCTACTTGAGCGCTGATAAGAGTAAAACAAGCGTTGACAAGAAGAAAACAAACGCTGACAGGTCAAGCGTTGACAAAGACAAAGTCAAGCGTCGATACATTGAAGACAAGCACTGATGGAAGGATATGATCTACGTGTTTATTATGTTCTAGATTACTTCTAGTAAAGATAGGAACAACAATGTATTTTCTATATTTATCTTTACCTAGAATAGTTGATACGTAGATTATTATACCAGGCTTCTTATGTCTATAAAAGAAGAACTTTAGGTTAATGTTCAATATAATTTTTCCTACGTTAAACACTTTCATTGTAAGCAAGTTTGATATCATTAATCAAAGTGAAAGTTTGTTTACATCTTGTGTGTTCTTGTTTAAGTGTTAATTCCGCATAACACTTAGATTGTCATATACATATACAAAGGTTTCTCTAAGTGTATTACTTGATCTAATCTCGTATACATAAAGCTAAATCGATCTAAGTTTGGGATCAACAAGTGTTATCAGAGCTTGTTGAGGAACTTTTGATCTTTAAGAACACAAGAACCCTAAAATCACCAAAACCCTAATTTTCTCAAAACCCTAACAACATCATGTCAAATCCAGAAATAACCACTTCCTCCTCACCTTTGCCAAACATCAAGATTCCCATGCTTGATGCAACCAACTTTGAATTGTGGAAATTCAACTTTGAGCAATATCTGGGGATCTATGACTACACACTCTGGGAGATTATTGAATATGGAAACACATTCAATAAAGCTGAAAAGGTTGTTGCTGCCATTGCTACAAGAACTGCTGTTGCTGGATGTCCAGAAGCAGATAAGAAAGAAAAACCTGGTGATGGTAGAGCCATGTCTGCTAAAGACATAGCAAAGAAAAGGGTTGACATGAAAACCCTAAACATTCTGAAAGTCTCTTTGGGACAAGAGAACCAACATAAATACAGAGGTTATGAATCTGCTAAGGACCTTTGGGAAGCTCTTGAAGTTACATATGGTGGTAATGATGACACTAAGGAAGAGAAGAAGAAGCAACTCATGCATGATTATGTTGTTTTCAAGGCTCAACCCAATGAGATGCTTAGCAGTGTGAGAAGCAGACTGCTTGACATTACAAGCAAGTTGTCTTTCATGGGGACACAACTTGTTGATGTTGACATTAATGCCACTTTTCTTAAAAGTCTTGGTGAAGCATGGAAGATTGAGGCAAGATCTATACTTGCCAACAACAATCACAAAAGTTATACTTTTGAGGATATCTATAACAAACTGAGGCTGTTGGTAGATGAAACTCTTTTGGAGCATGGAAGCAAGTCTACCAATAGTAATATGGTCTTCTTCTCACATAGTGAAGGTCAATTTAATCAGAAGGACTCTTACATGCATCCAGTTACTGGATCATCATGTGTCAACGCTGGAACAAGTCCTGTCAACGCCTCTTTTTCAGACGTTGACACATACAAAAGTGACTCACCAAGAGTTAAACCTGTTGGTTTGGATCTGGATGTTGTATGTGCTTACATTGCTTCTTTGTCTAATGGTTCAGTGATTACATATGAGGACCTTGAGCAAATAAGTGATGAGCACTTAGAGGAGATGGATATTAAGTGGAACATGGCTCTTGCTAGTATAAGAGCAAACAGGTGTAATAGAAGGTTTAAGAAGAAGATGACCTTCAATGCAAAGGACATTGCTGTATTTGATAAATCCAAGGTTTAATGCTACAATTGTCATCGTATGGGGCACTTCATGAGGGAATGCAGATCTCCTAGAAGATCTGATGCTGGCAAACCTTCAAGTCAAATTGTTAAGGCTCAGGATCCTAAGGCCATGGTTGCAGTGCAAGAAATCGATGGTATGGGATGGGAGTGGAGCTATTTGGCTAAAGATGTGGAAGAGGATAAAGCTTTGGTTGCTGAGATAGAAGAAGAAGAGCATGTTCAATATGCTCTCATGGCACACTCCTCCTCTTCATCAGATAATGAGGTATACGATGATGCTTTTTGTAGTAAAGGTTGTAGGCTAAATACTGAGAAACTTAGCAAAGAGGTGTTAAGATTATTAGATGATATGAATACTGAGAGATGCAAACTATCTAACTATCAATTAGCTCTCACTCAAACTGAGAAGACAGTTTCTGAATACAAGAAAATGTAATTTGATTTAAAGTATAAAATAAATATCTTAAAACATGAGTTAGATGCTAGTAATGATATTAGGAACATCATGGAAAGGGTTAATAGTAAATTACAGGCTAAGCTAGATGAGGCCATTAAGAATAAGGATAATGTGGGCCTTAAAATTCAAAGGTTTGATAAGGCCACACAAACCCTAGGAGAGTGTGTTAATAAACAAAGAGATCCTAGGGACATGACTGGGATTGGGATGAAAGACTACTCTGTGGTTCCACCACCAGCTGGTGACTTCTATGGTGTACAACAAAAGGACCTATCTTGGACTGGTTTACCATAACTCCAAGAGGAGGAATTCATTCCTCCACCAAGAGTCATTACCCCAGTTTAAGAGTATCAACAAAAGATGACTGACTTGAATGAATGGAAGAAAGCTAACCTTACCTTATTTGTTAAGGGTGGCTTGTTGTGTGAAAGTCCTAATGAGTCAACCCCTATTAAGGTAACAAACCCAATCACTGGTAAGGCTGTTGACCTTGGCTCAAACACTGTTAGAAAACCTAGTGTCAAGTATGCAGAAATGTATAGGAATACTATGTCACCTAAAAGCCAAGTTAGTTATGATGGAACAGGCTTCTTCTCTTCTAGATCTAGGGCTGTGTCTAGAAAAGCCTGTTACACTTGTGGTAGCTTTTTACATTTAGCATATAAGTGTGTCAACGCTTCCAAGGTCAACACTGTTAGAAAGTCAAACGTTGTCAGATCCAAACCTTGTGTGCAGCAAAGTCCACAAGTTGTTAGACTTGCCCCATTCTTCACTAGAGGGTCTAACACTCATGGACAAAGACCATTTCAAAAGACAAATACTTGGTCTAATAGGCAATGGGTTTCTGTAGCAAACCCTAGGTTCAAAGCTGACAAGGGTAATTTCAGCGTTGACAAGACCAAATCCACCGCTGACAGAAACGTGACCAGACCTAAATATTTGCAACCACAGGGTAAGAGGTCAAAAGCTTCTTCAAGCTTGACATGGAGACCAAAGAAAGATCAAAACCCTAATGATAATGGGATTTCAGTGACCTACAATAGATTTAATTACATTTCAAAGGTCATTACAAAACCTATTGGGGTTAACTGGGTATTTCATCTAAAGAGGGATGAACAAGGGGTTGTTATGAGAACTAGGTCTGTTCTTGTTGAATAACCAGATGAATCCAAGTCTGCTACGGCTTGGGTTCCCAAAGAAAACTAACTTGTTTTCTTTATGTGCAGGGCATTCAAAAACAGGTCAATGATTATGGATATTAGGATAGTGGATGCTCAAGGCACATGACAGGGAAGGAAGATTATCTCACTAACTTCACTCCCATTAAGGATGGTGATAAGGTTTACTTTGGAGGCGGATATGGTACTATCACATGCAAAGGAACACTTCGCACCAAGAACTTGCGTTTTGAAAACGTATTTTTGGTAAAGGAACTTGATTACAATCTTTTTAGTGTATCACAAGTTTGTGATAACAAAAATAAAGTTCTGTTTACTGATACTGAATGCTTGGTGTTAAGCAAGGATTATAAGATCCCTGATGAGAAATACATTGACTATAGAACACCTAGACATAAAGACATATATAATGTGAATCTGAATGGGATTATAATGAATAACAATATGTCATGTTTTTATGCTAAAGCTTCAGTAGATGAAAGTAACCTATGGCACAGGAGACTAGGGCACATAAACTTTAAGAATATAAACTGGCTTGTGAGACTTGGTTTGGTTGATGGTTTGCCTGAAAAGGCTTTCCACAATGACCACTCTTGTGTTGCATGTCTTAAAGGCAAGCAGCACAAGGTCTCATTCAAGTCTAAACAGGTGCACTCTAGTACTAGACCTCTTCACTTGCTTCATATGGACCTATTTGGTCCAACCAATATAGAAAGTTTGAATGGTAAATCATATTGTTTTGTCATCACAGATGACTTTTCTAGGTTTACTTGGACTTTCTTTTTAGCTATGAAGAGTGATATAGCTGACACTTTAATTGACTTTATCACTCAGATTGAGAAGAAGACTGGTAATGAAGTTAAAATGCTTAGGAGTGATAATGGTGGTGAATTTAGGAATAAAGTGTTAGATGATTTTTGTGCCAGGAAAAAGGATTACTAGGCAATTTAGTGTTGCCAGAACCCCACAACAAAATGGGGTTGCTGAGTGGAAAAATAGAAACCTAATTGAAGCAGCCAAGACTATGTTGGCTGATGCTCATTTCCATATAGCGTTTTGGGTTGAGGCTGTTAATACAGCTTGCTATGTTCAAAATAGAGCATTCGTCAACAAGATACAGAACAAAACACCTTATGAGTTACTTTGGGGAAGAAAACCTAATATTGGCTTTCTTAGACCTTTTTGTTGTCATGTAGTTATTCTTGATACTAGTGATGCCTTATGTAAATTTAGTGCAAAAGGTGATGAAGTCTATTTCATGGGGTATTCAGTGCAGAGCAAGGGTTATAGGGTTTGTCTTAAAAAGGAAAAACGTATACTTGAAAGAGTACATGTTAGGTTTTTAGAGAATAAACCTAGTGATCCTGAAAGTGGTCCAAATTGGTTGTTTGACTTGGTGTTGATCCCAAACTTAGATCGATTAGCTTTATGTATAGGAGATTAGATCAAGTAATACACTTAGAGAAACCTTTGTATATGCTTATGAATCTAAGTGTTATGCGGAATTTAACACTTAAACAAGAACACACAATGATGTAAACAAACTTTCACTTTGATTATCAATATCGAACTTTCTTACAATGAAAGATGTTGACGAATGAAAACTTATATGAAACTTATACATAAAGGTCTTCTTTTATAGACATAAGAAGCATTGTACAATAATCTACGTATCAGCTATTCTAGGTAAAGATAAATATAGAAAATACATTGTTGTTCCTATCTTTACTAGAACTATTCTAGAATACAATAAACGCGTAGAGTATATATTCCTATCAGTGCTTGTCTTCAATGTGTCAACGCTTGACTTTATCTTGTCAACGCTTGAGCTGTCAGCGCTTGTTTTGTTCTTGTCAACGCTTGTTTTGTTCTTGTCAGCGCTCAAGTGATCTGGCCTTAATTTATTCCCAACAATCCTCCCCTAAACTTGATATCCACTCTTATGATCAAGTTTCTGAATAAGCATTAAGGACTAGGAGGAATCTTACAAACCTTCTCATATTGGTAATGAATAAATCTAATCAAATCTTTTGCCACGTCACTTGAATAATCTATTTCCAGCTGAGTGTCCTTCATCTTTTCCAAAATAGCCTTGGATATGAAATACTCACCATCCACAAGTAGATACTCAGCAAACTTTGTAGGACTCAAATGGTAGACACCAGCAGCTGAATATAACCTCCATTGAAGACCACTGAGGTCATCTTCAAGATCCTTCCAAATTGCAGGATCCTCATCTTTTGGTCCACACATTCTTTTGAACGTGGTCCAAAGTTTTATTCCATTAGCTGAAGTTGGTGCTTCAGCCTCATACTTGGTCTCAAGCAACCTCCAAAGGTCCACCAAATCTTCTCTATCACAACTTGCAAACAAAGATATGAGAGTGGTAAAAGTGTGTACCTCTTTGCCAAATATGCCAATCTTCCAAAACCCACAATCATCTTCTTCATAGTTCATAATTGGGTTCCTGGAATCTAATGGTAACAATTGCACCATATCTGAAGCTTCTAAAGGTGAGAGCTTGAGGCTCTTTCTGATGACAGCTTCACTTGGAAATAGTGGATCCATATCTTTGGGAAACTCAAATGAAATTCCCTTCTTCATTGGCCTGGGAACAACCATAGCTTTCTTGAGTTCCATTTCTTCTGCAAGTTCCTCCTTTCTTTCATCTGAAAGAAGTCTGAGAGTGTTTGCTTCCTGCACTCTCACCCAAATGGGATAAGCCCTGTTTTCCAACTCATCAAATGTCAAGGCTTTCAACTTCTGATATGTCCATCCAACTCCATGACATCTGAGCAACATAAAGTAGAGATCCCTTCTATCCCTTTTCAACTCTGAGAGAATATTGCTTGCCTTGTGTTTCAAAATTACCTAGCAATCCTTCTGAACTCTAAGAAGAAGCTCCAAACCCCATATTTGATCTGAAATGGTCAAGTCTGGATTATCCATGCATCTTTCTTCCCAAGCATTGTACATTTGAACCACCTCTGGCATGTCAAAGTCAACCTGCAATTTCAATTCTCTCAGCTTCTCCTTGGCCAACTCATCCCCATACTCAAGCCTTTCTGGTTCTATAATCATCACACTTGAGTCTGAGCTAGCTCCATCACTTCCTTCTTCTGAACTCACAACAAATGGTGACTTTTCCTTTTCATCCTGTTCCATGATTTGTGCAGCCAATCTTCTATCAAATTCAACTTGAGCTGCATCCTTTGGAACAATCTCCTCTACCATTATACCCTTACCCTTATCTGATGGTGCAATGGTTGGTAAGGTAGATGGTGATACCTTAGTAGAAACCTCCTTGATGATAGATGATGACTGGGATACATCACCTTCATGTGCAGGTTTGTCAACGCCCAAATTTGTCCTATCAACGCCCAAAATATTTCTGTCAGCGTCCAACTCTGCCTTGTCAACGCCCAAATATCTTCCCTCAACGCCTTGTGTCACCTCTCTCAACATAGCTGTAAATGATAAATTTAAGTTGGTAGGAGAGACTAAAGACGTATCAAAACCTGTTTGTTTCTTCAAAGTTGTAAGGGCCTCAGCAACATCCATTGATTGACCATCATGACTGCCCTTATCACTTAGATTTATTGGATCTTCCCCCCCTTTGGAAGATTCCTCCATACCCCTCCTTGCACCAGCACTCTCCAAAACAACTATCCTCTCCCTCAATTGCTTGAGTTCAAGGCCTTGTGAGCTGACAACTTGTACTAAGTCTGCATTTTGCTTTTGCAAGCTAATGCAGACTGCCGTCATATCTATAAGAGTCATTGGTTCCAGTCTGCCCTCTTCTGAAATGGGGATTTGACCTCTCAAGTCAGATTCATTGGGCAAGGATGAGGACTTAATGATGGTGGGATTGCCTTGGCCAGCTTCTAAGCCAGAACCAATAGTCCCAGCCTCATCCAGATCACCAACCACACTTGTGGTGGTGGTTCTCTCTGCTGCATGGCTAGGACCACCAGAGGAGAACACTCCAGTGATCCTTTGGCGTTTCATCAACCTATATTCAGGGGGTGTGGAAGATGGTGTGGAAGAATGGGTGGATGTGGGTTGGTTAAGGGGTGTTTGGGTTTGTGAAGGTTGTGTGTCAGCGTTGAAGGATTCTGAGTCAATTTGCATGTGTTCAGGTGAAGGTAAAGGTTCAGGGATTGGTTCAAGTTGTGGTTGAGGGTCAATTTGTGGGATGGGGTCTGGTTGGGGTTGTGCTGCTGCAATAACAGCAAGCATAGCTTGGGTTAAAGGTAGGTCTCTATGAGGTGGTGAGCTCATCTTCATAAAAATAGCTTTCTTTTGCTCAGGGATCTTATAAAAATCATTATGATCCCTTGTGCAATAACCTTATTCATCAAAAACCATTTTTAGAAAACGGGGATAAGCTAAAGTCATTTTTGTCCCCTTGTTTTTACACATCCCCTCAAAAATCATTTTAGAATAATTAAATTTTTGCCCTGTTGCAATGCACACAATAGCACTGGCAATGAATCTATTGATCTCATTGTGTGCAGTGCATTTGGGACTCAAACATTGAAGGAGGACATGTATGAGGTACTTCCAGGCTGGGGGAAATTCCTGCTTATGATTCTTATTTAGAGTACCTTCATCAGGAAAAGGATATCCCAAAGCCCTAAGCCCTTGGTCTATTTCATTAATGGGAAGGGTGGCTATACCATCAGCATCATCAAGATGCAAGGCTTGGCGTACCAAAGCCTCAGTAACCACCCAAGGTCTCCCATGAACAATAGAAGTCAATGTGGTCACTCTATTAACTGTTGAGGAACGCGGACAATGTTGCCAAAACACTTATCAGCATTCAAGCAACCTTTGTCAGTGTTAGAAAAATATAGTGGAAAATCTAAATCATCAATAAGACCAATAACCATGCATCATCCTATACATAATTTTACAAAAAGACTCCAAAACACATATTATGTGAGATTGACCATTCCAATTCTTGTTACCAAGTATTGAAATCTCCCAGCATCAAAAGGTTTAGTTAGTAAATCTGACACATTTTCCTCAGTGTCAACCCTATCTGGTTGTATTAAACTTTTCTCAAAGCAATCTCTTATAAAATGGTGTCTAACTTCTATGTGTTTAGTTTTAGAATGATGTACAAGATTATTAATGATGCATAAAGTGTTGTTATTGTCAACAAATATCTTAGTATGCATGAAATTGTACCCATAGTCCAACAGCTGGTTCTGAATCCACAACACTTGACCACAACATGCAGCTGCAGCCACATACTCTGCTTCAGTTGTAGAATTAGCCACCACTGTTTGTTTCTTGCATTGCCAAGATATCAACCTGCTCCCAAGAAACTGACATCCACCAGTTGTGGATTTCCTATCAAATTTATCAACTCCATAATCACTATCTGAATATGCAATCAGCTCCAATGGTGAATCCTTTGGGTACCACAAACCAAGACCAGGATAGCATCTTAGGTACCTAAAGATCCTCTTCACAGCATAAAGGTGACATTCTTTGGGATTCACTTGATGGCGTGCACAAGCACACACAGCAAACATGATATCAGGTCTGGAGGCATAAAGATACATCAAGGATCCAATCATGGATCTATAGTGCCTGACATCAACATCTTTCTCATCTCCAATCTTTCCCCAAGGGTGTTCTCTATCCATAGGAGTAGTATCCCTCTTTTCATGTGGAGAAAAGCCAAACTTCTTCAAGATCTCGGCAACATATTTATCCTGGGAGATGAAGATACCATCTTCTTTCTGCTGAACTTGTAAACCAAGAAAGAAGTTCATCTCCCCCATAGCACTCATCTTGAATTTGTATGTCATAAGCTTGGATAAATCCTCACTCATCTTTGGATCAGTAGACCCAAAAATGATATCATCAACATAGACCTGCACAAGCAACACATCCTTGCCTTTCTTCTTTGTAAACAGTGTCTGATCTATGGTGCCCCTCTTGAATCCATTGTCCACCAAATAGGTAGACAAGGTACCATACCATGCTCTTGGGGCTTTATGAAGGCCATACATAGCCTTTTTGACTCTATACACTTTATCTGGATGCTCTGGATCCTCAAAACCAGGAGGTTGCATTAGATATACTTCCTCAACAATGGTGCCATAGAGAAAGGCACTCTTGACATCCATTTGATAGACAGTGAAGCCCATGCAGGATGCATAGGCTAGAAAAATCCTTATAGCTTCAATCCTTGCAACTGGTGTAAAGACTTCCTCATAGTCTATCCCCTCCTCTTGTGTATAACCTTGAGCCACTAACCTTGCCTTGTTTCTGACCACAATACCTCTTTCATCTCTTTTGTTCCTGAGAACCCATCTTGTCCCTATAGGTCTGACATATCTAGGACAATCAACCAGCTCCCAAACATCCTGAATTGCAAATTGGTGAAGCTCATCCTGCATTGCTTCCACCTAACTTGGTTCTTTGAGAGCATCAAATATTTTCTTGGGTTCCTCTTGTGACAGAAAACAGGCAAACAAACATGCTTCCACAAGAGGGGTATCAACCTTCTTGTGTATATTGGCAATAAATCCACCAAGACCTTGATGAGATCTTCTAGTCTGAACAGGAGTCATAACATCACCAATGATCTGGTAAGGGGGGTGATTCTTCATTGTAGAGGTGAGAACTCCTCCTTCAAAAAGTCTGGTGTCCTCAACCTCACGCTCCATGTTGCCAATATCTTCTTCATCAGACTCTCTTATATCAACATAAGGATGACCTTCTTCATATGAATTGGAAGGTTCACCTTGTTCAAAAGTGGAAGAGAAAAGATGTGCAAAGGTGTTGTCAACGTCTGAACCTTGTTTGTCAGCGTTTGGGCTAACAACGCTTGAAGTGTGGTTGTCAACGTCTGAACCATCAACGTCTGAATTGGTCTTGTCAGTGCTAGATTTGCCTTTGTCAGCGCTTGAAGGACCATGCATGTTTGTATCTGGTGGTACTTGGAAACCACCATTATCTTGTCCAGCAGCAAAAGCATCTGTCCAAATGGGAATTGTAACAAATTCTTGAATAGGAGATGTCTTTTCTGCTTGTGATCCAACCTTTTCATGAACCTGTGTACCTGAAACATCAACAACTTGTTCCTCCACAACATTTGAAGTTACCTTCAAAATGTCTAGATTAGTGACAGGCATATAATTTAAAGTTCTAGATAAGGGTTCCAAGTCAAACAACCAATTAGGACCACTTTCAGGATCACTAGGTTTATTCTCTAAAAACCTAACATGTACTCTTTCAACTATACGTTTGTCCTCTTTAAGATAAACCCTATAACCCTTGCTCTGGACTGAATACCCCATGAAGTAGCCCTCATCACCTTTTGCACTAAATTTCCCTAAGGCATCACTAGTGTCTAGTACTACTACGTGACAACCAAAAGGTCTGAGAAAACCAATATTAGGTTTTCTTCCCCAAAGTAACTCATAAGGTGTTTTGTTCTGAATTTTGTTAAACAATGCTCTATTTTGCACATAGCAAGCTGTATTAACAGCCTCAGCCCAAAAGGCTATGGGAAAGTGAGCATCAGCTAACATTGTTCTGGCTGCTTCAATTAGGGTTCTATTTTTCCTCTCAGCAACCCCATTTTGTTGTGGGGTTCTAGCAATACTAAATTGCGTTGTAATTCCTTTCCTGACACAGAAATCATCTAGCTTCTTATTCCTAAATTCTCCACCATTATCACTCCTAAGCATTTTAACCTCATTGCCAGACCTCTTCTCAATCTGAGTGATAAAATCAATAAGAACATCAGCTGTGTCACTCTTCATAACTAGAAAGAATGTCCAAGTAAACCTAGAAAAGTCATATGTGATGACAAAGCAATATGACTTACCATTCAAACTTTCTATATTAGTTGGACCAAAGAGGTCTATGTGAAGCATATGAAGAGGTCTAGAACTAGTGTGCACCTGTTTAGACTTGAATGAGACCTTGTGCTGCTTGCCTTTAAGACATGCAACACAAGAGTGGTCATTGTGGAAGGCCTTTTCAGGCAAACCATCAACTAAACCAAGTCTCACAAGCCTATTAATATTTTTAAAATTTATATGCCCTAGTCTTCTGTGCCACAAATTACTCTCATCTACTGAGGCCTTAGCATAAAAACAAGACATATTATTATTCATTTTGATCCCATTTAAATTCACATTATATATGTCCTTAGCCTAGGTGTTCTATATTCAATATATTTCTCATCAGGGATCTTAAAATCCTTGCTTAACACCAAGCACTCAGTATCAGTAAAAAGAACTTTATTTTTGTTATCACAAACTTGTGATACACTAAACAGGTTGTAGTCAAGTTCTTTTACCAGGAAGACGTTCTCAAAGCGCAGATTCTTGGTGAGAAGGGTTCCTTTGCCTATGATAGTTCCATATCCGCCTCCAAAGTATACCTTATCACCATCTTTAATAGGAGACAAGTTCGTCAGATAGTCTTCCTTTCCTGGCATGTGCCTTGAGCATCCACTATCCTAATATCCATAATCATTGACCTGTCTTTGAATGCCCTGCACATAAAGAAAACAAATTATTTTTCTTTAGGAACCCAAGTCTTAAAAGACTTGGATTCATCTGGTTGTTCAATAAGAACAGACTTAGTTCTTATAACAACCCTATTCTCATCCTTCTTAGGATGAAATACCCAGTTAACCCCAATTGGTTTTGTAATGACTTTTGAAATGTAATTAAATCTATTGCAAGTCATTGAAATCCCATTATCATTAGGGTTTTGATCTTTCTTGGGTCTCCATGTTAAGCTTGAAGAAGCCTTAGACCCCTTACCTTGTGGTTGCAAATATTTAGGTCTGGTCACGTTTCTGTCAGCGTTAGAATTTGTCCTGTCAACGCTGAAATTACCCTTGTCAGCGTTGAACCTAGGGTTTGCTACAGAAACCCATTGCCTATTTGACCAGGTGTTTGTCTTTTGAAATGGTCTTTTTCCATGAGTGTTAGACCCTCTAGTAAAGAATGGGGCAGGTCTAATCACTTGTGGACTTTGCTGCACACAAGGTTTGGTTCTGACAACGTTTGACTTCCTAACAACGTTGACTTTGTTCCTGTCAGCGCTGAAATTGTTCTTGTCAGCGCTGGCTTTGAGAGCGTTGACACACTTGTATGCCAAGTGTGAAAAGCTACCACAAGTGTAACAAGCTTTTCTAGACACAACCTTAGGTCTAGAAGAGAAGAATCCTGTTCCATGATTGCTAACTTGGCTCTTGGGAGACCTAGTATTCCTATACATCTCTGCATATTTAATGGTAGGTCTTCTAACAGTGTTTGAGCCTAGGTCAACAGCTTTACCAGTGATTGGGTTAGTAACCTTAATGGATGTTGACTCATTAGGACTTTCACATAGCAAGCCACCCTTGACAAATAAAGTAGGGTTAGCCTTTTTCCACTCATTCAGGTCAGTCAGTTTTTGGTTATACTCTTCAACTGGAGTGACAACTCTTGGTGGAGGAATGAATTCCTCCTCTTGGAGCCCTGGAAAACCAGTCCAAGATAAGTCCCTTTGTTGGACACCATAGAAGTCACCAGCTGGTGGGGGAACCAAAGAGTAATCATTCATCCCAATCCCAGTCATGTCCTTAGGATCCCTTTGTTTAGCCACACAGTCTCCTAGGGTTTGGGTGGCTCTATCAAATCTTTGAATTTTAAGGCAAACATTATCTTTATTTTTAATGGCCTCATCTAACTTAGCCTGTAATTCACCATTAACCCTTTCCATGATGTTTCTAATATCCATACTACCTTCTAACTCATGTTTTAAGATATTGATTTTATCTTTTAAATCAAATTCCATTTTCTTGTATTCAGAAACGGTTTTCTCAGTTTCAGTAAGAGCTAGTTGGTAATTAGACAATTTACATCTTTCAGTACTCATATCATCTTTTAATTTTAACACCTCTTTGTTAAGTTTTTCAGTATTTAACCTACAACCTTTGCTACAAAAAGCGTCATCATATACCTCATTATCAGATGAAGAGGAGGAGTGTCCCATAAGAGCATATTCAACATGCTCTTCTTCTTCAATATCAGCAACCAAAGCTTTATCCTCTTCAACATTCTTAGCCAAATAGCTCCAATCCCATCCCATACCATCAATTCCTTGAACTGCAACCATGACTTTGGAATCCTGAGCTTTAACAATCTGACTTGAGGGTTTACCAGCATCAGATCTTCTAGGAGATCTGCATTCCCTCATGAAGTACCCTATACGATGGTAGTTGTAGCATTCAACTTTGGATTTGTCAAATCCAGCTGTGTCTTTAGCATTGAAGGTCATTTTCTTCTTAAACTTTCTGTTCCAACTGTTTGCTCTTGTACTAGCAAGATCCATATTCCACTTGATGTCCATCTCTTCCAAGTGCTCATCACTTATCTGCTCAAGGTCCTCATATGTAATAACTGAACCATTGGGCAAAGAAGCAATGTAAGCACAAACAGTATCCAAATCTAAACCAGCAGGTTTAACTCTTGGGGAGTCATTCTTGTATGTGTCAGCGTCTGAAAAAGAGACGTTGACAGGACTTGTTCCAGCGCTGACATATGATGATCCAGTAACTGGATGTATATAAGAGTCTTTCTGATTGAATTGACCTTCACTATGAGAGAAGAAGGCCATGTTGCTGTTGGTAGATTTGCTTCCATGTTCTAAAAGAGTTTCATCTCCCAACAGCCTTAGTTTGTAGTAGATGTCATCAAACGAGGAGCTCTTGTAAGTATTGTTGGCAAGAATAGATCTTGCCTCAATCTTCCATGCCTCACCAAGACTTTTAAGATAGGTAGCATTAATGTCAACATCACCAACTTGTGTCCCCATGAAGGACAACTTGCTTGTAATGTCAAGCAATCTGCATCTCACACTAGTCAGTTTCTCATTGGGTTGAGCTTTGAAGACAGCATAATCATGCAAAAGTTGCTTTTTCTTTTCCTCCTTAGTGTCTGCATTGCCACCATATGCAACTTCAAGAGCTTCCCAAAGACCCTTAGCAGATTCATAGCCTCTATATTTATGCTGGTTTTCTTGTCCCAAAGAGACTTTCAGAATATTTAGGGCTTTCATGTCAACCCTTTTCTTTGCAATGTCATCAGCAGCCACAGCTCTACCATCTCCAGGTTTTTCTCTCTTATCCTCTTCAGAACATCCAGCAACAGCTGATCTTTGAGCAATGACATTAAGAATCTTTTGAGCCTTATTGAATGTGTTTCCATATTCAATAATCTCCAAGAGTGTGTAGTCATAGATCCCCAGATATTGTTCAAAGTTGAACTTCCACAAGTCAAAGTTGGTTGCATCAAGCATGGGAATCTTGATGTTTGGTAAGGCTGAGGACGAGGAGGTTATTGCTTCAGACATGATGTTGTTAGGGTTTCTTAGAAAATTAGGGTTTTGGTGATATTTAGGGTTCTGGTGTTCTTTAAGATCAAAAGTTCCTCAACAAGCTCTGATACCACTTGTTGATCCCAAACTTAGATCGATTAGCTTTATGTATACGAGATTAGATCAAGTAATACACTTAGAGAAACCTTTGTATATGCTTATGAATCTAAGTGTTATGTGGAATTTAACACTTAAACAAGAACACACCATGATGTAAACAAACTTTCACTTTGATTATCAATATCAAACTTGCTTACAATGAAAGATGTTTACGAATGAAAACTTATACCTAAAGGTCTTCTTTTATAGACATAAGAAGCCTTGTACAATAATCTACGTATCAGCTATTGTAGGTAAAGATAAATATAGAAAATACATTGTTGTTCCTATCTTTACTAGAACTATTCAAGAATACAATAAACGCGTAGAGTATATTTTCCTATCAGTGCTTGTCTTCAATGTGTCAACGCTTGACTTTATCTTGTCAACGCTTGAGCTGTCAGCGCTTGTTTTGTTCTTGTCAACGCTTGTTTTGTTCTTGTCAGCGCTCAAGTGATCTGGCCTTAATTTATTCCCAACACTTGGAACCTCTATCTAGAACTTTAAATTATATGCCTGTTACTAATCCAGACATTGTGAAGGTAACTTCAAATGTTGTGGAAGAACAAGTTGTTAATGTTTCAGGTACACAGATTAATGAAGAGGTTGAATCACAAGCAGAAAAGTCATCTCCTATACTAGAGTATGTCACAATTCCCATATGGACAGATGCTTTTGCTGCTGCTGCTGGAAAGGATAATGGTGGTCCCCAAGTACCACCAGATAACAACATGCATGGTGCTTCAGGCGCTGACAAAGGCAAATCTAACGCTGACAGGACAAATTCAGACGTTGATGGCTCAAACGTTGACAACAACAGTTCAAAAGTTGTTAGCCCAACCGCTGACAACCAAGGTTCAGGCGTTGACAACACTTTTGCACATCTTTTCTCTTCTACATTTGAACAGGGTGAACCTTCTAATTTATATGAAGAGGTTCATTCTCATATTGATGAAAGATAGTCTGAAGAAGAAGATATTGACAACATGGAAAATGAGATTGAAGACACCAGACTTTTTGAAGGAGGAGTTCTCACTTCTACCATGAAGAATCACCCTACTTCTCAAATCATTGGTGATTTTATGACTCCTGTTCGGACTAGAAGATCTCATCAAGGTCTTGGTGGATTTATTTCCAATATTCACAAGAAAGTTGAGACCCCTCTTGTGCAAGCATGTTTGTTTGCCTGTTTTCTGTCACAACAGGAACCCAAGAAGATATTTGATGCTCTCAAAGAACCAATTTGGGTGGAAGCAATGCATGATGAGCTTCACCAATTTGCAATTCAGGATGTTTGTGAGCTGGTTGATTGTCCCAGATATGTCAGACCTACAGGGACAAGATGGGTTCTAAGAAACAAGAGAGATGAAAGAGGTATTGTGGTCAGAAACAAAGCAAGATTAGTGGCTCAGGGATATACACAAGAGGAGGGGATAGACTATGAGGAGGTCTTTGCACCAGTTGCAAGGATTGAAGCTATAAGGATTTTTCTAGCCTATGCATCCTGCATGGGCTTCACTTTCTATCAAATGGATGTCAAGAGTGCCTTCCTCTATGGAACAATTGTTGAGGAGGTATATGTGATGCAGCCTCCTGGTTTTGAGGATCCAGAGAATCCAGACAAGGTGTATAGAGTCAAGAAGGCTATGTATGGACTTCATCAAGCCCCAAGAGCATGGTATGGTACTTTGTCTACTTATTTGGTAGAGAATGGATTCAAGAGGGGTACTGATACACGGGATTTTACTATGGGGTTCAGATTACTTCTCGGAATCTTCTCGAATTAATCACGGTTCAAAGTGGAATAGTTTGTTCTTGGTTACTAGAAAGGGGTTGGTTTGTTATCTATTTTAAGCTAATAGTAAATAAATGTAAATGTCGTTGAGTGAAAAGAGTTTTAAAGATTAAACTAAAAAGACGAGTTAAAAATAAATGCTTGAAAACTTAAAGACTATATTAGAAAAAAATACTTTAACACTTAATAAATCTAAAACATGGAAATTTTGTAAAAACAAGAAATTTAGTCCGTCTGAATCCCTGGTCGGAATCCCGTCGGAATGTATTGTCGGAATAGGCTGATCGGAATAACAAAAATATCCTCGTCGGAATGTCTGTAAAGGAATCAGATCGGAATAATGTAATTGGTGCAATCGGAATATGGGAAACAAGCGCCAATCGGAATGTTGCCAAACTCGTCAAATCGGAATGTCTAAAACGAATCCAATCGGAATGTTTGACAAAACACTCCAATCGGAATATAATAAACACCACCGTCGGAATAACTAAACCCTAATCCGATCAATACGATCGGAATAAATGAGATGCAAATCGGAAAGAGCCAAAACCCTTTTCCGATCAAACGATCGGAATGAGGGGTGGTGATCGGAATGTTAGATCGGAAAGGGATTTACCCTTTCCGATTACCTTTTGATTCGAAATAAGCAAGCTATAAGCTATTTGAATAAGCTCAAACTAAAACTTGAACGAATCTAAAGTGAAAAAGATAAAATAAGCAACTTATCCAAACATAAAATAAGCAATCTTTTAAATCAAATTATAAAAAGACAAACATTTTAAGAAAACTTTTAAAAAGTAAATAAGCTAAACATATAAACAAGCCAATAAGCACAAAGATCTTAAAGCTTATTCGTATGCAAACTTAAGTAGGAATAAAAAGATTAACTTTTAAGCACGAAAACATTAATGAACAACACGGATCACATGTAATTCGCACCAAAAGTAAACTAAAATCAAGAAAGGTAGAAAGAGATGAAAGATTAAAAGCTTAACTTGAACTTGATTAATGAAATCAACAATACAAAAAGGTTTAATCTTGAAAGATTAAAAGAAAGAAAAGATGAAAACTTAGTGAGAGAAAGTTGAGAACTTTCTCTCTCTAAGACTAGAAAGGAAAAAGAAAAGTGAAAACTAAAAACTAAAAACTAACTCCAAATTGTAAAGAGAAGGCCTATTTATAGGTGTTTGCTTGTGGGCTTGTAAATGGGCTTTTCTTCTTCTTTTTCTTTAGTCTTTACGTCTCTCTAAATAAACGTTTCCGACTTTGGATTTTGAGAAGTGTCGGTGAATAATTCCAACTCGTCTTATAATCTTTTGTTTAATAGACTCGAGTTCTTCGACAAATAAGAATCTTCCATCTTTGGCACTTTTCTTCGATAAATCTTCAAATAGGCACAATTACTTCAAATCTTTTGCATCTCTTGGACAATAGACTTCGTCTTGAGTCTTTTTCTTCGATAAAACCCATGCAATCCCATGTTTTCTTCAATATTCATCCGGTTGACTCTGAAAACACAATAAACACAAAAACCACGCATAATTCCAAACAAATGATATTAAATACGTGTTTTGGTCTCGTTTTAGCCAGAAATAAGTGGTAAAAGGATGGGTGTTTTCACACCTATCAAATCCCCTACACTTAACCATTGCCATGCCCTCATGCAATGCTTAGTGATAAAGCAATTTTACACCCTTCTCATAATCAATCAACCTTGGCCTTATTAAAATATTACTAAACAAAAATTAAAATATTAAAACTTTAAGGTAAACAAAAGGATAGAAAACCATTTTCACTTGAAAATAGCTATATGGAAATAACTTAGAAAGAGATCAAGGACTTACATTAGGGCTTTGGTGCTGCGAAGATTTATCATCCTCAAGTTTCACGTTCCCCAAACTAAGCTTAAAAACGAGATCATTGTTATTATAAGTTAGCAAATCAAACACTTACACACATGGCTTAATTATATGCTTAAACTCCCTTATTCCTAGAGGTATCTCTTATATTTTATTTTTGTCTTAGAATGATCATGAAGAGGTATCTCTAACTTTGTTGACCACGACTTCATGATTATTTCTTCAATCGCTAATTGGGATTTTGAGATACAACGATCTGCCTCCTTTTCGGACTTGGATCTAATTATCCTCATCCCTTGTTAGGGTCTTTTCGGATAGACTTCTCCATGATCTTTATGGGAGTTGATTGCTTTTGGTCGTGATTCTTGATCCTTCATATTGATTTTGGGAATAATGCATTTCACATCACCTTGGATCTTTAGCAATAAGATTGAATCCTCATGCCTTGTTAGGGCCTTTTCGGACTCGCCAATCTTCGCGCCCCGCTTCATAAGTTATGCCTTGGCTATGAACTCTTATCATTAACGAGCAACTTTTAAACGATCTTGGGCTAAAAGCTAAGTAACTTTTCAAATCGTACGACCTTATTTATTGCAGATAAATTATTAGCAAGTGAGGGGAGAATAGGCAAATAATTACACCAAGTGAGCTTGTGCAAGAATATCGACTTATAATTGACTTTATCATTTCTCGTTCTCCACAATTTAAAATCTCAAGTAATGAAACTCGTGGATGCTTAGCCTAATAAACCAATTAAGGTCTACATGGTTAAGGATAATAGTTAGAATAAACTTGGATAAGTCTATTCGGGTTGAGTCAAAATAATCGCAACAGGCCTAATATGTCAAAGATTTCAAAACTAGCTACACCACTTTATTAATATTTTTGACTTTATTGCAGGATATATACATATGAAAGCAACGATAAAAATTTAAAAATTACGACTAAATGGCCAAAGTTAATTAAAAATTTGAAAAATGTTGAAAAAGATGATTTTCTTGTTAAATGAAGGCATTTTCATGGAAAAGTCCACTTAAAACTTCGATAGAAGTCCCCCTACACTTAAGATAAACATTGTACTCAATGTTTAAGCATGTGGGAAAAGTCTCCCCTACACTTATGACATTGTGCACGTTGGTTAAATCAAGTTAAGGAAGAGACGACTAAAGTGATCAATTTGAAATGTGAGTATGAAGAAAATTGAATCGCGATAGTTAAGAGATAGAACCGGATTTCGAATAACACGGGAGCACGGTTCTTCAAAGACAAACACCTATAGAGGTCCCCCCTACACTTAGGAGGTTAAAACGGAAAAGGATAGATACTCGGGCTGCCTCCCGAGGAGCGCTTGTTTTTTATAACCGAGTCACGAGCCTGACTCGACCCAAAATTAGTTCATGGGAAACATGGTGAGGGATGGAATCATCTCATGAGAGATGTCCTCACCAAAGTACAACTTCACTCGTTGGCCATTCACCTTTAAATTAGGTCCATTAGGTTGAGCGAGCTCGAGAGTACCATATGGAAAAATTTGGGCAATGGTGAATGGGCCGGACCAATGAGATTTCAGCTTGCCCGAAAAGATTTTCAACCGAGAGTTAAAGAGCAAAACTTTGTCTCCAACTTGGAACTCTCGGTTTTTAATATTAGAGTCGTGAATGAGCTTAGTCTTTTCCTTATAGATCAAAGAATTTTCATAAGCCTCATTCCGGAGGTCATTCAGTTCATTGAGTTGGATCTTGCGTAGGTCACCGACTTTGTTGATATCGAAATTAGCCCACTTCAAGGCCCAGTAAGCCTTGTGCTCCAAATCAATGTGTAGGTGGCATGCTTTCCCGTACACGAGACGATATGGCGTACAACCAATCGAAGTCTTGTATGCGGTACGAAAAGCCCACAGAGCATCATCAAGTTTATCGGTCCATGAGGCACGATGCTCTCCCACGGTTCTTTCGAGAATTCGCTTTAATCCTCGGTTAGAGATTTCAGCCTGGCCATTAGTTTGTGGGTGGTAGGCGGTGGATAGACGATGATTTACACCATACTTAGCCATGACTCTTGCGAATTGGTCATTGCAAAAATGAGTCCCGCGATCACTAATAATGGCACGAGGCACACTGAATCTAGCGAATAGCGATTTCAAAAAGTTACAAACCACCCTTGCGTCATTAGTGGGTAAAGCTTTGGCTTCAACACATTTGGAGACGTAGTCAACGGCTACAAGGATGTATTTGTTTCCTTTAGAGGAAGGGAATGGCCCCATAAAGTCGATACCCCAAACATCAAAGACTTCACACTCTTGTATGAAATTCTAAGGCATCTCGTCCTTATGTGTGATCTTGCCTTGTTTTTGGCAAGCATCACAACGTTTAACCATCTCGTGAGCGTCAGGATAGATGGTGGGCCAATAAAATCCCGAGTCAAACACTTTTTTGGCGGTGTAGTTGGGACCAAAGTGACCACCTGTGTGTCCTTTGTGGCAAGCGTCAAGGATTTCTAAAGCTGCCGGTCCATCAACACATCAGCGAATAATCAAATCGGCACATTGTTTGAATAGATATGGGTCATCCCAAAAGTAAGTCTTAATGTCTTTGAAGAACTTCTTCTTTTGTTGGGATGTTAACCCGTCGACGAGAATTCCACCCGCCAAGTAGTTTGCAATGTCCGCAAACCACGAGGGTTTCATCAGAATTCGAGTTGATAGACATTAAGGTCTCCAGGGGAAAAGAATCATTGATTTCTTTGTTCGGATGATCCCCTTGATAAGGATCCTCAAGTCTACTGAGATGATCCGCGTCTAGGTTTTCAGCTCCCTTCTTATCACGAATTTCGATTTTAAATTCTTGGAGTAGCAAAACCCAGCGAAGAAGTCTTGGTTTGGAATCTTGTTTAGTTAACAAGTACTTCAACGTGGAATGATCGGTATAAACGATTGTGGTGGAAAGGACAAGATAGGGGCGAAACTTTTCAAAGGCATAGACAACAGCTAAAAGCTCTTTTTCGGTTGTCGTGTAATGCAATTGAGCCCCTGTCATTGTCTTGCTAGCGTAATGGATCGGTTGGAAGTGTTTGTTCACTCTTGGCCCAAAACCGCTCCAATAGCAAAGTCGCTAGCATCGCACATCAACTCAAAGGGAAGCTCCCAATTAGGGGTAACCAAGACCGGTGCCTTAGTTAGCTTATCCTTAAGCAGGTTGAAGGCTTCAATACACTCGTTGGAAAAGATAAAAGGATTATCTTTTTCCAAGAGGTGGGTCATCAGGCGAGCGATTTTAGAAAAATCTTTGATGAAACGACGGTAGAAGCCCGCATGACCCAGGAAACTTCTCACACCCTTCACGGTTGAAGGTGGAGGAAACTTAGAAATAAAATCGACTTTAGCACGATCTTCTTCAAGACCGGCTTTGGAGATCTTGTGTCCTAGCACGATGCCCTCTTTTACCATGAAATGGCATTTTTTCCAATTAAGAACAAGGCGAGTGTATTCACACCGCTTAAGCATACGTTCTAAATTGGCAAGGCAAGCAGAGAAAGAATCGCCATAAACCGAGAAATCATCCATGAATACTTCCATAGTTTCTTCAACCATGTCATGGAAGATAGCCATCATACACCTTTGGAATGTCCCAGGAGCATTGCATAAACCAAAAGGCATACGTTTGTAAGAAAATGTTCCATAGGGACAAGTGAATGTGGTCTTTTCTTGTTCTTTGGGATCGATGGGAATTTGAAAATACCCGGAGAAACCGTCTAAAAAGAAGTAATAGTCATTACCAGCTAGACGCTCGAGCATTTGATACATGAAAGGAAGAGGAAAGTGATCTTTTCTCGTGGCATCATTGAGTTTGCGGTAGTCGATAAAAACTCTCCACCCAGTAACGAGACGAGTGGGAATCAACTCGTTGTGTTCATTGGGAACAACGGTTATTCCGCCCTTCTTGGGCACACAATGGATGGGACTTACCCAAGGCGAATCCGAGATAGGGTAAATCAAGCCGGCATCAAGAAGTTTGATAACCTCTTGTTTGATGACGTCATGAATTCGAGGATTAACCCTTCTTTGGCTCTGGATTGCTGGTTTAAAGTCATCTTCCATGAGAATCTTGTGAGTACAAAAGTTCGGATCAATTCCACGGATATCAGAAATTTTCCAAGAAATTACCTTCTTATGATCTTTAAGCACGGCGATGAGGCGAGATTTCTCTTCTTCTTTCAAGTCCTTAGCAATGATGACGGGCGACTTCTTCTTATCTTCAAGGAACACGTACTCGAGATGGGGCGGCAACTCCTTAAGTTCTAAATCCGGAGGATTTTCGATGGTAGGCGTATTCAAAGTCGGTTCATCGATAACAATATCCTTGGGAGATGGTGGAGAAATATTGTCTTCTTTAAGAAGGTTCTCAATGAGGCGAAGATCTTCATCCCAATCGGTGGGAGAATCATCATGTTCTAAGTTCACATCTCCCATTGTGGCTTCCAAATCTTTCCAAAGGAAATAACTTTCTCCAAATAGAGATAGTGATGACTCAATAGAGGAAACGGTCTCAACATTGGGAAGAGAGGTAGGAATACTTTTACAATCATCTTTGAAGTGTTCTTCACAAGCCTCATCAAGAACGTCAATACAATTAACACTCTCGTATGAATAATGCTGTTTAGAAAGCTTTCCCATATTGAAGACGATTTTATCGTCACCCACTCTCATGATAAGCTCACCCGCTTCAACATCGATGAGAGTGCGACCGGTCCTCAAGAATGGACGATCAACAATTAATGGCAAACGAGGGTCCATATCGTAATCGAAGACGACGAAATCGGCAGGAAAAGTGAATTTGTCGACTCCTACAAAAACGTCTTCGGCTATCCCCACTGGATAAGCAACCGTACGGTTAGCTAATTCCAAAGTCATTTTGGTGGGGACTAGCTCAGGGAGAGATAATTGCTTCCAAACGCTTAGAGGCATTATATTAATACTGGCACCTAGATCGGCTAGGGCCATGCAATTCTCTACTCCCGGGAAGTTGCAAGGGATTAAGAAGCGACCCGGATCACCAAGCTTGGTTGGCAATTTCCTTAAGAGCACTGCAGAGCAATTCTCATTAAGTTGGGTGTTAGCAATATCAAGAAGCTTCTTCTTGTCGCTAAGAAGATCTTTGAACATTTTCGCATATTTGGGCATGTGAGCGAGAGCCTCAGCGAAGGAGATGTTAAAATTCAATTGTTTAAACATTTTAAGAAAGTTCGAAACCTGAATATCGTCCTTGCTTTTGAGCTTCTCTTTCCTCAACCTTGATGGATAAGGTATCTCGGAAGAAGAGGAAGTCTTTGGGAGAATAGGATCACTCACATCCTTGGGTGGAGGACGGGTAGAAGTAAGAGGTGGAGAAATTGGGGAAGTAGAAGGTTGAGGAATAGGAGCAGGTGACTCGTGTTCCTTAATCACAATCACCGGTGGAGGTATAGGAATCTCGGGTTCCTTGGTACCTTTGCCGCTGCGAGTGGTGATTGCTTTCATCTCCCCTCTTGGATTCGCAACGGTGTTACTCGGAAGAGTACCCGAAGAAGAGGGTTGATTACCTTGGAAGAAACTAGCCATCATGTTCCTTAAGTCATTCGTTTGACTTGCTAAAGTGTTTCTCATATCAGCTCGAAGATCGTTCCCTTGTTTCACCATGTCTGCTTTCAAGTTGAGCACTTCCCATTGGAGATTGTCCATGATCACATCATTAGTCCTCATGTAGGTTACAATATCTTGGGGTAATGCGGTGGGTTGGTTGGGAGGAGCATTGTAGGCGGTTGGTTGATAAGCAGGTTGTTGGTAAACTTGGTTGTTTCTTTGAGGTGGATATGGTTGTTTGTGAGGTGGTTGGTATGGTGCACGAGGTTGTTGTTGAGGAGGGCGATTGAGGTTTTGTTGTTGGTTTAGGTTGTTAGGAGGAAAACCGGGTGGTGAAAGAAAGTTGTTTGAGCGGTAGCTAAGCAAGTTGCGGTCACCTTGAGGACGAGCTTGAAAAGCGGCCAGAGGATAGGTACCGTATGCTGCATTAACTTTCTCAGAAGGATAGTCTTGGGTGGCAGTACAAGTGGTGTAAGAGTGAGGACCCCCGCATATTTCACATGGTTGGCTAACAGCATTGACTTGAGTGTCTTGAGCGTTTTTATCGTTGATGCTGTTGGTGTTGCTAGCGGTGTGGGTAACAAGCGATTCAAGAAGCGACGTAATTTTGTCAAGTCTCTTGTCGTTGTCACTAGTACTAGCACTAGCGGCATTGGTCCGAACACTCTTGGTTTGCACACGAGACTTATTTTCAATAATATCCCAAGCGGCATTGGAAGTCTTAACCAAAATATTACCCCCCGAGGCACTGTTTAGTGAATCTTGGTCATTCATGCTTAAACCATTATAAAAAGTATTAATTTGGTGCACTTTGGTAAAACCATGTTGTGGGCACTTTCTTAAAAGATCTTTGAAACGGTCCCAAGATTCACTAAAAGACTCATCGTACTTTTGTTCAAAATTAATGATTTCATTCCGCAAAGCGGTAGTACGAGAGGGTGGGAAAAAGTAGTTTATGAATTTGGTTTCCAAATCCGTCCACGTCAGAATACTTTGTGGCGGTTCCTTTGCAAGCCAATGCCGGGCTTGTCCCTCTAAGGAGAAAGGAAAAAGTTGTAAACGGATTACCTCTTGTGGAACACCATTGAATTTGACCGTATTCGTTAGTTGCAAGAATCTCTTGATGTGGCCCAAGAATGGTTGAGTAGAGACCATCTGAATAAAGCCGGATTTGAGCTCAAAGTTGTTAGCTGCAATCGCGGGTATCACAATTGGATCATTGTTTCCCTCCACATGTGCTTGCAAAAGTTCAATCATCGGGCGATTGTCTGGTAGAGGTTCATTGTTGTTGTTATTATTGTTGTTGAGAGGTGGATTGTTATTGTTGTTGTTATTATTGTTGTTTTGAGGTGGATTGTTATTGTTGTTGTGTACACCGGCCATGTCTAAGTCTTCGAGAGGCTCGGGCTCTTGATCAAATGTTGATCGTGTACGCATGCACCTGCAAAAGAACTAACAAATCAAACAAGAAATATTTTTGGTTTTTATGGTTTTTTTAATTTTTTTAATTTTTGAAAATTTTATATTTTTTTTGGTTTTTGAAAATTTTTATGAAAAAGAAACGTTCACGGCGAACGGATCCCAAAATCCAAGTTCTCACAAAAAACTGGTAATCTTAACGAGAAGAGCCGGTAGCGGCGCCATTTGATACACGCAATTTTGCTATGGGGTTCAGATTAGTTCTCGGAATCTTCTCGAATTGATCACGGTTCAAAGTGGAATAGTTTGTTCTTGGTTACTAGAAAGGGGTTGGTTTGTTATCTATTTTAAGCAAATAGTAAATAAATGTAAATGTCGTTGAGTGAAAAGAGTTTTAAAGATTAAACTAAAAAGACGAGTTAAAAATAAATGCTTGAAAACTTAAAGACTATATTATAAAAAATACTTGAACACTTAATAAATCTAAAACTTGGAAATTTTGTAAAAACAAGAAATTTAGTCCGTCGGAATCCCTGGTCGGAATCCGTCGGAATAGGCTGATCGGAATAACAAAAATATCCTCGTCGGAATGTCGGAAAAGGAATCAGATCGGAATAATGTAACTGGTGCAATCGGAATATGGGAAACAAGCGCCAATCGGAATGTTGCCAAACTAGTCAAATCGGAATATCCAAAACGAATCCAATCAGAATGTTTAACAAAACACTCCAATCGGAATATAATAAACACCACCGTCGGAATAACTAAACCCTAATCCGATCAATACGATCGGAATAAATGAGATGCAAATCGGAAAGAGCCAAAACCCTTTTCCGATCAAACGATCGGAATGAGGGGTGGTGATCGGAATGTTAGATCGGAAAGGGGTTTACCCTTTCCGATTACCTTTTGATTCTAAATAAGCAAGCTATAAGCTATTGGAATAAGTTCAAACTAAAACTTGAACGAATCTAAAGTGAAAAAGATAAAATAAGCATCTTATCCAAACTTAAAATAAGCAATCTTTTAAATCAAACTATAAAAAGACAAACTTTTTAAGAAAACTTTTAAAAAGTAAATAAGCTAAACATATAAACAAGCCAATAAGCACAAAGATCTTAAAGCTTATTCGTATGCAAACTTAAGTAGGAATAAAAAGATTAACTTTTAAGCACGAAAACATTAATGAACAACACGGATCACATGTAATTCGCACCAAAAGTAAACTAAAATCAAGAAAGGTAGAAAGAGATAAAAGATTAAAAGCTTAACTTGAACTTGATTAATGAAATCAACAATACAAAAAGGTTTAATCTTGAAAGATTAAAAGAAAGAAAAGATGAAAACTTAGTGAGAGAAAGTTGAGAACTTTCTCTCTCTAAGACTAGAAAGGAAAAATAAAAGTGAAAACTAAAAACTAAAAACTAACTCCAAATTGTAAAGAGAAGGCCTATTTATAGGTGTTTGCTTGTGGGCTTGTAAATGGGCTTTTCTTCTTCTTTCTTCTTTAGTCTTTACGTCTCTCTAAATAAACGTTTCCGACTTTGGATTTTGAGAAGTGTCGGTGAATAATTCCAACTCGTCTTATAATCTTTTGTTTAATAGACTCGAGTTCTTCGACATATAAAAATCTTCCATCTTTGGCCCTTTTCTTCGATAAATCTTCGAATAGGCACAATCACTTCAAATCTTTTGCATCTCTTGGAGAATAGACTTCGTCTTGAGTCTTTTTCTTCGATAAACCCCGTGCAATCCCATGTTTTCTTTAATATTCATCCGGTTGACTCTGAAAACATAATAAACACAAAAACCACGCATAATTCCAAACAAATGATATTAAATACGTGTTTTGGTCTCGTTTTAGCCAGAAATAAGTGGTAAAAGGATGGGTGTTTTCACACCTATCAGGTACCATAGATCAGACACTGTTTACAAAGAAGAAGGGTAAGGATGTTCTACTTGTGCAGGTCTATGTTGATGATATCATTTTTGGGTCTACTGATCCAAAGATGAGTGAGGATTTCTCCAAGCTTATGACAGACAAATTCAAGATTAGTGCAATGGGGGAGATGAACTTCTTTCTAGGGTTACAAGTTCAGCAGAAAGAAGATGGTATCTTCATCTCCCAGGATAAATATGTGGCAGAGATCTTGAAGAAGTTTGGCTTTTCTCCACATGAAAAGAGGGCTACTACTCCTATGGATAGAGAACACCCTTGGGGAAAGATTGGAGATGGAAAGGATGTTGATGTCAGACACTATAGATCAATGATTGGTTCATTGATGTATCTCACAGCCTCCAGACCTGACATCATGTTTGATGTGTGTGCTTGTGCACGCCATCAAGTGACTCCCAAAGAATGTCACCTTTATGCTGTCAAAAGAATCTTTAGGTACCTAAGATGTTATCCTAGTCTTGGGTTGTGGTACCCAAAGGATTCACCATTGGAGCTAATTGCATATTCAGACAGTGACTATGGAGGTGATAAGTTTGATAGAAAATCCACAACTGGTGGATGTCTGTTTCTTGGGAGCAGGTTGATATCTTGGCAATGCAAGAAACAAACAGTGGTGGCTAATTCTACAACTGAAGCAGAGTATGTGGCTGCAGCTGCTTGTTGTGGACAAGTTTTGTGGATCCAGAACCAGCTGTTGGACTATGGGTACAATTTCATGCATACCAAGATATTTGTTGACAATAACAACACATTATGCATTATTAAGAATCCTGTACATCATTCTAAAACTAAACACATAGAAATTAGACACCATTTTATAAGAGATTGTTTTGAAAAGGGTTTAATACAACCTGATAGGGTTGACACAGAAGAAAATGTGTCATATTTACTAACTAAACCTTTTGATGCCGGAAGGTTTCAATACTTGGTAACAAGTATTGGAATGATCAATCTCACTAAATATGTGTTTTTGAGTCTTTTTTTTAAAGTATGTACAGGATAATGCATTGTTATTGGTCTTTTTGAGGATTTAGATTTTCCACTATATTTTTCTAACACTGACAAAGGTTGATTGAACGCTGATACGTGCTTTTGTGACGTTGTCAGCAATATAATTGTCTAACGCTGACAAAGCTTTCCTTAATGCTGTCAAGTGTTATCAGGGCGTTGTCAGCAACAATGTTAGTTTTGTGGTTTTTAATCTAAATGTGCAGGTGGTGTTAGCATTATACCATTGGATACAGAGTTGCATAAGGATCATTGGAGAAGCATTTGGACATGTTTTTATTTATGGATGATGGTTGGAATTTTTAATTCCTATCTTGAAAGTTTGGGTATCCATATGATACTCTTATCACAATTCTAGATTGTGTCCACAGGTGAGTATGAGTTAGTTTTACTAAATCATGAGGTACTGTAGCATGCAAAGTTGATATACTATGCATGCTGCCAAGACATTTTTGGCCTAGAATTGGTTGTGGTCTGTTAGGAGACTTGGGAATGATTTTTGTCATGGGTTTTACCTGGGAGTACCAAGGAATTTTATAAGGTAACTTAGTTGTTAAGAATTTTGGTTAGCAAGGGACACTAGAGGACTGTTATGTCTATCTTGCATAAGCAAGTGTGCATAACTGGACAGTTCTTGCCGCCCGATAATAATTATCAACTTTTTGGTTATCTTCTCTAGGATAAATTACTTTGTTAAGGTCATTTTTCATTTTTATAAATTTTTATTTTTGGACGCTGACAAGTGTTTTTCCAAGCGTTGTTGTGACCAATTTAGACGCTGACCTGGCTTTGGCAAACGTTGACAAGAATATAGCCGTTGGGAGTTGATGGGTTATTTTTTACCGTTGACACTCAATGGGACCTACCCAGTTGTTACTTTTTGACATACTTTTAGGCCGTAATTTTGGTAGCAGATAACTCTCATTTAATGCATGAGATAAACTTATTCTTTTTCAATATTTTCATGATTGCATTTTGAAAATACTTGCCTATTTTTGGGCCAATCACATGCATTTTCTTCTCCTATATATTTGGCTCCTATTTTAAACAGGGTACCTATTATTCTTGTCTAACACAATTTTATCCTATAACTTCATCTTTATCAATTATTCATAACAGCTTTCAACAATGGCACCAAAGTTTAAACCAAGTGATTTGGAATTGGGGTTCAGAAGTCAACACAACATGGTGGCATATCTTGAAGCTGATGATACTCTGTTTCCCCAATACACACAGATGGTGGCGTATTTGAACGCATACCCTTTTAGGTATGCTCTTTTTCATGCTCCACTCATTCCTGTCACACATATTAAACAGTTTTGGAACAATGTAAGTTCCTCAACAGTTAATAGAGTGACTACATTATCTTCTATTGTTCATGGGAGAACATGGGTGGTTACTGAAGCTTTGGTACGCCAAGCTTTGCATCTTGATGATGCTGATGGTATAACCACCCTCCCCATTAGTGAAATAGAACAAGGACTAAGGGCTTTGGGTTATCATTTTCCTGCTGAAGGAACTTTAAATAAATATCATAAACAGGAGTTTCCCCCAGCCTGGAAGTACCTAATACATGTCCTCTTACATTGGTTGAGTCCCAATTGTACTATACACAATGAGATCCATAGATCTATTGCAAGTGCTATTGTGTGCATTGCTACTGGGCAAAAGTTTAATTATTCCAAAATGATTTTTGAGGGCATGTGTAAAAATAAAGGGAACAAAATGACTTTAGCTTATCCCAGATTTTTACAAATGGTTTTTGATGTCCAAGGTTACTGCACAAGAGATCATGATGATTTTTATGAGATCCCTGTGCAAAAGAAAGCAATTTTTATGAAGATAAACTCACCCCCACATCGTGACCTACCTCTCATCCCTGCTATGATTGCTTTCGTTGAAGCAGAACAACCCCAACCAGACCCCCAACCTCAAATTGACCCAATCCGTGAGCCTTTACCTTCACCATAACATATGCAAATTGATCAGGAACCCTTCGACGCTGACACGTTTAATGTTGGCATTGATGTGCCTATTTCCAACGTTGACACCAATCCTTCCCAGACCCAAACACCCCTTAACCAACCAACATCCACCCAATCCACATCTTCTTCTCCCCCAACACAATATAGGTTACAAAAACGCCAAAGGACTACTGGAGTGTTCTCCTCTAGTGGTCCTAGCCATGTAGCAGAGAGAACCACCACCACAAGTGTGGTTGGTGCTATATATGAGGCTGGAACTATTGGTTCTGGCTTAGATGCTGGCCAATACAGTCCTAACATCTTTAAGACCTCATCCATGCCCCATGAATCTGACTTGGGAGGTCAAATACCCATTTTGGAGGAGGGCAGAATGGAACCCATGACATTAATGGAATTGAAGGCTGTCTACATTAGCTTGTAAAAGCAAAATGCAGACTTGGTACAAACATTCAGTACACAAGGCCTTGAACTCAAGCAATTGAGGGAGAGGATTGTTATTTTGGAAACAGCTGAGTCAAGGAGAAGGCAGACAAGGGTCCTTTTATCTGAGGAGGATTCTTACAAAGGGGAGGAAGCTGCTACAGAGCCTGTTAATTTGAGTGATAAAGGCTCACATGAAGCTGCTACAGAACCATTTGTTGAGATTGGAAAAGGTTCATATGATGAAGAATCTTTGGGTGTTGCTGAAGCCCTTCCTAAGTTGAAGAAACAGACAGGTTTTGATACGTCTCTAGTTAATCCTATAAACTTAAACTTGTCATTTACAGCCATGTTGGAGGAAATTGCAAGAGGCGCTGAGACAGGTAATTTGAGCGTTGACAAGCAGAATTTAAACGCTGACATGAGTATCTTGGGCGCTGACACAACAAAAGTGAGCGTTGACAGACCAGCAAATGAGGTTGATGTATTCCAGTCATCATCTATCATCAAGGAGGTTTCTTCACAGGTATTACCATCTACCTTACCAACAGTTGATCCATTAGATAAGGGTAAGGGTATTATGGTAGAAGAAGTTGTTCCAAAGAATGCAGCACAAATTGAGTTTGATAGAAAGTTGGCTGCACAAATTGTGGAACAAGAAAGAAAGGAGGTGGGTGAATCACCTTTTGTTGTTACTTCAGAAGAGCAAGAAGGAAGTGATGAAGCCAGTTCAGACTCAAGTGTTATGATCATAGAACAACCAGAAAGGCTTGAGTATGGTGATGAATTGGCAAAAGAGAAGTTGAATGAGCTGAAATTACAGGTTGATTTTGATATGCCAGAAGTTGTTTAGATGTACCATGCCTGGGAAGATAGGTGTATAGAGAATCCACATTTGACCATTTCAGATCAGATATGGGGTTTGGAGATTCTTCTCAGAGTACAAAAGGATTGCAAGGTCATTCTGAAACACAAAGCAAGCAATGTTCTCTCAAATTTGAAAAGGGATAGAAGGGAGTTGTAATGCATGTTGCTCAGATGTCATGGAACAGGGTGGACATATAAGAAGTTGACTGAATTGACATTTGAAGAGTTGGAGTGTAGAGCTTATCCCATTTGGGTTAGAGTGCAGGAAGAAAACACTCTAACACTTCTTTTTGATGAAAGAAAAGAAGAACTTGCAGAGGAAATGGAGCTTAAGAAGAAATGTTTGTTCCCAAACCAGTGAAGAAGGGAGTCCCTCTTGAGTTTCCCAAAGATATGGATCCATTAAATCCACGTGAAGTTGTTATAAGAAAGAGCCTCGAGCTCTCACCAATAGAAGCTTCAGATATAGTACAAGTGTTACAACTTGATTCCAGAAACCCTATTATAAGATATGAAGAAGATGAATGTTGCTTTTGGATGATTGATAGGTATGGAAAAGAGGTTTACACTTTTACCACCCTTATATCTTTGTTTGCAAGTTTGGATAGAGAAGACTTAGTAGACCTATGGAGGTTGTTAGAGGCGAAGTATGAGACTGAAGCACCAACTTCAGTCAATGGAATAAAACTGTGGTCCACATTCAAGAGAATATATGGACCAAGAGATGAAGATCCTGCTATTTGGAAGGATCTTAAAGATGACCTCAGTGGTTTTCAATGGAGATTGTATTCAGCTGCTAGTGTTTATTATTTAAGTTCTACAAAGTTTGTTGAGTATCTACTTGTAGATGGTCAGTATTTCATGTCCAAGGAAGTCTTGGATAAGATGAAGCATACACAGCTGGAAATTGATTATTCAAGTGACGTGGCCAAAGACATGATCAGATTTATTTATTACCAATATGAGAAGGTTTGTAAGATTCCTTCTAGCCCTTAATGTTTATTCAGAAACTTGATCACTAGAGTAGATATCAAGTTTAGGGGAGGATTGTTGGGAATAAAATATAGCCAGTCTACTTGAGCGCTGACAAGAGTAAAACAAGCGTTGACAAGAAGAAAACAAACGCTGACAGGTCAAGCGTTGATACGTTGAAGACAAGCACTGATGGAAGGATATGATTTACGCGTTTATTATGTTCTAGATTACTTCTAGTAAAGATAGGAACAACAATGTATTTTCTATATTTATCTTTACCTATAATAGTTGATACGTAGATTATTGTACAAGGCTTCTTATATCTATAAAAGAAGACCTTTAGGTTAATGTTCAATATAAGTTTTCATACGTTAAACACTTTCATTGTAAGAATGTTTGATATCATTAATCAAAGTGAAAGTTTGTTTACATCTTGTGTGTTCTTCTTTAAGTGTTAATTCCGCATAACATTTAGACTGTCATATACATATACAAAGGTTTCTCTAAGTGTATTACTTGATCTAATCTCGTATACATAAAGCTAAATCGATCTAAGTTTGGGATCAACATAAGATCGTGTGACGAAGAAGGCTTCCTTAAAATGGCCATAACTTCAGCACCGTAAGTTCATTTTCAGCCTGTGACCTGTCAAAAAACGACCAAAAAACTAGAGGAATATCGCTGTAAGCAACATTAGGCTGGTTAAGGAATTTTGAAGGCCCAAAAAGCCATTTTACTATGCTTTTTTCATTAGTTTTCTATATTATCCACCTTTGTAGGTTTCCCAAGGAAAATCAATTCATTTTTGTGTTGATCAAACAATGTTAAATGTTCTTGGAGCTCACTCGTATTTTTAATATCAATTGATGGTATGCCATCACGATTTCCTTGTCTAGTAAAATCACAACTACATCACCAACTAATTTGCTACAGTCAAGTCTGGTTAAAATATAGCCAAACCCAACCAAAACATGCTAAATACGACCAAAACATGATCAATACAATGAAACCATAGTAGAAATCTTATTTCCACGGATTTGGCATGGTTTTCCCGGTTTATTCACAATTTCTCCTGTTTTCCCCGGTTAATGTCCAATTTCGTCCGATCTAGCCCGATTTCGTCTGTTTTGATGTGTTTCGAACGGTTTAGCCCGTTTCAGCCGGATTTGGATGTGTATGGCCATGTTTGAAAGTTGTACAGTTAGTATATGCCAATGAAATTGTATGTCGATGGAGGCAAAAGTATTGAAGTACGGACTGACTTGGTTCTCGAAACCCAAGATCGTGTGACAAAGAAGTCTTTCTTAAAATGGCAATAACTTCAGCACCGTAAGTTCGTTTTCAGCCCGTGATTTGTCAAAACGACCGAAAAACAAGAGGAACATCACTGTAACCAACTTTAGGCTCGTTAAGGATTTTTGAAGTCCCAAAAAGCCATTTTACTATGTTTTTTTTCATTAGTTTTGTATATTATACACCTTTGTAGGTTTCCCAAGGAAAATCAATATCATTGTTGTGTTTATCAAAGAATGTTAAATGTTGTTGGAGCTCACTCGTATTTTTAATATCAATTGATGGTATGCCATCACGATTTCCTTGTCTAGTAAAACCACAACTACATCACCAACTAATTTGCTACATTCAAGTCTAGTTAAAACATAGCCAAACTGAACCCAAACATTCTAAAGACGACCACAACATGATCAATACAATCAAACCATAGTAGAAATTCTATTTCCACGGATTTGGCATGGTTTGACCGGTTTATTCAGACTTTCTCCGGTTTTCTCCGGTTAACGTCCGATTTCGTCTGATTTCATCCGTTTTGATATGTTTCGAACGGTTTAGCCCGTTTCAGCGGGATTTGGATGTGTATGACCATGTTTGAAAGTTGTACAGTTACTATATGCCAATGAAATTGTATGTTGATGGAGGCAAAAGTATTGAAGAACGGACTGACTTGGTTCTCGAAGCCCAAGATAGTGTGATAAAGAAGGCTTTCTTAAAATGGCCATAACTTCAGCACCGTAAGTTTGTTTTCAGCCCGTGGCCCGTCAAAACGATCGAAAAAACAAGAGGAACATCGTTGTAACCAAATTTAGGCTTGTGAAGGATTTTTGAAGGACCAAAAAGCCATTTTACGATGCTTTTTTAATTAGTTTTATATATTATCCACATTTCTAGGTTTCCCAAGGAAAATTAATTCATTGTTGTGTTGATCAAACAATGTTAAATGTTCTTGGAGGTCACTCGTATTTTTAATATCAATTGATGGTATGTTATCCCGATTTCCTTGTCTAGTAAAATCACAACTACCTCACCAACTAATTTGCTACAGTCAAGTCTCGTTAGAACATAGCCAAACCCAACCAAAACATGCTAAATACGACCACAACATGATCGATACAATCAAACCATAGTAGAAATCTTATTTCCACGGATTTGACATGGTTTGCCCGGTTTATTCACACTTTCTCCGGTTTTCCCCGGTTAACGTCCGATTTCGTCCGATCTCGTCCGATTTCGTCCGTTTTGATACGTTTCGAACGGTTTAGCCCGTTTCAGCCGGATTTGGATGTGTATGGCCATGTTTGAAAGTTGTACAGTTAGTATATGCCAATGAAATTATATATTGATGGAGGCAAAAGTATTGAAGAACGGACTGACTTGGTTCTCGAAGCCCAAGATCGTGTGACGAAGAAGGCTTCCTTAAAATGGCCATAACTTCAGCACCGTAAGTTCGTTTTCAGCCCGTGACCTGTCAAAAACGACATAAAAACAAGAGGAATATCGTTGTAAGCAACTTTAGGCTGGTTAAGGAATTTTGAAGGCCCAAAAAGCCATTTTACTATGCTTTTTTCATTAGTTTTGTATATTATCCACCTTTGTAGGCTTCCTAAGGAAAATCAGTACCATTGTTGTGGATTAAACAATGTTAAATGTTGTTGGAGCTCACTCGTATTTTTAATATCAATTTTTGGTATGCCATCACTATTTCCTTGTCTAGTAAAACCACAATTACATCACCAACTAATTTGCTACATTCAAGTCTGGTTAAAACATAGCCAAATCTAACCAAAACATGCTATAGACGACCACAACATGATCAATTCAATCAAATCATAGTAGAAATCCTATTTCCACAGATTTGGCATGGTTTGCCCGGTTTATTCATACTTTCTCCGGTTTTCCCCGGTTAACGTCCGATTTCGTCCGATCTCGTCCGATTTGGTCCGTTTTGATATGTTTCGAACGGTTTAGCCCGTTTCATCCGGATTTGGATGTGTATGACCATGTTTGAAAGTTATACAGTTAGTATATGCTAATGAAATTGTATGTTGATGGAGGCTAAAGTACTGAAGTAAGGACTGACTTGGTTCTCGAAGCCCAAGATCGTGTGACGAAGAAGGCTTCCTTAAAATGGCCATAACTTCAGAACCGTAAGTTCGTTCTCAGCCCGTGACCTGTCAAAACGACAGAAAATCAAGACGAACATCGCTGTAACCAACTTTAGACTGGTTAAGCAATTTTGAAGGCCCAAAAACCCATTTTACTGTGCTTTTTTCATTAGTTTTGTATATTATCCACCTTTGTAGGTTTCCCAAGGAAAATCAATATCATCGTTGTGTTGATCAAACAATGTTAAATGTTGTTGGAGCTCACTCGTATTTTTAATATCAATTTGCTACATTCAAGTCTGGTTAACACATATCCAAACCCAACCAAAACATGCTAAAGACGACCACAACATGATCAATAGAATCAAATCATAGTAGAAATCATATTTCCACGGATTTGGCATCGTTTGCCCGGTTTATTCAGACTTTCTCCGGTTTTCCCCGGTTAACGTCCGCTTTCGTCCGATCTCGTCCGATTTCGTCCGTTTTGATATGTTTAGAATGGTTTAGCCCGTTTCAGTCGGATTTGGATGTGTATGACCATGTTTGAAAGTTGTACAGTTAGTATATGCAAATGAAATTGTATGTTGATGGAGGCAAAAGTATTGAAGTACGGACTGACTTGGTTCTCGAAGCCCAAGATCGTGTGACGAAAAAGGCTTTCTTAAAATGGCCATAACTTAAGCACCGTAAGTTCGTTTTCAGCCTGTGACCTGTCAAAACGACCGAAAAACAAGAGGAACATCACTGTAACCAACTTTAGGCTGGTTAAGGATTTTTGAAGGCCCAAAAAGCCATTTTACTATGTTTTTTTCATTAGTTTTGTATATTATACACCTTTGTAGGTTTCTCAAGGAAAATCAATATCATTGTCGTGTTGATCAAACAATGTTAAATGTTGTTGGAGCTCACTCGTATTTTTAATATCAATTGATGGTATGCCATCACGATTTCCTTGTCTAGTAAAACCACAACTACATCACCAACTAATTTTCTACATTCAAGTCTAGTTAAAACATAGCCAAACTCAACCAAAACATGCTAAAGACGACCACAACATGATCAATACAATCAAACCATAGTAGAAATCCTATTTCCACGGATTTGGCATGGTTTGACCAGTTTATTCAGACTTTCTCCGGTTTTCTCTAGTTAACGTCCGATTTCGTCCGATTTCATCCGTTTTGATATGTTTCGAACGGTTTAGCCCGTTTCAGCCGGATTTGGATGTGTATGACCATGTTTGAAAGTTGTACAATTAGTATATGCCAATGAAATTGTATGTTGATGGAGGCAAAAGTATTGAAGAACGGACTGACATGCTTCTCGAAGCCCAAGATAGTGTGATGAAGAAGGTTTTCTTTAAATGGCCATAACTTCAGCACCGTAAGTTTGTTTTCAACCCGTGGCCCGTCAAAACGACCGAAAAAAAAGAGGAACATCGCTGTAACCAACTTTAGGCTGGCTAAGGATTTTGGAAGGACCAAAAACCCATTTTACAATGCTTTTTTCATTAGTTTTGTATATTATCCACATTTGGAGGTTTCCCAAGGAAAATCAATTCATTTTTGTGTTGATCAAACAATGTTAAATGTTCTTGGAGCTCACTGTATTTTTAATATCAATTAATGGTATGTTATCACGATTTCCTTGTCTAGTAAAATCACAACTACATCACCAACTAATTAGCTACAGTCAAGTCTGGTTAAAACATAGCCAAACCCAACTAAAACATGCTAAATACGACCACAACATGATCAATACAATCAAACCATAGTGGAAATCTTATTTCCACGGATTTGGCATGGTTTGCCAGGGTTTTTCACACTTTCTCCGGTTTTCCCCGGTTAACGTCCGATTTCTTCCGATCTCGTCCGATTTCGTCCGTTTTGATACGTTTCGAACGGTTTAGCCCGTTTCAGCCGGATTTGGATGTGTATGACCATGTTTGAAAGTTGTACAGTTAGTATATGCCAATGAAATTATATATTGATGGAGGCAAAAGTATTGAAGAACGGACTAACTTTGTTCTCGAAGCCCAAGATCGTGTGACGAAGAAGGCTTCCTTAAAATGGTCATAACTTCAGCACCGTAAGTTCGTTTTCAGCCCGTGACTTGTCAAAAAACGACCGAAAAACAAGAGGAATATTGTTGTAAGCAACATTAGGCTGGTTAAGGAATTTTGAAGGCCCAGAAAGCCATTTTACTATGCCTTTTTCATTAGTTTTGTATATTATCCACCTTTGTAGGTTTTCCAAGGAAAATCAATTCATTGTTGTGTTGATCAAACAATGTTAAATGTTCTTGGAGATCACTCGTATTTTTAATTTCAATTGATGGTATGCCATCACGATTTCCTTGTCTAGTAAAATCACAACTACGTCACCAACTAATTTGCTACAGTCAAGTCTGGTTAAAACATAGCCAAACCCAACCAAAACATGCTAAATACGACCACAACATGATCAATACAATCAAACCATAGTAGAAATCTTATTTCCACAGATTTGGCATGGTTTTCCAGGTTTATTCACACTTTCTCCGGTTTTCCCCGGTTAACGTCCGATTTCGTCCGATCTCGCCCGATTTCGTTCGTTTTGATATGTTTCGAACGGTTTAGCCCGTTTCAGCCGGATTTGGATGTGTATGTCCATGTTTGAAAGTTGTACAGTTAGTATATGCCAATGAAATTATATATTGATGGAGGCAAAAGTATTGAAGAACGGACTGACTTGGTTCTCGAAGCCCAAGATCGCGTGACGAAGAAGGCTTCCTTAAAATGGCCATAACTTCAGCACCGTAAGTTCGTTTTCAGCCCGTGACCTGTCAAAACGACCTAAAAAATAAGAGGAACATCGATGTAACAAACTTTAGGCTGGTTAAGGAATTTTGAAGGCCAAAAAAGCCATTTTACTATGCTTTTTTCATTAGTTTTGTATATTATCCACCTTTGTAGGTTTCCTAAGGAAAATCAATATCATTGTTGTGGATTAAACAATGTTAAATGTTGTTGGAGCTCACTCGTATTTTTAATATCAATTGTTGGTATGCCATCACGATTTCCTTGTCTAATAAAACCACAATTACATCACCAACTAATTTGCTACATTCAAGTCTGGTTAAAACATAGCCAAACCTAACCAAAACATGCTATAGACGACCACAACATGATCAATACAATCAAATCATAGTAGAATTCCTATTTCCACGGATTTGGCATGGTTTGCCCGGTTCATTCATACTTTCTCCGGTTTTCCTCGGTTAACGTCCGATTTCGTCCGATCTCGTTCGATTTGGTCCGTTTTGATATGTTTCGAACGGTTTAGCCCGTTTCAGCCGGATTTGGATGTGTATGACCATGTTTGAAAGTTATACAGTTAGTATATGCCAATGAAATTGTATGTTGATGGAGGCTAAAGTACTGAAGTACGGACGGACTTGGTTATCGAAGCCCAAGATCGTGTGACGAAGAAGGCTTCCTTAAAATGGCCATAACTTTAGAACCGTAAGTTCTTTCTCAGCCGTGAGCTGTCAAAACGACCGAAAATCAAGACGAACATCGCTGTAACCAACTTTAGGCTGGTTAAGGAATTTTGAAGGCCCAAAAAGCCATTTTACTGTGCTTTTTTCATTAGTTTTGTATATTATCCACCTTTGTAGGTTTCCCAAGGAAAATCAATATCATTGTTGTGTTGATCAAACAATGTTAAATGTTGTTAGAGCTCACTCGTATTTTTAATATCAATTGATGGTATGCCATCACGATTTCATTGTCTAGTAAAACCACAACTACATCACCAACTAATTTGCTACATTCGAGTCTATTTAAAACATAGCCAAACTCAATCAAAACATGCTAAAGACGACCACAACATGATCAATACAATCAAACCATAGTAGAAATCCTAATTCCACGGATTTGGCATGGTTTGACTGGTTTATTCAGACTTTCTCCGGTTTTCTCCGGTTAACGTCCGATTTCGTCCGATTTCATCCGTTTTGATATGTTTCGAACGGTTTAGACCGTTTCAGTCGGATTTGGATGTGTATGACCATGTTTGAAAGTTGTACAGTTAGTATATGCCAATGAAATTGTATGTTGATGGAGGCAAAAGTATTGAAGATCGGACTGACTTGGTTCTCGAAGCCCAAGATAGTGTGATGAAGAAGGCTTTCTTAAAATGGCCACAACTTTAGCACCGTAAGTTTGTTTTTAGCCCGTGACCCGTCAAAACGACCGAAAAAACAAGAGGAACATCGCTGTAACCAACTTTTGGCTGGTTAAGAATTTTTGAAGGACCAAAAAACCATTTTACGATGCTTTTTTCATTAGTTTTGTATATTATCCACCTTTGTTGGTTTCCCAAGGAAATTCAATTCATTTTTGTGTTGATCAAACAATGTTAAATATTCTTGGAGATCACTCGTATTTTTAATATCAATTGATGGTAGGTTATCACGATTTCCTTGTCTAGTAAAATCACAACTACATCACCAACTAATTTGCTACAGTCAAGTCTGGTTAAAACATAGCCAAACCCAACTAAAACATGCTAAATAGGACCACAACATGATCAATACAATCAAACCATAGTAGAAATCTTATTTCCACGGATTTGGCATGGTTTGCCCGGTTTATTCACACTTTCTTCGGTTTTCCTCGGTTAACGTCTGATTTCGTCCGATCTCGTCCGATTTCGTCCGTTTTGATACGTTTCGAATGGTTTAGCCCGTTTCAGCCGGATTTGGATGTGTATGGCCATGTTTGAAAGTTTTACAGTTAGTATATGCCAATGAAATTATATATTGATGGAGCCAAAAGTATTGAAGAACGGACTGACTTGGTTCTCGAAGCCCAAGATCGTGTGACGAAGAAGGCTTCCTTAAAATGGCCATAATTTCAGCACCGTAAGTTCGTTTTCAGCCCGTGACCTGTCAAAAAATGACCGAAAAACAAGAGGAATATCACTGTAAGCAACTTTAGGCTGGTTAAGGAATTTTGAAGGCCCAAAAAGCCATTTTACTATGCTTTTTTCATTAGTTTTGTATATTATCCACCTTTGTAAGTTTCCCAAGGAAAATCAATTCATTGTTGTGTTGATCAAACAATGTTAAATGTTCTTGGAGCTCACTCGTATTTTTAATATCAATTAATGGTATGCCATCACGATTTCCTTGTCTAGTAAAATCACAACTACATCAGCAACTAATTTGCTATAGTCAAGTCTGGTTAAAACATAGCCAAACCCAACCAAAACATGCTAAATACGACCACAACATGATCAATACAATCAAACCATAGTAGAAATCTTATTTCCATGGATTTGGCATGGTTTTCCCGGTTTATTCACACATTCTCCGGTTTTCCCCGGTTAACGTCCGATTTCGTCCGATCTCGCCCGATTTCGTCCGTTTTGATATGTTTCGAACGGTTTAGCCCGTTTCATCCAGATTTGGATGTGTATGGCCATGTTTGAAAGTTGTACAGTTAGTATATGCCAATGAAATTATATATTGATGGAGGCAAAAGTATTGAAGAACGGACTGACTTGGTTCTCGAAGCCCAAGATCGTGTGACGAAGAAGGCTTCCTTAAAATGGCCATAACTTCAGCACCGTAAGTTCGTTTTCAGCCCGTGACCTGTCAAAATGACCGAAGAAACAAGAGGAATATCGCTGTAACCAACTTTAGGCTGGTTAAGGAATTTTGAAGGCCCAAAAGCCATTTTACTATTATTTTTTCATTAGTTTTGTATATTATCCACCTTTGTAGGTTTCCCAAGGAAAATCAATATCATTGTTGTGTTGATCAAACAATTTTAAATTTTGGTGGAGCTCATTCGTATTTTTAATATCAATTGATGGTATCTCATCACGATTTCCTTGTCTAGTAAAACCACAACTACATCACCAACTAATTTGCTACATTCAAGTCTGGTTAAAACATAGCCAAACCCAACCAAAACATGCTAAAGACGACCACAACATGCTAAAGACGACCACAACATGATCAATACAATCAAACCATAGTAGAAATCCAATTTCCACGGATTTGGCATGGTTTGTCCGGTTTATTCAGACTTTCTCCGGTTTTCCCCGGTTAACGTCCGATTTCGTCCGATCTTGTCTGATTTTGTCCGTTTTGATATGTTTAGAATGGTTTAGCCCGTTTCAGCCGGATTTGGATGTGTATGACCATGTTTGAAAGTTATACAATTAGTATATGCCAATGAAATTGTATATTGTTGGAGGAAAAAGTATTGAAGAACGGACTGACATGGTTCTCGAAGCCCAAGATCGTGTGACGAAGAAGACTTTCTTAAAATGGCCATAACTTCAGCACCGTAAGTTCGTTTTCAGCCCGTGATCTGTCAAAATGACCGAAAAAACAAGAGGAACATCGTTGTAACCAATTTTAGGCTGGTTAAAGAATTTTGAAGGCCCAAAAAGCCATTTTACTTTGCTTTTTTCATTTGTTTTATATATTAATATACAAAACTAATGAAAAAAGCATAGTAAAATGGCTTTTTGGTCCTTCAAAAATCCGTAACCATCTAAAGTTGGTTAAAACGATGTCCCTCATGTTTTTTCGGTCATTTTGACAGGTCACGGGCTGAAAACGAACGTACGGTGCTGAAGTTATGGCCATTTTAAGAAAGTCTTCTTCGTCACACGATCTTGGGCTTCGAGAACAAAGTCAGCCTGTTATTCAATAATTTTACCTCCAACAATATACAATTTCATTGGCATATACTAAGTGTACTACTTTAAAACATGGTCATACACATCCAAATCCGGCTGAAACAGGCTAAACCGTTCGAAACATATCAAAACGGACGAAATCGAACAAGATCGGACGAAATCGGACGTTAACCGGGGAAAAAAGATGTGAATAAACCAGACAAACCATGCCAAATCCGTGGAAATAGGATATGGTTTGATTGTATTGATCATGTTGTGGTCGTCTTTAGCATGTCTTGGTTGGGTTTGGCTATGTTTTAACCAGAATTGAATATAGCAAATTAGTTGGTGATGTAGTTGTGGTTTTACTAGACAGGGAAATTGATTACGTATAGTCCCCAGCCGGGTCATGAACCCGGCCCACGGGTACTACCCGTATCCGGCCCATCACAGATGGGTGGGAATAATGTCATTTAAGCTTGTGGGTTTGAATGAACAGTAACCGCACACACGTGTGCGGCCCACGGCCCGGCATGACCGGTGCAGGGTTAGACAGAATCATACTCTATCTCTGAATGTGATTTACTCTAAAGGAGGAGATATTCACTCACCATAATTAGAAGATAACAACCAATCTAATTTTGGTGCTTATCTCTTCCTTGGGGCCGAAGTATCAGTGACAGCCCATTAGGGTTGTCACTGCCTATAAAAGGAACCCTCAAAGGTTCCACAAAGGTATTACATTCCAAACTCTCAACTCACATAAAACCCTGACCGATTACTTACTCTCACGCCGGAGTCTAATCGTGGGAAACCTTCCCACGGTAAGCCTAACGCGTGTTGTTCAGTGTGCAGGATCCCAACCAAATAGTTCACTTGGTGCAGAAGCCGGAGCCCAGCCAACCCGAATTAAGCCTAATTCGGGTCTAGCAAGGATCACCCAACTTTTGCATCAACAAGTTGGCGCCATCCGTGGGACCATTACACTAAGCTAGAACAAAACCTCATTCTGAATTTCCAATGACGAAGGGGCATCCACAAGATAATCCCAGGAACACGAATCCTGGGAATCGGAAGTCCCAAGGGGAAGGGATACTCATCCCCAATCAATCACCTAGCCGCCTTGCAGGCGGATCGGGTAACCGTGGTGGTTTCCAGCCCTTGGGGGTGACGAGCACGATCTCCATAACACCCCCACCTACTTCAACCCTGGATAACCCTGATCCAGGGAGTGCGCCCAATCCTCCTAACAAGGAGCCGCGCAGACCATCAGTGGAGGATGAAGTAGAAGTCCAACTACTCAGCGAGGAGGATATCAATCGAGTTCTCACGCAGAACTTTGATAGGATCGTCCCGGGGATCGCATCAAGGTTAAATTTAGGGAGGAACCTCCAATCTAGACTCAACTTTGGTGACACCGGACCAATCACCTCTTCCCAAAATTAGAGGAAAAGGAGAGCTCGGCCTCAGGAGCAGAGCATCTTTGAGGAAACCCCTCAACCCAGGAATATGTTTGAGCGCATAGGAGATCGTCTCATACAGGAACTAATGCAGTCTCGAGAAGGGGGAGATAAGTCTGACGGTTCACCCGAGCGACCAGATCGAGAGCTGGCCAGAACCGCTCGCCGCACGAGCGTGTGGGACAGGATGAACACTAGTAAAAGGATTCCTGGTTCGTCCCAAAAAAGTGGTCCTCACCCAAAGGATGGGGCACCACCCCCGTCTCCAGACCCGTCAGGGGAGGACTCAGATGACCATCCTCCTAAGCGTCGCCGACCTAGGCGTACCCCTCCACCACCACCAAACAATGATGAGTATTATGGTGGCCCTTATTATCGAGATGCAGAAGCGGAGGATCTTTCCCGCCCGTGGTGTGAACCGTGGGATGACCCTAGGCTCACCCGGCCATGGGCGGATCCCAGGGAAGACCCATTCACCCTCCGCATACGGAACTATTCCGAGGACACCAAACGTCGCATGCCGGCGTGTGTCAAGACCTATGATGGAATTGGTGATCCGGATGATCACCTTAAAATATTCGATACGCAGGCTAAAATTGAGCGATGGCCCATGCCTATATAGTGCCAAATGTTCAATCCAACTCTGATCGGAAATGCCCGTGACTGGTTTGAGGGACTCCCTCCACGAAGCATTGATAGTTTCACGGAACTACGCACTGCGTTCAAGAACAATTATACTCAGAGGAAGAAGTATAATAGGGATCCGGTCTCATTGGCGACTGTCAAACAACGACCGGGGGAGTCCACAGAAGCCTTCACTGAACGCTTCAATGATGAGTGCACGCGCACAAAAACAATGCCGGAACTCCTGAAAATCTCTGACTACATGCACGCCATAACAAACAGGGAATTGATCAGGCGCCTCAATGACAAGCGTCCAGAGAGATATGATGACCTCATGGAAAGGGTCAGAAATTTCATAGAAGGAGAAACAGCTGTTGCCGCGGCTTACCCATCCAGGGGAAATGGGTACCGGTCAAACGACCAGTCTCGGAGACAGTCGGGGGTCAAGGCAATCAGAACAATAGCAAGGGCTCAGACTATAAGAGCCAGAACAAAGGAGGACGGCCGGACGATAAGTTTACCCCCCTAAAGATGTCCTACCGGGAGATCTTGCTGACGGAAGGGGCAAACTTTCCAAGGCCTCCCCCAATGACAACTCCGCCGGACCGTCGGCAAGGAAATCGCTTCTGCGAGTTCCATAATGACAAGGGCCATGGTACGGAGGAGTGTACCCAGCTCAAGAAGCACATTGAGTCACTGATTAAATCAGGTAAACTCAAGCACTTAGTTAAGGATTGGAAGGATGGAAAAGACAACAACAAGCATGATAAGAAGGATCCCCAAAAGGACAAACCTTCGACCATATACATGATCCAATCCAGACAACGCCGCACGAGGCATAAAGTTGGCCAAAAATTTTCACGAGGCAGGGAAATCTCATTCCCTCCCATCACAGCAAGCGATGTGATTGATGCGCCTCTCACTATTGAGATAAGCATTGGAACACACAATGTTCGTCGCATGTATGTGGATGGAGGGTCGTCAGCAGAGGTACTGTATAAACATTGTTTAGTGCAGTTATGCCCAGAAATAAGAAGCCAATTAGTACCGGCCACGGCGTCGCTCACCGGCTTTAGTGGAGACACTATCTGGCCGATAGGGCAACTACGTCTGCTTGTAACCATTGGGAATGAGGAACACTCCACTATGGCGTGGATGAACTTCATGGTGATACGCTCACATTCTCCGTACAATGGGATCATAGGCAGATCAGGTATTTTGGCTATACGGGCGGTACCCTCCACGGCGCACGGAATGATCAAATTCCCTGTTGATGGAGGAATCGTCACCATTTACAACACAATTGTACCAGCATCCGAGTGTCATACCGTGACAACAACAGCTCCACCTGTTCCACCCAAGAATGGATCACCACCTCCCAATTGGAAGGTGGCAATTCATCCCGACTATCTGGAACAGGAGATATCCATAGGACGAGCACTCTCGGATAACGGCAAAAGGGCCATGTGCTCTCTTTTAAGTGCAAACCTAGATATATTCGCATGGGAGCCAAAGCATATGACAGGCATGCCACGGGCGGTAGCAGAACATAAGCTCCAGATCCGCCAGGGATACCAACCCGTCAAGCAAAAGAAGCGCGGCCAAGCGCCTGAGCGCAGTCGAGTAATATTGGAGGAAGTACGGAAACTAGTAGACGCAGGTATCATGCGTGAGGTATACTACCACGAGTGGTTATCCAATCCGGTCATGGTCAAAAAACATGACGGAAGTTGGCGCATGTGTGTGGATTTTTTGGATCTGAACAAAGCCTGTCCACTAGATTGTTACCCGTTACCGGAAATTGACTGGAAGGTGGAATCCCTATGTAGACATCCCTTTAAATGCTTCTTAGACGCATATAAAGGATATCACCAGATCCAGATGGTTGAGGAGGATGCAGAAAAAACGGCGTTCCATACAAGCCAGGGCGTATATTGCTATACGAAAATGCCATTTGGACTAAAGAACGCCGGTGCTACATACCAGCGGCTTGTGGACAAAGCTTTTGAATCACAGATAGGCCGCAACTTGGAAGTCTATGTGGATGACTTGGTTATAAAAAGTCATACGAAGGATGCACTTCTCCGGGATGTCCAAGAGACATTCCACACACTAAGGAGGATTAACATGAAGCTAAACCCAAAGAAATGCACGTTTTGGGCAACGGAGGGAATGTTCCTTGAATATTTGATTGATCCAAACGGTATCAAACCTTGCCCAGAGAAAACGGACGCAGTGATACAGCTGCCATCCCCTCAGACACGGAAGGAGGTGCAATCCTTAAATGGGAAACTGGCCGGGCTGAATAGGTTCCTATCCAAATCCATAGAGAAGTCATAACCTCTATTTAAGACACTCAAGAAGTGCATTAGGAAGGGAGACTTCCGGTGGACGAAGGAAGCCGAGGAAGCTTTTGGCCAACTCAAGCAGCATCTTGCATCTCTCCCTATGCTAGTAGCTCCCCGGCCAGAGGAGGAACTCATTATGTATCTCTCAGCCACTCATGGCGCAATAAGCGCGGTACTCATGACAGATAGAGATACAGTGCAAACTCCGGTCTAATTTATAAGTAGAACACTACAAGGGCCGGAGTTGAATTACTCCTCTATGGAAAAATTGGTGTTAGCACTAGTGTTTGCTAAAAAGCGGTTGCGCCGGTACTTTCAGGCACACCCAATTGTAATCATTACGGACCAGCCAATCAAGCAGGTTATTTCTAGAACGGATGTGGCAGGGAGGCTACAAAAATGGAGCATCTTATTGGGGGAGCACAATATATCTTATAGGCCAAGGACGGCTGTGGAAGGCTAGATCTTGGCAGATTTCCTGATCGAGAAGCCGGATGAGGAATGGCCAATCGTTAAACAAGACGAGACTCGAACAGAACCATGGGTGCTATTTACGGACGGATCTTCGTGTACGGATAGCTCCGGAGCTGGTCTCATCCTCATAAATCCAGAAGGAATGGAGTTCACGTACGCCCTCCGTTTTGAGTTCACGGCCACCAACAACGAAGCGGAATATGAAGCATTAATTGCGGTCTAGAGCTCACTCGTATTTTTAATATCAATTGATGGTATTCCATCACGATTTCCTTATCTAGTAAAACCACAACTACATCACCAACTAATTTGCTATAGTCAAGTCTGGTTAAAACATAGCCAAACCCAACCAAAACATGCTAAATACGACCACAACATGATCAATACAGTCAAACCATAGTAGAAATCTTATTTCCACGAATTTGGCATGGTTTGCCCGGTTTATTCACACTTTCTCCGGTTTTCCCCGGTTAACGTCCGATTTTGACCGAATCTCGCCCAATTTCGTCCGTTTTGATATGTTTTGAATGGTTTAGCCCGTTGCAGCCGGATTTGGATGTGTATGGCCATGTTTGAAAGTTGTATAGTTAGTATATGCCAATGAAATTATATATTGATGGAGGCAAAAGTATTGAAGAACGGACTGACTTGGTTCTCGAAGCCCAAGATCGTGTGACGAAGAAGGCTTCTTTAAAATGGCTATAACTTCAGCACCGTAAGTTCGTTTTCAGCCCATGACCTGTCAAAGCGACTGAAAAAACAAGAGGAATATCGCTGTAACCGACTTTAGGCTGGTTAAGGAATTTTGAACGCCCAAAAAGCCATTTCACTATGCTTTTTTCATTATTTTTGTATATTATCCACCTTTGTAGGTTTTCCAAGGAAAATCAATATCATTGTTGTGTTGATCAAACAATTTTAAATGTTGGTGGAGCTCACTCGTATTTTTAATATCAATTGATGGTATGCCATCACGATTTCCTTGTCTAGTAAAACCACAACTACATCACCAACAAATATGCTACATTCAATTCTGGGTAAAACATAGCCAAACCCAACCAAAACATGCTAAAGACGACCCCAACATAATTAATACAATCAAACCATATCCTATTTCCACGGATTTGGCATGGTTTGTCCGGTTTATTCACACTTTCTTCGGTTTTCCCCGGTTAACGTCCGATTTCGTCCGATCTTGTCCGATTTCTTCTGTTTTGATATGTTTCGAACGGTTTAGCCCGTTTCAGCCGGATTTGGATGTGTATGACCATGTTTGAGAGTTGTACAGTTAGTATATGCCAATAAAATTTTATATTGTTGGAGGAAAAAGTATTGAAGAACGGACTGACTTGGTTCTCGAAGCCGAAGATCGTGTGACGATGAAGACTTTCTTAAAATGGCCATAACTTCAGCACCGTAAGTTCGTTTTCAGCCCGTGACCTGTCAAAATGACCGAAAAAACAAGAGGAACATCGCCGTAACCAACTTTAGGTGGTTAAGGATTTTTGAAGGCCCAAAAAGCTATTTTACTATGCTTTTTTCATTAGTTTTGTACATTATCCACCTTTGTAGGTTTTGTTGAAACCATTATTCATGGATCTTTAAGCTACTAGGAATGCATCATGTTCATATGATTAACATAGCTGAATAGAACACGATACATAAACAAGGTGTTTCTTTTCAACGTTTACTTCTCATTAAACGTTAACACACAAATCAACTAACCTAGACGTGTTTACAAGATCATACACGTCTAGAACACACGACTTTTGCTTTATTACTACATTGTGAATAATTGAATGAATAAAGCATTTAGGGTGTATGTGTTTATATACTACACATACCCCTTTCTACAAGAAATCTAATTATACTAGAAGTCCCTCCATCTTTTGCTAATAAGTCCTCCTTCTTGTATGAAAGGGCTCCATATTCTTGTAAATCTTGATAATTGCATATAAGTCCTTCTTGTTTAATTATTGTTGATTTATCTCATCAAATTAATTCCTAACAATCTTCCCCTATTTGATGATGACAAAACCAATCTTCAAATCTTGATCTTTCACGAATGAAACAAGCTTCCCCTTAAACTAAGATTTCTTGTAAAGACATATCACCACATAATAATAAGTTGCATACCTTGATCTTTGAATCTTCTTCCCCTTTTTATCTCATCCAATAGGGGTCTTCTAAAGTTTAACAACTAATAAACGCTTCCCCTTAAGTGGTGCATGTAAATGAATCACGAACCCTGTAGACTCTAATTGTAGATTACGAATGAAGAAAAACAAATATAACCTATGTGTTGAAGAAGTGGAATCTCCCAAGCTTGTACCTTATATCTTGCACTATCCATGTGACATCGAACTTATATGATAAAGAAAATATAAGTAGACCTCGATCTCTTTGTCAAAATCCTCATCCTTTGTGAGACACTGAGCACGATAATTTAACTCCTTCAAGTGATAGCAAGGTATAGTTGCTAGATTTGACAAGTCTTCGTCACTAACCTTTAAAGCACGAACAAGTTATCTTTAAAGTGTGAGTGTGATAGGGAACACCACGACTTTAAGATATGATAAGTCACAAACCTCGCGAAAAACAACTCCAACACCAAAGAAGCAATAATCAATCGTCTTCATCGAAACCTCCAATTTGCAATGAAAATCATCTAAGTACAATGTCATCCTCTTGTTTTATGCAACTGCTGCATCTGTCAGCGTTCTGCTTCTAATCCAAGTCGGTACGTAACCGCAAGGTTAGCCTTGTCACATAATCAAATAAAAAGTCATTGCACCAAACACAATCTTCAAAAACGAGCCATAAAAATTTAAACAGATAATTATGTCCGAGATCCTTGGTCATCGAATATATCTTCTGTATGTATTGTCCGATATCGAACGATACTTGTCAGCGCTTAAAAACCATATATCGGACAACATGTTGTCAGCGCGTAAATTACAACGTGTCAGCGTCTTCTCTGTCAGCGTGTCTTTTATTCTTGTCAGTGCTCGACTCAGCCACTGAGACCATCTGTGAACACGAATAAATAACTCACTGTGTACCAATTTTCTTTTTGTCTTCATCTTCCTTCTCTTTAATCTCTTGTCACGTCACTTTTCACACACCAAATTGTTGCCTTTTACTTTTGTACCCAAGGATACAACTAGATCATCTTCACATGACTTTCTTATGTTGAATGATATTTGCTTTATAAGCACACAAAAGACACGTCCACCTTTTCTTTAGCACACATTCACATCTTTACTTCCCATAGTAATATTATAATAATAATGAGCACGTGAATAGCTGCTACATGTGAGAGAGTACATACGGAAAGCCAGCAATAAAAGCATACTGAAAACAGTACCTTTACTGAAAACTTATGGACCATAGCGAGCAATGCCTTAATTCTTGGATGATAGCCTCATACGTCTCTATCTCTTTAGACATCACGTGTATACTGTAAACCACATCCAATAGCAGCCTATGATCACATATTTATCTTCGAGAGTCACTTTCATTCGATTGACCACAAATGCTTTATATTCGATTTAAAAATCAAACATATCTTCACAAATAATAACATCACGTGATCTCTTTGAACTTTTCTATTGCTGCAAGTGTAACACGTGTTTTTTTTTCTTCAATCTTATGTCACGAGAAGTTAAATTAATACACCAATTGTTGCTTTGTTTCTTAGTCACTTGTTGCTATCACATGCGATCAAGAGCACACAAAAATCAACCGTCACTATCATGACATCTACTTAGACAATTTTTTTTCTTCTGATCTTGCGTACTGTTATAGCAACAACATATTAACCCGATCCGTAGCTTGGACAAGCAGCCTGAAACTCCACACGATCACATAGAATCATCTGTTGAAACGCATCAACACCAACTAACAACAGCAACACACATCGAATCGTACATAGGGTTTATAATCGAAAACCTAATAACATGACGAATCTGGACACTTTTTCTTCTTTAGAATCGATCTAAGGTTTAATAATTTATGCACCAAAACCCTAACATAGGGTTTGTAAAACAACCTAGCTCGAATCTTGCTTTACAACAGCCACATACCACATACTTTTCTTCTTTTTATGTCGATCTAGGGTTTAGGGGATGAAACCCTACATCTTATTTAATAAAAACAAAAACAGAAAATTTTATGCCTTCACCAGCAGCCAACTTCGACGAGCTATAACTTTTTCTTGAGGCCTGAACTCGACGATCGCTCCTGTGAGATCGAAGACACATACCCTGAGAACATCCAGCTAAAAGTTCTCGATGATCCAACGGTTAACGAAGGATATATCGCTGTTTAAAAACGACTGCACAACGAGATCCGAACATAAAACCCTAGACGGATTTTATACGTTTTCTTCGTTCTTTGACTCTACACCTTGTTGATCCGAATATCGAGAGCGACCCGCTCTGATACCAATTGTTGAAACCATTATTCATGGATCTTTAAGCTACTAGGAATCCATCATATTCATATGATTAACATAGCGGAATAGAACACGATACATAGACAAGGTGTTTCTTTTCAACGTTTACTTCTCATTAAACGTTAACACACAAATCAACTAACCTACACGTGTTTACAAGATCATACACGTCTAGAACACACGACTTTTTCTTTATTACTACATTGTGAATAATTGAATGAATAAAGCATGTAGGGTGTATGTGTTTATATACTACACATACCCCTTTATACAAGAAATCTAATTACACTAGAAGTCCCTCCATCTTTTGCTAATAAGTCCTCCTTGTTGTATGAAAGGGCTCCATATTCTTGTAAATCTTGATAATTGCATATAAGTCCTTCTTGTTTCATTATTGTTGATTTGTCTCATCAAATTAATTCCCAACAGGTTTCCCAAGGAAAATCAATTCATTATTGTGTTGATCAAACAATGTTAAATGTTCTTGGAACTCACTCGTATTTTTAATATTAATTGATGGTATGCCATCACGATTTCGTTGTCTAGTAAAACCACAACTACATCATCAACTAATTTGCTACAGTCAAGTCTGGTTAAAACATAGCCAAACCCAACCAAAACATGCTAAATACGACCACAACATGATTAATAGAATCAAACCATAGTAGAAATCTTATTTCCACGGATTTGGCATGGTTTGCCCGGTTTATTCACACTTGCTCCGGTTTTCCCCGGTTAACGTACGATTTCATCCGATCTCGCCCGATTTCATCCGTTTTGATAAGTTTCGAACGGTTTAGCCCGTTTCAGCCGGATTTGGATGTGTATGGCTATGTTTCAAAGTTGTACGGTTAGTATATGCCAATAAAGTTATACATTGATGGAGGCAAAAGTATTGAAGAACGGACTGACTTGGTTCTCGAAGCCCAAGATCGTTGTGACGAAGAAGGCTTCCTTAAAATGGCCATAACTTCAGCACCGTAAGTTCGTTTTCAGCCCGTGACCTGTCAAAACGACCAAAAAAACAAGAGGAATATTGCTGTAACCAACTTTAGGCTGGTTGAGGAATTTTGAAGGACCAAAAAGCCATTTTACTATGCCTTTTTCATTAGTTTTTTATATTATCCATCTTTCTAGGTTTTCCAAGGAAAATCAATATCATTGTTGTGTTGATCAAACAATTTTAAATGTTGGTGGAGCTCACACGTATTTTTAATATCAATTGATGGTATACCATCACGATTTCCTTGTCTAGTAAAACCACAAGTACATCACCAACTAATTTCCTACATTCAAGTCTGGTTAAAACATAGCCAAACCCAACAAAAACATGCTAAAGACGACCACAACATGATCAATACAATCAAACCATAGTAGAAATCCTATTTCCACGGATTTGGCATGGTTTGTCTGGTTTATTCAGACTTTCTCCGGTTTTCCCCGGTTAACATCCGATTTCGTCCGATCTCGTCTGATTTTGTCCGTTTTGATATGTTTCGAACGGTTTAGCCCGTTTCAGCCGGATTTGGATGTGTATGACCATGTTTGAAAGTTGTATAGTTAGTATATGCCAATGAAATTGTATATTGTTGGAGGCAAAAGTATTGAAGAACGGACTGACTTAGTTCTGGAAGCCCAAGATTGTGTGACGAAGAAGACTTTCTTAAAATGGCCATAACTTCAACACCGTAACTTCGTTTTCAGCCCGTGACCTGTTAAAATGACCGAAAAAACAAGAGGAACATCGCTGTAACCAACTTTAGGCTAGTTAAGGAATTTTGAAGGCCCAAAAAGCCATTTTACTTTGCTTTTTTCATTAGTTTTATATATTATCAACCTTTGTAGGTTTCCCAAGGAAAATCAATATCATTGTTGTGTTGATCAAACAATGTTAAATGTTGTTGGAGCTCACTTGTATTTTTAATATCAATTGATGGTGTGCCATCACGATTTCCTTGTCTAGTAAAACCACAACTACATCACCAACTAATTTGCTACATTCAATTCTGGTTAAAACATAGCCAAACCCAACCAAAACATGCTAAAGACGACCACAACATGATCAATACAATCAAACCGTATCCTACTTCCATGGATTTGGCATGGTTTGTCCGGTTTATTCACACTTTCTTCGGTTTTCCCCGGTTAACGTCCGATTTCGTCCGATCTTGTCTGATTTCGTCCGTTTTGATATGTTTCGAACGGTTAGCCCGTTTCAGCCGGATTTGAATGTGTATGACCATGTTTGAAAGTTGTACAGTTAGTATATGCCAATGAAATTGTATATTGTTGGAGGCAAAAGTATTGAAGAACGGGCTGACTTGCTTCTCGAAGCCCAAGATCGTATGACGAAGAAGACTTTCTTAAAATGGCCATAACATCAGCTCCGTAACTTCATTTTCAGCCCGTGACCTGTCAAAATGACCGGAGAAACAAGAGGAACATCGCTGCAACCAACTTTAGGCTGGTTACGAATTTTTGAAGGACCAAAAAGCCATTTTACTATGCTTTTTTCATTAGTTTTATATATTATCTACCTTTGCAGGTTTCCCAAGGAAAATCCATTCATTGTTGTGTTGATCAAACAATGTTAAATGTTCTTGGAGCTCACTCGTATTTTTAATATCAATTGATGTTATTCCATCACGATTTCCTTTTCTAATAAAACCACAACTACATCACCAACTAATTTGCTACAGTAAAGTCTGGTTAAAACATAGCCAAACCCAACCAAAACCCGCTAAATACAACCACAACATGATCAATACAATCAACCATAGTAGAAATCTTATTTCCACGGATTTGGCTTGGTTTGTCTGTTTGTTCACACTTTCTCCGGTTTTCCCCGGTTAACGTCCAATTTCGTCCGATCTCGCCCAATTTCGTCCGTTTTGATATGTTTCGAACGGTTTAACCCATTTCAGCCGGATTTACATGTGTATGGCCATGTTTAAAATTTGTACAATTAGTATATGCCAATGAAATTATAGATTGATGGAGGCAAAAGTATTGAAGAACGGACTGACTTGGTTCTCGAAGCCCAAGATCGTGTGACGAAGAAGGCTTCCTTAAAATGGCCATAACTTCAGCACCATAAGTTCGTTTTCAGTCCGTGACCTGTCAAAAAGACCGAAAAAACAAGAGGAATTTCGCTGTAACCAACTTTAGGCTGGTTAAGGAATTTTGAAGGCCCAAAAAGTCATTTTACTATTCTTTTTTCATTAGTTTTGTATATTATCCACCTTTGTAGGTTTCCCAAGGAAAATCAATATCATTGTTGTGTTGATCAAACAATTTTAAATGTTGGTGGAGCTCACTCGTATTTTTAATATCAATTGATGGTATGCCATCCTGATTTCCTTGTCTAGTAAAACCACAACTACATTACCAACTAATTTGCTACATTCAAGTCTGGTTAAAACATAGCCAAACCCAACCAAAACATGCTAAAACGACCACAACATGATCAATACAATCAAACCATAGTATAAATACTATTTCCACATATTTGGCATGGTTTGTCCAGTTTATTCAGACTTTCTCCGGTTTTCCCCAGTTAACGTCCTATTTCGTCCGATCTCGTCTGATTTTGTCCGTTTTGATATGTTTCGAACGGTTTAGCCAGTTTCAGCCGGATTTGGATGTGTATGACCATGTTTGAAAGTTTTACAATTAGTATATGCCAATGAAATTGTATATTGTTGGAGGCAAAAGTATTGAAGAAAGGACCGACTTGGTTCTCGAAGGCCAAGATCGTGTGACGAAGAAGACTTTCTTAAAATGGCCATAACTTCAGCTCCGTAACTTCGTTTTCAGCCCGTGACGTGTCAAAATGACCGAAAACAAGAGGAACATCGCTGTAACCAACTTTAGGCTGGTTACGAATTTTTGAAGGACCAAAAAGCCATTTACTATGCTTTTTTCATTAGTTTTATATATTATCCACCTTTGTAGGTTTCCCAAGGAAAATCAATTCATTGTTGTGTTGATCAAACAATGTTAAATGTTCTTGGAGCTCACTCGTATTTTTAATATCAATTGATGTTAATCCATCACGATTTCCTTGTCTAATAAAACCACAACTACATCACCAACTAATTTGCTAGAGTCAAGTCTGGTTAAAACATAGCCAAACCCAACCAAAACATGCTAAATACGACCACAACATGATCAATACAATCAAACCATAGTAGAAATCTTATTTCCACTGATTTGGCATGGTTTGTCCGGTTTATTCACACTTTCTCCGGTTAAGGTCCGATTTCGTCCGATCTCGCCCGCTTTCGTCCGTTTTATATGTTTCAAACGGTTTAGCCCGTTTCAGCCAGATTTGGATGTGTATGGCAATGTTTAAAAGTTGTACAGTTAGTATATGCCAATGAAATTATATATTGATGGAGGCAAAAGTATTGAAGAACGGACTGACTTGGTTCTCGAAGACCAAGATCGTGTGACGAAGAAGGCTTCCTTAAAATGGCCATAACTTCAGCACCGTAAGTTCGTTTTCAGCCGGTGACGTGTCAAAAAGACCGAAAAAACAAGAGGAATATCGATGTAACCGACTTTAGGCTGGTTAAGGAATTTTGAAGGCCCAAAAATCCATTTTACTATGCTTTTTTCATTAGTTTTGTATATTATCCACCTTTGTAGGTTTCCCAAGGAAAATCAATATCATTGTTGTGTTGATCAAACAATTTTAAATATTGGTGGAGCTCACTCGTATTTTTAATATCAATTGATGGTATGCCATCACGATTTCCTTGTCTAGTAAAACCACAACTACATCACCAACAATTTGCTACATTCAAGTCTGGTTAAAACATAGCCAAACCCAACCAAAACATGCAAAAGACGACCAAAACATGATCAATATAATCAAACCATTGTAGAAATACTATTTCCACGGATTTGGCATGGTTTGTCCGGTTTATTCAGACTTTCTCCGGTTTTCCCCGGTTAACGTCCGATTTCGTCTGATATCGTCTGATTTTGTCTGTTTTGATATGTTTCGAATGGTTTAGCCCGTTTCAGCCGGATTTGGATGTGTATGACCATGTTTGAAAGTTGTACCGTTAGTATATGCCAATGAAATTGTATATTGTTGGAGGCAAAACTATGAAGAACGGACTGTAACTTCAGCACCGTAAGTTCGTTTTCAGCCCGTGACCTGTCAAAATGACTGAAAAAACAAGAGGAACGTCGTTGTAACCAACTTTAGGCTGGTTAAGGATTTTTGAAGGCCTAAAAAGCCATTTTACTTTGCTTTTTTCATTAGTTTTATATAACTTGTATTTTTAATATCAATTGATGGTATGCCATCACGATTTCCTTATCTAGTAAAACCACAACTACATCACTAACTAATTTGCTACATCCAATTCAGGTTAAAACATAGCCAAACCCAACTAAAACATGCTAAAGACGACCACAACATGATCAATACAATCAAACCATATCCTATATCCATGGATTTGTCATGGTTTTCCCGTTTATTCATACTTTCTTTGGTTTTCCCCGGTTAACGTCTCATTTCGTCCGATCTTGTCGGATTTCGTCCGTTTTGATATGTTTCGAACAGTTTAGCATGTTTCAGCCGGATTTGGATGTGTATGACCATGTTTAAAAGTTGTATAGTTAGTATATGCCAATGAAATTATATATTTATGGAGGAAAAGCTATTGAACAACGGACTGACTTGGTTCTCGAAGCCCAAGATCGTGTGACGAAGAAGGCTTTCTTAAAATGGCCATAACTTCAGCACCGTAAGTTCGTTTTCAGCCCGTGACCTGTCAAAACGACCGAAAAAACAAGAGGAACATCTCTGTAACCAACTTTAGGCTGGTGAAGGATTTTTGAAGGACCAAAATGCCATTTTACTATGCTTTTTTGATTAGTTTTGTATATTATCCACCTTTGTAGGTTTCCCAAAGAAAATCAATTTGTAGAAACTAGAAGGGGGGTTGAATAGTTTCTAGTTCATTTTCAAAACATTTCGTTTATTCCACTGGTCGCGGTTCCTTTAATGTCACCACGGTTCCTTATCAATAAAGAACCGCGGGCTCAATAAAGAACCACCTACAGTGGATGCCAAAAATTGATACGTTGTAAACCTTGACAATCGTTTGTATCAAATTCTCGATTAAGCTTGACTAGATATGAGATGTGTTTGTAATAGATAATAGCTATAAGTAAGGAAACACACAAACACATCAAATCAAGTGTACATCAAGCAATAGCCTAAACACTAAGCACACACGTACTAAGCCTTAGCTTTTCCGCAACTTAGATGTTTATACTAAAGGATGCACACTTGACCATAATCTAAACACGAAGCTCACATGTACTAAGCCTTAGATTTTCCGCAACTTAGATGTTTATATTATGAGATGCACACAACACACAACATATAAATACATCTATAATAGTAAAGACATAAATGTAAAGGAAAGTACCAACACGATGATTTATAGTGGTTCGGTCATGAAGCTCCTCTTCACCCTACTCCACTCCTCGAGTACACCTTACTCGAGAGTTACTTCACTAGTCAACAAAACTCCTTTCAAGGCGGAGAAAACCATACACGGCGCTTACCCAATTTCCGACACTAAGCTAGATGTCGAGTCCTAATCTTATGTAGGACCAATCTACACAACGTTGCCCACTTCACCATTTAACGACACAAGGCTAGATGTCGAGTTCAAATCGAAAGTTAGAACCAATATTCACAACGTTGCCTACTTCACCATTTTACGACACAAGGCTAGACGTCGAGTTCTAATCGAAAGGTAGAACCAATCTTCTCGACTCTTCACTTTGAAGTTAAGTGAGAACTTCACTAGACACAACTACATCACTTTATAGTTTAGTGAGAACTCACAAGACACAACCACATCACTTTATAGTTTAGTGAGAACTCACAACTCTTACCTATTACAACTCAATAAAACACATATCCAAGTGTACACATGTAACTTGGATCTACACAACATAAATCCAAGTATACACAATACAATGGATTTACACAAGACTTAATCCAAGTATTCACAAATACAATGGATTAACACAACTAATCCAAGTATTCACAAATACATTCGATCTACACAATATTGATCCAAGTATACCCATATACATTAGATCTACACAAGATTGATCCAAGTATACACATATAAATTGGATCTACACAAGACATAAATAAAAATGATGAACATGATGATCTTCATCAAGACTTTATCTTTAATCACATCTCAAGTGTGTGAGTGATCTTCTCTTTGCACTTAAGAGGATGAGGAGATTGAAGGAGAGAATCACATCTTAAACAATATTAATCTAAACTAACTAATCAAGGGTTTAAAGATGTATTTGAAGAAACTGTGCAAAAAGGGTTATAAGAAAACTGGAAATGATCCACTATTTATAGGACCACATTGCAACGATCAAAAACACCCACGGTTCCTTATCTCTACCCGCGGTACCTTATCAATAAGGAACCACGGGTTCTTTTAAGGAACCTCCGCGTTGGAGTCCGTGCAAATTTGTCCTTTAGTGGGGATATGCCATCTGGGGTAGTTTATACCCTCAAAGGATATTCCTTTGGCATATGGAATATGCCAAATTAAAATTAAAGAATATTCTTTGGAATATACCTTAGGGAATATTCTTTGGAATATTCCAAATTCAAATTTTCATTTTTTTTTAATAAAACATTTTCTTAAAAATAAAGTTAATTAAAAATTACTTTGTCACTCTAAATAAAAGTGAGTTTTAAGAAAATATTAATCCTTGATCACTTAGTTAGGTTAATGACATGTTTGTACATACCTTGAGTGATTTATGCCGAATTCGATCTTGGAGGTGTCGAGATAAGTATACAAATGTATCCTTGAGTGATTACGAGTACCTTAACATTTTACATAATGTATTGCGAATTATACGTTTGTCATCAACAAAACATAAAGAGATTATATCGACAAAGCATCGTAATGTTTGCACTAACAATCTCCCCCTTTTTTATGATGACAAACAAGTAAACCGCAACACATATTAAAATGCATAAGTTACTCGTTTACACTTACTTCTCCCCCTTTTGTTGAATCAAAAAGGTAGTCTTCATTTGTAGAAGAGGAGGATTGACTTCGAGAGAACATGCATCTAAAAATCTAATCATCCATAGTGGTTGTCGTTTGAGAGGCGAGAATCCAAACCATAAACCCATCATACAAAAAAATTGAGCTTGCGTCATCCTAGTGAAGTCTTCAATCACCATAGGTTAACCAACTCCAAGCATAATAATATGCTTATCTACGAGTGTCCAAAATGCATTACTTGCAAGATGTTCGATGAATGCAATTTGAGTGAGTCAACGATCGCAAATGTAATGACTTGAACTCTTGTAAATGCTCCCCCTTGATATGAGATCCCCCTTGCTTGAGGCACCAACAAAGCAAGAATAGTGACGAGCTACAAAAATGGGTTAGAAGTGTCCTACAAAACAAGGTTAGTAGACAAGAGCATATATAAAAAGAGATGTCACCCAAACAGGGATGATAAACAAGCCTAAAACTTAAGCCTAATTTTAATCTTAGTTACACTAGAATCCTAAGATTTTATTAGATTGAGTGTCTTATTAATAAGCAATACACATGCTTAATTAGAAGACAAGGTGGTGGCAGAATTTGGTGGGGTAAAAGGTGAAGTCACCAAGGGTTCAACAAGGCATTCTCAAAGGGAATGCTTTGGATAGGTTGAGGTTGAGTAGTCACATCCAAGAGAGTACTAGGAGTGAAGGGTGAGGTTAACTCATTCATTCTAGATTGGAATGAAGAGGAGGTAGAACCATGTGAATGGTTGGTACCATGGGTTGAGGTAGTCTTGCATGGTTCAAGAGGTGGTGAGGGTGATGAAGAGATGAGAATGGGCACAATCTCATTCTTAGGTGTGGCGTAAGTGTGAAGAGTTAAGTTTGGGTAACTTAATCTTAATTTTGAGGTGCCTCTTTGAAGAGGAGGTTTTGGATGAATTGGAGGTTCTTGTAGAAACCATGGTAGTAATGGGTGGTTTAAGGGGTAAGGATGAATGGTTTGAGGTGTGAAGAACATGGCTAACAAGAAGGGTTTAAAAGGGTGAGGGGATGATCCAAACTAGTAAAGGGTTAAAAAGGGAAAGCCCATGATATTTTGGTAGTGATCAAAGGTTTGAAACAAAGATTCCAAAGGGTGTTGGAACAATTGGGAAGTTTCAGAAAACCAGAATTTGAGAGCTTCTGACCGCGGTTATTTATCTCCACTGGCGGTTCCATATTGATGTGGAGTCGCGGTCTATTTAAAGAACCGCCTACAGAGGCTTGGTTTAGGTGGTGAATGGAGGATTTTCCAATTCAGCAAATCCTAATGTTCTAGTCTAACTTATCATAAAGTCATGCTTAAGAGCAATAAAAACTAGAACACACACAAAGGAAAAACACATAGGTTCAATTAGCACGTAGGAAGAAAGTTAAGAAAAACCTAATGGCTACAAAAGAAAAAGACTCCTAATGACATACAAAGTTCATAAAAGCAAACTATCATTAGTCATATATAGGAAGAGCCATTTAGCCAATTTAGAGAATGAGTATGAGACTATCACTAGAGGTGCTCAATTAAGGCTAAACACGACCATTTTTACGAGTTATACACCAACTCAACTTCCCACATGGAAGTAATTCAACCGTTAGGTCAAATTAAGATCCTATTGCATAAATTCTCTAGTAGTCATTCTCAAGTTAGACAAAATGTAATTCCAACATTTGCCTAATAAAGTTTAGCAAGGATGAAACTTGCATGGTGACACAATGCATAACCTAATGAGGGTTAAGAATGGACCATTGCATTTCTTGTCAAACGAGTCTAGTTAAGGTTATTTACCGTAATAAAACTTGAGGACAATAACTTTTAAGTGTATAAACAAAGTTTACACAAACCAAAGGAACACTCTTGATTGGTCTTTAGGAAATGACACATTTATAAATTGCATAGCAATGTAAATTACTTGAGTATTTCGGATGAAACATCCAAGTTATCAAACGGACTCTATTGTGCATTATAAGTAATTATTAAACAAAACATGTCTAACAATTTGAACAAGTAGATTCAATATAACACCATCAACACAAGTGTGAGTTATGATCCGTTGTATATTATTAATAAACCACATTCATGTCTACATTAAAAAATGTCAATTAGATTCGATAATGATATCAATCCTAATTTGAATAATGAATTGATATATATTTGAAATCTTTCTTGATTCCCACTAACACTCCTTTAAGAGAAAATAGCTAAGATTTTCAAAGGGTGTTTCATGTTTTATAGTGAGACATTAATCTGCTTAAACTAATAAGACAATGATCGAGTAAGACAACCCATATCAAAAGATTTGACAAGCTCCCAAAGCTTTCAAACCTAAAAGTGTTAAAGAACATGCCAAGGTGTACAAAATGTGTATGTAACATTTGTAAACCAAGAGATGTTAATCCTATATGTAATGCACACATAATGTTGCAACTAAAATACAAGAAATCTAGCATACGTCTTAATTAGGAAAAATTAGATACTAACAAATACCAAGCAAGGCACAAGAGACTAGACATATAAGCAATACTACTACAAATAGCAAGGAACACTTAATAATGTCTACATATAATAATAACACACACAAACAATTAGCTTAACACATAAAAGCATTCATCCATGTTTTAAGTGTTAGATACAACAAAGTATTCATAGCTTGATTTTATTTGAAAATAGTCTTTGACCCATTTAAAATTTAATTAAGTTTAACAATTTGTAAATATATCAATTTTCAAAGATATATCACCAAGAGATTTCCAACTTGATAGAAAAGAGTAAAACACAAGTTTTACGACAAACCGACGCTCAATACTTTGGATAAAGTATGAAACTTAGAAACCATCAAAATTTTAAAGTTTGAATAACGGTTTGGAAGCATTTTTAATTGAAAGAAAATTCAATTACGTTCGAAATGACGGGTGGCACGACTTCTACGGACTTACGGTTGATTTTATATGATTTTTCAAAGTTTTCAAAAATCTGTGTCGGACTGACCGCGGTTCCTTATTGATAAGGAACCGTGGGGAATAGATAAAGAAACGCGTCCAGAGGACAAAAATGGGGTTTTTGGCCAAACTCATTTGGTAACTTTTTGGAAGGACTTAGGACTCTAAAAAATCATTTTAGACACATAGAACTTGTATTTTAGAGTTAATTATGACACAAAAGATTTTTATACTTCCAAACATGAAAAGATTTAATTCAAGCTATTATACAAAGTTTAATTAACACCAAAACTTGTACGAATGAAACAACAAAACACATTTCACAAGTAATCACTCTTGATGAAAAATTTGATACAAAGATTGTCTCTATTTTTAAAAACCATTTTCTTTTTTTAAAAACCATTTGTTTTGAAAAAGAGAGCAAAGATCGATCCAAGATTTAAAGTACAATATACTTCAAAGATCTTGAGTAACCTCGCTCTGATACCAATTGTAGAAACTAGAAGGGGGGGGGGGGGTTGAATAGTTTCTAGTTCATGTTCAAAACATTTCGTTTATTCCACTAGTCGCGGTTCCTTAAATATCACTGCGGTTCCTTATCAATAAAGAACCGGGGGCTAAATAAATAACCGCCTACAGTGGATGCCAAATATTGATACGTTGTAAACCTTGACAATCGTTTGTATCAAACTCTCGATTAAGCTTGACTAGATATGAGATGTGTTTGTAATAGATAATAACTATAAGTAAGGAAACACACAAACACATCAAATCAAGTGTACATCAAGCAATAGTCTAAACACTAAGCACACACGTACTAAGCCTTAGCTTTTCTGCAACTAAGATGTTTAGAATAAAGGATGCACACTTGACCATAATTTAAACACGAAGCTCACACGTACTAAGCTTTAGCTTTTCCGCAACTTAGATATTTAGATTATGAGATGCACACAACAAACAACATATAAATACGTTTATAATAGTAAAGACATAAATGTAAAGGAAAGACCGACACAATAATTTATAGTGGTTCAGTCACGAAGCTCCTCTTCGCCCTACTCCACTCCTTGAGTACACCTTACTCGAGAGTTACTTCACTAGTCAACAAAAATCTTTTCAAGGCGGAGAAAACCATATACGTCGCTTACACAATTTCCGACACTAAGCTAGATGTCGAGTCCTAATCTTAGGTAGGACCAATCTACACAACGTTGCCCACTTCACCATTTAACGACACAAGGCTAGATTTCGAGTTCTAATCAAAAGGTAGAACCAATCTTCATAATGTTGCCTACTTCACCATTTTACGACACAAGGCTAGATGTCGAGTTCTAATCGAAAGGTAGAACCAATCTTCACGACTCTTCACTTTGAAGCTAAGTGAGAACTTCACTAGACACAACTACATCACTTTATAGTTTAGTGAGAACTCACAAGACACAACCACATCACTTTATAGTTTAGTGAGAACTCACAACTCTTACCTATTACAACTCAATAGAACACATATCCAAGTGTACACATGTAACTTGGATCTACACAACATAAATCCAAGTATACACATATACAATGGATTTACACAATACTTAATCCAAGTATTCACAAATACAATGGATTAACACAACTAATCCAAGTATTCACAAATACATTGGATCTACACAATATTGATCCAAGTATACCCATATACAATAGATCTACACAAGATTGATCCAAGTATACACATATACATTGGATCTACACAAGAAATAAATAAAAATGATGAACATGATGATCTTCATCAAGACTTCATCTTTAATCACATCACAAGTGTGTGAGTGATCTTCTCTTTTCACTTAAGAGGATGAGGAGATTGAAGGAGAGAATCACATCTTAAACAAGATTAATCTAAACTAACTAATCAAGGGTTTAAAGATGTATTTGAAGAAATTGTGCAAAAAGGGTTCAAAGAAAATCTGGAAATGATCCACTATATATAGGACAACATTGCAGCGGTCAAAAACACCCGTGGTTCCTTATCTCTACCCACGGTACCTTATCAATAAGGAACCGCGGGTTCTTTTAAGGAACCTCCGCGTTGGAGTCCGTGCAAATTTGTCCTTTAGTGGGATATGCCATCTGGGGTAGTTTATACACTCAAAGGATATTCCTTTGGCATATGGAATATGCCAAATTCAAATTAAAGAATATTCTTTGGAATATACCTTAGGGAATATTCTTTGGAATATTCCAAATTCAAATTTCCATTTTTCTTTTTAATAAATCATTTTCTTAAAAATAAAGTTAATTAAAAATTACTTTGTCACTTTGTAAAAAAGTGTGTTTTAAGAAAATATTAATCCTTGATCACTTAGTTAGGTTAATGACATGTTTGTACATACCTTGAGTGATTCATGCCGAATGCGATCTTGGACGTGTCGAGAGAAGTATACAAATGTATTCTTGAGTGATTACGAGTACCTTAACATTTTACATAATGTATTGCGAATTATACGTTTGTCATCAACAAAACATAAAGAGATTATATCGACAAAGCATCGTAATGTTTACACTAACACAATTCATTGTTGTGTTGATCAAACAATGTTAAATGTTGGTGGACTCACTCGTATTTTTAATATCAATTGATAGTATGCGATCACAATTTCCTTGTCTAGTAAAACCACAACTACATCACCAACTAATTTGCTACAGTCAAGTCTGGTTAAAACATAGCCAACCCAACCAAAACATGCTAAATACGACCACAACATGATCAATACAATCAAACCATAGTAGAAATCTTATTTCCACGGATTTGGCATGGTTTGGATGTGTATGGCCATGTTTGAAAGTTGTACAGTTAATATATGCCAATGAAATTATACATTGATGGAGGCAAAAGTATTGAAGAACGGACTGACTTGGTTCTCGAAGCCCAAGATCGTGTGACGAAGAAGGCTTCCTTAAAACGGCCATAACTTCAGCATCGTAAGTTCGTTTTCAGCCCGTGACTTGTCAAAACGACCGAAAAAACAAGAGGAATATCGCTGTAACCAACTTTAGGCTGGTTAAGGAACTTTGAAGGCCCAAGAAGCCATTTTACTATGATTTTTTCATTTGTTTTGTATATTATACATGTTTGTAGGTTTCTCAAGGAAAATCAATATCATTGTTGTGTTGATCAAACAAGTTTAAATGTTGGTGGAGCTCACTCGTATTTTTAATATCAATTGATGGTATGCCATCACGACTTCCTTGTCTAGTAAAACCACAACTACATCACCAACTAATTTGCTACATTCAAGTCTGGTTAAAACATAGCCAAACCCAACCAAAACATGCTAAAGACGACCATAACATGATCGATACAATTAAACCATAGTAGAAATCCTATTTCAACAGATTTGGCATGGTTTGTCCGGTTTATTCAGACTTCTTCGGTTTTCCCTGGTTAACGTCCGATTTCGTCCGATCTCGTCTGATTTTGTCCGTTTTGATATGTTTCGAACGGTTTAGCCCGTTTCAGCCGGATTTTGATGTGTATGACCATGTTTCAAAGGTGTACAGTTAGTATATGCTAATGAAATTGTATATTGTTGGAGGCAAAAGTATTGAAGAACAGACTGACTTGGTTCTCGAAGCCCAAGATCGTGTGACGAATAAGACTTTCTTAAAATGGCCATAACTTCAGCACCGTAAGTTCGTTTTCAGCCCGTGACTTGTCAAAATGACAGAAAAAACAAGAGGAACGTCGCTGTAACGAACTTTAGACTGGATAAGAAATTTTGAAGGCACAAAAAGCCATTTTACTTTGCTTTTTTCATTAGTTTTATATATTATCAACCTTTGTAGGTTTCCCAAGGAAAATCAATATCATTGTTGTGTTGATCAAACAATCTTAAATGTTGTTGGAGCTCACTTTTATTTTTAATATCAATTGATGGTATGCCATCACGATTTTTTTGTCTAGTAAAACCACAATTACATCACCAACTAATTTGCTACATTCAATTCTTGTTAAAATATAGCCAAACCCAACCAAAACATGCTAAAGACGACCACAACATGATCAATACAATCAAACAATATCCTATCTCCACGGATTTGGCATGGTTTGCCCGGTTTATTCACACTTTCTTCGGTTTTCCCCGGTTAATGTCTGATTTCGTCCGATCTTGTCCGATTTCGTTCGTTTTGATATGTTTCGAACGGCTTAGCCTGTTTCAGCCAGATTTGGATGTGTATGACCATGTTTAAAAGTTGTACAGTTAGTATATGCCAATGAAATTATATATTGATGGAGGAAAAAGTATTGAACAACGGACTGACTTGGTTCTCGAAGCCCAAAATCGTGTGACGAAGAAGGCTTTCTTAAAATGGCTATAACTTCAGCACCGTAAGTTCGTTTTTAGCGCGTGACCTGTCAATTGATGGTATGCGATCACGATTTCCCTGTCTAGTCTAACCACAACTACATCACCAACTAATTTGCTACATTCAAGTCTGGTTAAAACATAGCCAAACCTAACCAAAATATGCTAAAGATGGCCACAACATGATTAATACAATCAAACCATAGTAGAAGTCCTATTTCCATGGATTTGGTATGGTTTGCCCGGTTTATTCATACTTTCTCTGGTTTTCCCCGGTTAACGTCTGATTTCGTCCGATCTTGTATGATTTCGTTCGTTTTGATATGTTTCGAACGGTTTAGCCCATTTCAGCCGGATTTGGATGTGTATGACCATTTTTGAAAGTTGTACAGTTAGTATATGCTAATGAAATTGTATATTGTTGGAGGCAAAAGTATTGAAGAATGGACTGACTTGGTTCTCGTAGCCCAAGATTGTGTGACGAATAAAGCTTTCTTAAATGGCCATAACTTCAGCACCGTAAATTCGTTTTCAGCCCATGACCTGTTAAAACGACCGAAAAATAAGAGGAACATCGCTATAACCAAGTTAAGGCTGGTTAAGGATTTTTGAAGGCCCAAAAAGCCATTTTACTTTGCTTTTTCATTAGTTTTGTATATTATCCACCTTTGTAGGTTTCCCAAGGAAAATCAATATCATTATTGTGTTGATCAAACAATGTTAAATGTTGTTGGAGCTCACTCGTATTTTTAAATCAATTGATGGTGTGCCATTACGATTTCCTTGTCTAGTAAAACCACAACTACATCACCAACTAATTTCCTACATTCAAGTCTGGTTAAAACATAGCCAAACCAACCAAAACATGCTAAAGACGACCACAACATGATCAACAAAATCAAACCATAGTAGAAATCCTATTTCCACGGATTTTGCATGGTTTGCCCGGTTTATTAAGACTTTCTCCGGCTTTCCCTGGTTAACGTCCGATTTCGTCCGATTTCGTCCGTTTTGATATGTTTCGAACGGTTTAGCCCGTTTTAGCCGGATTTGGATGTGTATGACCATGTTTGAAAGTTGTACAGTTAGTATATGCCAATGAAATTTTATATTGATGGAGGCAAAAGTATTGAAGAACGGACTGACTTGGTTCTCGAAGAACAGATCGTGTGACGAGGAAGGCTTTCTTCAAATGGCCATAAATTCAGCGCCGTAAGTTCGTTTTCAGCCCGTGACGTGTCAAAACGACCGCAAAAACAAGAGGAACATCGTTGGAACCAACTTTAGGCTGGTTAAGGATTTTTGAAGGACCAAAAAGCCATTTTAGTATGCTTTTTTCATTAGTTTCGTATATTATCCACCTTTGTATGTTTCGCAAGAAAATCAATTCATTGTTTTGTTGATCAAACAATGTTAAATGTTCTTGGAGCTCACTCGTATTTTTAATATCAATTGATGGTATGCCATCACGATTTCCTTGCCTAGTAAAACAACAACTACATTACCAACTAATTTGCTACAGTCAAGTCTGGTTAAAACATAGCCAAACCCAACGAAAACATGCTAAATACGACCACAACATGATCAATACAATCAAACCATAGTAGAAATCTTATTTCCATGGATTTGGCATGGTTTTCCCGGTTTATTCACACTTTCTACGGTTTTCCCTGGTTAACGTTCGATTTCGTCAAATCTCGTCCGATTTCGTCTGTTTTGATATGTTTCGATAGGTTAAGCCCGTTTCAGCCGGATTTGGATGTGTATGGCCATGTTTGAAAGTTGTACAGTTAGTGTATGCCAATGATATTATATATTGATGGAGGCAAAAGTATTGAAGAACGGACTGACTTGGTTCTCGAAGCCCAAGATCGTGTGACGAAGAAGGCTTTATTAAAATGGCCATAACTTCAGCACCGTAAGTTCTTTTTCAGCCCGTGACCTGTCAAAACGACTGAAAAACAAGAGGAAAATCATTGTAACCATTTTTATGCTGGTTAAGGATTTTTTAAGGCTAAAAAGCCATTTACTATGTTTTTTTAATTAGTTTTGTATATTATCCACCTCTGTAGGTTAACCAAGGAAAATCAATATCATTGTTGTATTGATCAAAAAATGTTAAATGTTGTTGGAGTTCACTCGTATTTTTAATATCAATTGATTGTATGCCATCACGATTTCCTTGTCTAGTAAAACCACAACTACATCACCAACTAATTTGTTACATTCAAGTCTGGTTATAACATTTCCAAACCCAACCAAAACATGATAAAGACAACCACAACATGATCAATACAATCAAACCATAGTAGAAATATTATTTCCACGGATTTGGCATGGTTTTTCCGTTTATTCAGACTTTCTCTAGTTTTCCCCGGTTAACGTCCGATTTCGTCCGATCTCGTCCGATTTCGTCCGTTTTGATATGCTTCGAACGGTTTAGCCCGTTTCAGCCAGATTTGGATGTGTATGACCAAGTTTGAAAGTTGTACAGTTATTATATGCCAATGAAATTGTATATTTATGGAGGCAAAAGTATTGAAGAATGGACTGACTTGGTTCTCGTAGCCCAAGATCAAGTGACGAAGAAGGCTTTCTTAAAATGGCCATAACTTCAGCACCGTAAGTTCGTTTTCAGCCCGTGACATGTCAAAACGACCGAAAAACAAGAGGAACATCGCTATAACCAACTTTAGGCTGGTTAAGGATTTTAGAAGTCCCAAAAAGGAATTTTACTATGCTTTTTCATTAGTTTTGTATATTATTCACCTTTGTAGGTTTCCCAATAAAAATCAATATCATTGTTGTGTTGATCAAACAATGTTACATGTTGTTGGAGCTCACTCGTATTTTTAATATCAATTGATGGTATGCCATCACGATTTCCTTATTTAGTAAAACCACAACTACATCACCAACTAATTGCTACATTCAAATCGGGTTAAAACATTGCCAAACCCAACCAAAACCTGCTAAAGACGACCACAACATGATCAATACAATCAAACCCTAGTAGAAATCCTATTTCCACGGATATGGCATGGTTTGCCCGGTTTATTCAGACTTTCTCCGGTTTTCCCCGGTTTGTTGGGAATAAAATGTAGCCAGTCCACTTGAGCACTGACAAGAGGAAAACAAGCGTTGATAGGAAGAAAAAAACGCTGACAGATCAAGCGTTGACAAGAAGAAGTCAAGCGTCGATAGATTGAAGACAAGCAATGATAGGAAGATATAGTCTACGCGTATTATGTTTCTAGTTTGTTTCTAGTAAAGATAAGTTCAACATTGTATTTTCGATAATTATCTTTACCTAGAATAGTTGATACGTAGACTCTTGTACAAGGATTCTTATGTCTATAAAAGAAGACCTTTAGGTTATGTTTCAAGTAAGTTTTTCATATGTTAAACACTTTCATTGTAAGCAATTTTGTTATTCTCAATCAAGTGAAAGTTTGTTTTACATCTTTGTCTGTTCTGGTTTAAGTGTTAATTCCGCATAACACGTAGATTATTTTATACATAAACAAAGTTTTTCTACGTGTATAACTTGATCTAATCTCGTATACACAAGCTTAATCGATCTAAGTTTGGGATCAACAAGTGGTATCAGAACTTGTTGAGAAACTTTTGATCTTAAAGAACACAAGAACCCTAAAATCACCAAAACCCTAATTTTTACAAAACCCTAAAAACATCATGTAAAATCCAGAAGTAACGTCCTCATCATCCTTAACCAACATCAAGATTCCCATGCTTGATGCAAACAACTTTGAGCAGTAGAAGTTCAACTTTGAGCAATATCTGGGAATCTATGACTACACTCTCTGGGAGATTATTGAATATGGAAACACATTCAATAAAGCTCAAAAGATTGTTGATGCCATTGCTACAAGATCAGCTGTTGTTGGATGTCCAGAAGCAGATAAGAAAGAAAAACCTGATGATGGTAGAGCTATGTCTGCTGAAGACATAGCAAAGAAAAGGGTTGATATGAAAACCCTAAACATTCTGAAACTCTCTTTGGGACAAGAGAATCAACACAAATACAGAGGTTATGAGTCTGCAAAAGACCTTTGGGCATCTCTTGAAGTTGCATATGATGGTAATGATGATACTAAGGAAGAGAAGAAGAAGCAACTCATGCATGAGTATGATGTTTTTAAGGCTCAACCTAATGAGAAGCTTAGTAGTGTGAGAAGCAGACTGCTTGACATTACAAGCAAGCTATCCTTCATGGGGACACAAGTTGGTGATGTTGACATTACTGTCACTTTTCTTAAAAGCCTTGGTGATGCGTGGAAGATTGAGGCAAGATCTATACTTGCCAGTAACACTCACAAAAGTTATACTTTTGATGATATCTACAACAAACTGAAACTATTGGAGAATGAAACTCTTTTGGAGCATGGAAGTAAGTCTACCAATAGTAACATGGCCTTCTTCTCACATAGTGAAGGTCAATTTGATCAAAAGGACTCATACATGCACCCAGTTACTGGATCATCATGTGTCAACGCTGGAACATGTCCTGTCAACGCCTCACATTCAGACGCTAACACATACAAAATTGACTCACCAAGAGTTAAGCCTGCTGGTTTGGATCTGGATACTGTGTGTGCTTACATTGCTTCTTTGCCCAATGGTTCAGTGATTGCATATGAGGACCTTGAGAAAATAAGTGATGAGCACTTAGAGGAGATGGATATAAAGTGGAACATGGCTCTTGCTAGTATAAGAGAAAACAGGTGGAATAGAAGGTTTAAGAAGAAGATGACATTTAATCCAAAGGACACTTCTGGATTTGATAAATCCAAGGTTGAGTGCTACAATTGTCATCATATAGGGCACTTTATGAGGGAATGCAGATCTCTAAGAAGATCTGATGTTGGAAAACCCTCAAGCCAAGTTGTTAAGGCTCAGGATCCTAAGGCCATGGTGGCAGTGTAAGAAATTGATGGTATTTGATGGGACTGGAGCTATTTGGCTAAAGATGGGGAAGAGGATAAAGCTTTGGTTGCTGAGATAGAAGAAGAAGTGCATGTTCAATATGCTCTCATGGCACACTCCTCCTCTTCATCAGATAATGAGGTATACGATGATGCTTTTTGTAGTAAGGGTTGTCGTTTAAATACTGAAAAACTTAACAAAGAGGTTTTAAGATTGTTAAGTGATGTGAGTACTGAGAGATGCAAGTTGTCTAACTATCAAATTGCTCTCACTCAAACTGAATAGACAGTTAAGGAGTATAAGAAAATGGAATTTGATATAAAAGATAAAATAAATATCTTAAAACATGATTTAAATGCAAGTAATGATGTTAGAAACATCATGGAAAGGGTCAATGCTAAATTACAGGCTAAGTTAGATGAGGCTATCAAGAATAAGGACAATGATGACCTTAAAATTCAGAGATTTGATAAGGCCTCATAAACCCTAGGAAAATGTGTTAATAAACAAAGGGATCCTAAGGACATGACTGGGATTAGGATGAAAGACTATAATGTTGTTCCACCACCAGCTGGGGACTTCTATGGTGTCCAAAGAAAGGACTTATCTTGGACTGGTTTACCAAAACTCCAAGAAGACGAATTTATTCCTCCACCATGTAACACCCCCAAATTTATACAATTCAATACAATTCAATACAGCGGAAGACTCGTTGGTGTTACGGGATAGCATATTACTCACATCATAGACAACACTTAAAATTGCGTCGTTTTATAATAAAGCATTTACATTCATAAATATCAAATTTACATAGGTCCCAAGTCATTGTATTTCATACAAGTATTACAAAGAATTTGAATGGAAATTATTATTTAAGTGCGGGCCATGAATTCTTGTTGTCTTCCCGAGAATTACCTTCAAGTACCTGAGATAAAACATGTTAAAAGAAAAGTTCAGCGATAACGCCGAGTGAATTCATAGAGTTTAATAAAATTCATCAATATAACATCGGTATAAAATTATTACCGAAAATCATTTTGTACAAATCATTGTAATAGGCCATCAAATAGCCAAAGTCATTTTATACAAATCCTTATCAACAATCATAATATAAGCTTTCGCCTTCAAAACCATTATACAAACCAATGTCGTAAAAATATCATACAATACGTTTTATAATGTCGTGTAGAATTAAATAAAAACCGTTATATGAATATGGTTATGTAAAACCAACACACAAACATAATATTAATAATATGACCCCGTATTGCTAGTCAGGCAATATATCGTAACTCAGTGCGTATAGCAGTATTTCGTTATTTTTGGATTATTATAAGCCGCATGACATTGTTACCTTACTATAACCAACAACGGGTAGCTAGCCCGAAACTCAATTTTCCCATCTAAATTAGCGTGTCGTCACAATAATCACACTTGTGTAAATATTCTCATACATAAATTCGCTTACCAATCAATGTGGCACGACGGGGATCAACCGTCAAGGCGCGAACTAGGGTGATCGTCCCCAAATAGTACTATTATATGCATAAGCGTCTACCAAATCCCGGTAGTTCACAATTCATGCTAATGGGACTTTTAGTGACATAACCTAACTTTAATAATCCATTTCATTTCATCTAGCGGGTCATTTAATCATTCATCGGGTCATACAATCATTCGGGTCCAAATCAATAAACAGACAATCGGGACAACTAGTGTCCTATTTAAAAACTAACATGTTATCTCCCTCGCGGGTTTATAAAATATTTCATAAAAACATTTAAAAAGAGTGCGAGGCTATGAACACACGTTGATGTGGGAAGGCGGTTATCGGCGATTTGGATGTACGGTACGTGCTTCAATCACGGAAACCTAGACAAATAATACTCGTCTTAGACTCTTGTCCAATGACTTTATCAAAATAATAATTATGTATACATATGATGATTTTATATATATGATGATGATCAAGTGGGTTTATACATTTACTCATTCATTATAGTATTTATGTGTTGGTAATTTTCTAGACTAGTTACACTAGTTCAACTTGTTTACATTTTAAAGCCCAATGGGCCTATTACAAGCCCAATACTATTCAATAGCCCAATTATACTTTTGTTATCAGTACTATACTTTATATGTTGGGCCCAAATGGGTTAAGCCCAAAAAATAAGTTTATAAGTGTTTTACCAACTTAGTCGGGTTTATTGTCCATGAAGGCTACTTTGGCCCGTTAATGTCTATATGTTGTAAAGCTCGGGTTTTATTGATTTTTAATTGTTATATATGTTTATATATCAGTATGTGAGTTTATAAAAGTTTACATTAGACGGGTCCAACCGTCTAAGTTTTATTTAACAAAAACGTTAATCTTTCGGTTTTAGCCGAAAAGACGTAAAACTTAGTATATAGTTTTTATAACTTATAAAACTTACCAAACTACCATTTTTATATAATGTCCATTTATTTATCCTTATGTATTTTTATATAAATGAAATATATATGTTAGTGGGTTTTACTTCACATTTTATACTATATTAGTTTGAGTGCTTATATAATAATATTAAACATTAATTTCACAAAATCAGTCCTAAAAATCTAGTTTACTAAAATGATCATATCTAGAGTTCTACATGGAGATAGAATCCCAATTTTTTTATCACAGAAACTACATGATATGTGTTTCATTTTATTCCTAGATACTGATGAATAAACCTCTAAGTATTTTATAAAATTCGTCCAAAACAGTGTACTCAGATTTGCACTCTAAACTTGTTTTGATCATATCTCACTCATTTTTATGATTCCATTGCATGGCCAACTCTCACATGTGTACAAGTCTCAATACTCACTGTATATCAATTCATCTCTACCATTTTATCAGTTCATCATATGGTTATTTACTGTTTTTATACAGCCTACTAAATTAAGCAAGATTAACCACTTTTACATATAGTTTTTCATCTTTTTACCCATGTTTATCAACACTTGATCCCCACACAATATTTTTATCATCATATATTCATCATATACATATACAATAAGAAAGAAAATACATGATTACATAATCAAAATAACAAGAGGATGGGAAGAACAATCTTTATACCACCAAGATGATGTAGGTTGTGATTAAGACATGGATTTTGATAGAAGAACTTGTGGTAGATCAACACCAATCTTCATGGCCACCAATACTTGTAAAATTCATGTAGAAATAAGCCCTTGGACATCATCAACTCACCTCCTTGGATGTTAGAATCAACTCCAATCTTCAAGGCTTCAAAGGTTCTTCACCATATGTGTAGATAACACATGGTTTGTGGTTAAAATTGATCAAATGGAGGTGGTTTATGGGTGGTGGTGGTGGACGGCCAAGAGAGCCAAAGAGAGAGAGATATGTGTGGTTTTTGCATGTATTTAAATGTGAGAATGGTTTCAAATAGCTAGGTAGTGGTTTTTGTGATGTTGGTCAAAGGAAGAGGACATGTATCCTTCCTTTACATAATAAGTTGACACCTTTGAGGTGTGTTGGCTTATGTTGGATGCCACACATAGTGGGGTGGGCAAGTGTAAAACTTGTCCCATCCCACTAATTTACGTGTACTCCTCGATTCTAGTTTCCTCGATTTACGTTCCCTCGGGTGGTTTTACGAAAAACGTTTTTATAAATTATGAATCAACGGCACAAAACGAATCTAATAAAAATTGTCTCATCAAAAACGGAGTTCAAAAACTTAAATACGTAATCCTAAGGTTTCTGTATTATTCGTAAAGGACGTTAAATTATAATCGTAAGTCCTAATCTCTTCTCGTAAATTTGTGAGTTTATGAACCAACAAAAATTTAAAATCTCAAAATAATATTCACGAATAAATTTATTTCCTGAAATATCAGACTGTCACCAAAGACGGTGTATGTAAATGTAAGCACGTAACGTAGAATCCTCCGGTTTAGACGTAGTCAATGCTACTTCAAGACATAAATCCAAATTTCTACCCAAAAATAAGTTAGTTCATAATATAACATTAAAATAATGTTTTTAAATAATACTTGAGAATAAAATATCAACTATAAATTGACGGATTGTCACACACCAAGACTCCTTACCCCAGTTGAAGAGTATAGGCAAAAGTTGACTGACTTGAATGAATGGAAGAAAGCCAACCCTACCTTATTTGTCAAGGGTGACATGCTTTGTGATAGTCCTAATGAGTCAACCCCTATTAAGGTAACAAACCCAATCACTGGCAAGACTGTTGACCTTGGCTCAAACACTGTTAGAAAACCTAGCATTCAGTATGCAGAAATGTATAGGAATACTAGGTCACCTAAAAACCAAGTTAGTAATGATGGAACAGGTTGTTGTGTCTAGAAAAGCCTGCTACACTTGTGGTAGCTTTTCACATTTAGCATATAAGTGTGTCAACGCTTCCAAGGTCAACGCTGTCAAAAGGTCAAACATTGTCAGACCCAAAACTTTTGTGGAGCAAAGTCCACAAGTTGTTAGACCAGACCCATTCTTCACTAAAAGGTCTAACACTCATGGACAAAGACCATTTCAGAAGACCAATACTTGGTCTAATAGGCAATGGGTTTATGTAGCAAACCCTAGGTACAACGCTGACAAGGGTAATTTCAGCGTTGACAAGACCAAATCCAACGCTGACAGAAACGTTGCCAGACCTAAATATTTTCAACCATAGGGTAAGGGGTCTAAAGCTTCTTCTAGCTTGACATGGAGACCTAAGCATGATCAAAACCTTAATTCTAATGGGATTTCTATGACCTACAATAGATTCAGTTATATTTCAAAAGTCATTACAAAACCAATTGGGGTTAACTGGGTATTTCATCCAAAAAGGGATGAACAAGGGGTTGTTATGAGAACTAAGTCTATTCTTGTTGAACAACCAGATGAATCCAAGTCTGCTAAGGCTTGGGTTCCCAAAGAAAACTAACTTGTTTTCTTTATGTGCAGGGCATTCAAAAACAGGTCAATGACTATGGATATTGGGACAGTGGATGCTCCAAGCACATGACAGGAAAGGAAGATTATCTAACTAACTTCACTCCCATTAAGGATGGTGATACGGTTTACTTTGGAGGCGGATATGGAACTATCACAGGCAAAGGAACTCTTCTCACCAAGAACTTGCGTTTTGAAAACGTGTTTCTGGTAAAGGAACTTGATTATAATCTTTTTAGTGTATCACAAGTTTGTGATAACAAAAATAAAGTTCTGTTTAGTGATACTAAATGCTTGGTGTTAAGAAAGGATTATAAAATCCCAGATGAGAAATATATTGACTATAGAACACCTAGACATAAAGACATTTATAATGTGAATCTTAATGGGATTAGGATGAATAATAATATGTCACGTTTTTATGCTAAAACTTCAGTTGATGAGAGTAATCTATGGCACAGGAGACTAGGGCACATAAACTTTAAGAATATAAACAGACTTATGAGACTTGGCTTGGTTGATGGTTTGCCTGAAAAGGCTTTCCATAATGACCACTCTTGTGTTGCATGTCTTAAAGGCAAGCAACACAAGGTCTCATTTAAGTCTAAACAGGTGCACTCTAGTTCTAAACCACTTCACTTGCTGCATATGGACCTGTTTGGTCCAACTAATATAGAGAGTTTGAATGGTAAATCATACTGCTTTGTCATCACAGATGACTTTTCTAGGTTTACTTGGACTTTCTTTTTAGCTATGAAAAGTGACACTGCTGATACTTTAATTGATTTTATTACTCGGATAGAAAAGAAAACTGGTAATGAAGTTAAAATGCTTAGAAGTGGTAATGGTGGTGAGTTTAGAAACAAGCTATTGGATGATTTTTGTCCCAAGAAAGGGATTACTAGGCAGTTTAGCATTGCCAGAACCCCACAGCAAAATGGGGTTGCTGAGAGAAAGAATAGAACCCTAATTGAAGCAGCCAGGACTATGTTGGCTGATGCTCACTTTCCCATAGCTTTTTGGGCTGAGGTTGTGAATACAGCTTGTTATGTTCAGAATAGAGCATTGGTCAACAAGATACAGAACAAAACACCTTATGAGTTACTTTGGGGAAGGAAACCTAATATTGGTTTTCTTAAACCTGTTGGTTGTCATGTAGTTGTACTTGATACTAGTGATGCCTTAGGTAAATTTAGTGCAAAAGGTGATGAAGGCTATTTCATGGGTTATTCAGTGCAGAGAAAGGGATATAGGGTTTACCTTAAGAAGGAAAAACGTATACTTGAGAGAGTACATGTTAGGTTTTTAGAGAGTAAACCTAGTGATCTGAAACTGGTCCAAATTGGTTGTTTGACATGGAACCTCTATCTAGGACTTTAAATTATATACCTGTTACTAATCCAGACACTGTGAAGGTAACTTCAAATGTTGTGGAAGAACAAGTTGTTGATGTTTCAGGTACACAGGTTAATGAAGAGGTTGGATCACCAGCAGAAAAGTCATCCCCCATACAAGAGTATGTCACTATCCCCATATGGACAGATGATTTTGTTGCTGCTACTGCTGCTGGAAAGGAAAATGGTAGTCCCCAAGTACCACCAGTTAACAACATGCATGGTCCTTCAGGCGCTGACAAAGGCAAATCTGGTGCTGACAGGACAAATTCAGGCGTTGATGGCTCAAACGTTGACAACAACATTTCAGGTGTTGATAACCCAAACGCTGACAATCTTGGTTCAGGCGTTGACAACACTTTTGAGCATATATTCTCTTCCAATTTTGAACAAGGTGAACCTTCAAATACACATGAAGAGGTTCATACTAATATCGATGGAAGAGAGTCTAAAGAAGATATTGGCAACATGGATAATGAGATTGAAGACAACAGACTTTTTGAGGGAGGAGTTCTCACTTCTACAATGAAGAATCACCCCCCTTCACAAATTATTGGGGTTGTCATGACTCCTGTTCAGACTAGAAGATCTCATCAGAATCTTGGTGGATTTATTTCCAATATACACAAGAAGGTTGATACCCCTCTTGTTCAAGCATGTTTGTTTGTCTGTTTTCTGTCACAACAGGAACCCAAGAATTTTTTTGATGCTCTCAAAGAACCAAGTTGGGTTGAAGCAATGTAGGATGAGCTTCACCAATTTGCAATTCAGGATGTTTGGGAGCTGGTTGATTGTCCCAGGTATGTCAGACCTATTGGGACAAGATGGGTTCTAAGAAAAAAGAGAGATGAAAGAGGCATTGTGGTCAGAAACAATGCATGTTTAGTGGCTCAGGGATATACACAAGAGGAAGGGATAGACTATGAGGAGGTCTTCGCACCAGTTGCAAGGATTGAAGCTATAAGGATATTTCTATCCTATGCTTCCTGCATGGGCTTCACTGTCTATCAAATGGATGTGAAGAGTGCCTTCCTCTATGGCACAATTGTTGAGGAGGTATATGTTATGCAGCCTTCTAGTTTTGAGGATCCAGAGAATCCAGACAAGGTGTATAGAGTCAAGAAAGCTATGTATGGACTTCATCAAGCCCCAAGAGCATGGTATGGCACATTGTCCACTTATTTGGTGGAAAATGGATTCAAAAGGTGCACCATAGACCAGACATTATTTACAAAGAAGGCTGGTAAGGATGTCTTACTTGTTCAGGTTTATGTTGATGATATCATCTTTGGCTCCACTAATCCAAAGATGAGTGAAGACTTCTCAAAGCTTATGACAGACAAATTCAAGATGAGTGCAATGGGGGAGATGAACTTCTTTCTAGGGTTACAAGTTCAGTAGAAAGAAGATGGTATCTTCATCTCTCAGGATAAGTATGTAGCAGAGATCTTGAAGAAGTTTGGCTTTTCTCCACATGAAAAGAGGGCTACTACTCCTATGGATAGAGAACACCCTTGGGGAAAAGTTGGAGATGGAAAAGATGTAGATGTCAGGCACTATAGATCAATGATTGATTCATTGATGTATCTCACAGCCTCAAGACCTGACATCATGTTTGATGTGTGTGCATGTGCACGCCATCAAGTGACTCACAAAGAATGTCAACCTTTATGCTGTCAAGAGAATCTTTAGGTACCTTAGATGTTATCCAGATCTTGGCTTGTGGTACCCAAAAGATTCACCACTGGAGCTTATTGCATATTCAGACAGTGACTATGGTGGTGATAAGTTTGATAGAAAATCCACAACTAGTGGATGTCAGTTTCTTGGGAGTAGGTTGATATCTTGGCAATGCAAGAAACAAACAGTGGTGGCAAATTCTACAACTAAAGCAGAGTATGTTGCAGCAGCTGCTTCTTGTGGGCAAGTCTTATGGATTCAGAACCAGCTGTTGGATTATGGGTATAATTTCATGAATATCAAGATATTTCTTGACAATAACAACACTTTATGCATTATTAAGAATCTTGTACATCATTCTAAAACAAAACACATAGAAATTAGACATCATTTTATAAGGGATTGTTTTGAAAAGGGTTTAATACAACCAGATAGGGTTGACACAGAAGAAAATGTGTCTGATTTATTAACTAAACCTTTTGATGCTGGAAGGTTTCAATACTTGGTAACAAGTATTGGAATGATCAATCTCACATAATATATGTTTTGGGGTCTTATTGTAAAAGTATGTACAGGTTAATGCATTGTTATTAGTCTTTTTGAGGATTTAGATTTTCCACTATATTTTTCTAACACTGATAAAGGTTACCTTAACGCTGATAAGTGTTATTGTGACGTTGTCAGCAATATATATTTTTCTAACGCTAACAAAGGTTTCCTTAACGCTGACAAGTGTTATCGGGACGTTGTAAGCAACAATGTTAGTTTTGTGGTTTTTAATCTAAATGTGTAGGTGGTGTTAGCATTATACCATTGGATACAGAGTTTCTTATGGATCCTTGAAGAATCATTTGAGCATGTTTTTATTTATGGATGATGGTTGGAATATTGTTTCCTATCTTGATATAAATTTTTTATGTTCATGCATATTTTTGAGCAACATATGTATCACAGTTTAAGGGGAGGTTTTAGGACCCTTTAGGACTTTTGGGTATCCTTATGATACTCTTATCACAATTATAGATTGTGTCCACATGTGAGTATGAGTTAGTTTTACTAAATCATGAGGCACTGTAGCATGCAAAGTTGATATACTATGCATGCTGCCAAGACATTTTTGGCCTAGAATTGGTTGTGGTCTGTTGGGAGACTTGGGAATGATTTTATGTTGGGTTTTACCTGGGAGTAACAAGGAATTTTATGAGATAACTTAGTTGTTAAGAGTTTTGGTTAGCAAGGGACACTAGAGGACTGTTATGTCTATCTTGCATAAGCAAGTGTGCATAACTGGACAGTGCTTGCCGCCCTATAATAATTATCAACTTATAGGTTTATTTCACGGATAAATTACTTTGTTAAGGTCCTTTTTCATTTTTTATTTCTTTTATTTTTGGACGCTGACAAGTATTTTTCCAAGCGTTGTTATGACCAATTTAGACGCTGACATGGCTTTGGCAAACGTTGACAAGAATATAGCCGTTGGGCGTTGATGGGTTATTTTTTATCGTTGATACCCATTGGGACCTACCCAGTTGTTATTTTTGACGAATTTTGGGGTCGTAACTCTGGGAGCAGATAACTTTTAATTAATGCATGAGATAACTTATTTTCTTTTCCATATTTTCATCATGATATTTTGAAAATAGTTGCATCATTTTTTACCAATCACATGCATATATCTCTCCTATATATTTGGCTCCTATTTTTAAACAGGGTATTTTATATTCTTGTTTAACCATTTTCTCCTATAATTCATCTTTCTAAATTATTCACAAACAGCTTTCTACAATGGCACCAAAATTTAAACCAAGTGATTTGGTATTGGGATTCAGGAGTCAACACAACATGATTGCATATTTGGGTACTGATGATGCTCTGTTTCTCCAATACACCCAGATAGTGGCGTATTTGAATGTATCCCCAATTAGGTATGCTCTTTCTCATGCTCCTCTCATCCATGTCACACATATTAAGCAGTTTTGGAACACGGTTAGTTCCTCAATAGTTAATAAAGTGACTACATTATCATCTATTGTTCATGGGCGTACTTGGGTGGTTACTGAAGCCTTGGTTCGCCAGGCTTTGCATCTTGATGATGCAGATGGTATTACCACCCTTCCCATTCATGAAATAGAACAGGGACTAAGGGCTTTGGGTTATCCTTTCCCTGATGAGGGAACTTTAAACAAATATCATAAACAGGAGTTTCCCCCAGCCTAGAAGTACATCATACATGTCATCTTACAATGTTTGAGTCCCAAGTGTACTGCACAAAATGAGATCAATAGATCCATTGCTAGTGCTATTGTGTGCATTGCAACTAGGCAAAAGTTTAATTATTCTAAAATGATTTTTGATGGCATGTGTAAAAACAAAGGGAGTAAGATGACTTTAGCTTATCCCAGATTTTTACAAATGGTTTTTGATGTGCAAAATTACTGCACAAGGGATCATGATGATTTTTATGAGATCCCTGTGCAAAAGAAAGCTATTTTTTAAAAGATGAACTCACCCCCTCACCGTGACTTACCCCTCACCCCAGCTATGCTTGCTGTTATTGTAGCAGCACAACCTGAACCAGACCCTCAACCGCAACTTGACCCAATACCAGAACCTTTACCTTCACCTCAACACATGTAAATTGACCAAGAACCCTTCGACGCTGACACATTGAATGTTGGCGTTGACACACCTAATCCAAACGTTGACACATTTCCTTCACAGACCCAAACACCCTTTAACCTTCCAACATCCACCCAATCCACATCATCTTCTACCCCACCACAATATAGGTTGCAAAAACGCCAAAGGACTACTGGAGTGTTCTCCTCTACTGGTCCTAGCCATGTAGCAGAGAGAACCACCACCACAAGTGTTGCTGGTGCTATGGATGAGGCTGGGACTAGTGGCTCTGGCTTAGATGCAGGCCAAGACAGTCCTAACATCTTTAAGACCTCATCCATGCATCATGAATCTAACTTGGGAGGTCAAATACCCATTTTAGAGGAGGGCAGATTGGAACTAATGCCATTAATAGAAATGACGGCTGTCTTTTTTTTTTTTTGGTATACCTAGGTTTCCGACTCGACATTGCGAGCCGACTAACCCCAGGGCGACTACCCTTTTGGATAGCTTGGAACTGACGGCTGTCTGCATTAGCTTGCAAAAGCAAAATGCAGACTTGGTACAATATGTCAGTACACAAGGCCTTGAACTCAAGCAACTGAGGGAGAGGATTGTTATTTTGGAGAATGCTAGCACAAGGCGTGGGATGGAGGAATCATCCAAAGGGGAGGATGAGCAGATTAATGTGAGTTATAAGGACTCACATGATGGTGAATCTTTGGGTGTTGCTGAATGCCTAACTGAATTGAAGAAGCAACCAAGTTTTGACAGATCTCTGGTAACTCCTACCAATTTAGACTTGTCTTTTACAGCTATGTTGGAGCAAATTACAAGTGGCAATAATGTCAACATCACTAACTTGTGTCCCCATGAAGGACAACTTTCTTGTAATGTCAAGCAGTCTGCTTCTTACACTGTTAAGCTTCTCATTAGGTTGAGCCTTAAAAACAGCATACTTATTCATGAGTTGCTTCTTCTTCTCTTCCTTAGTATCATCATTACCACTATATGAAACTTCAAGAGCTGCCCAAAGGTCTTTTGTAGACTCATAACCTCTGTATTTGTGTTGATTCTCTTGTCCCAAAGAGAGTTTCAGGATATTTAGGGTTTTCCATAAACCCTAGATCTATGATAAACAGTAATAGCAGCAGCCATGATGTAAGAATGAAACATGATTGGTGTCCTTGATGTTGGCGTGTGATTTGGGTTACTGATGTTTTTGAACGCAAGATTCATTCACATGATTACACAATTATTTAGTAACAAAAAGGACTTCAGCTTGCTATACTCACGTGGAGTGTTTTTGGACGAGTGTGGACCCATTAAGGAGAAGAGTTGTTGTTAGTATTATGATAATGGTTCATGTGATGGCTGCTGCTGGGAGAATATATGATTTGTCTATTTAATGGATCACAAAAAGAGAGTACTTTCTGTCAAAGGTTTGTCCAATTCTTGTGATTTATTAATTGGATGTGTGGATATCATAGAAGTCAGAAAGTGGGACAGAGATGTACTTTACTGGTGATTCAGAGACATGGCTGTGTTGATTGATTGTGTTCCTCACAACACGTTGCTGCTAAGTCTACTCACGTGTGACTGGTTTCAGAATTAAAAGGGGCACGTGAGCTTTCAAGTGTCTTCATGCAAAAGTAAAGATATACAATATGGATCTATGGTCCCACCAGCAATATAAGGAAAAATGACGTTGATACTAATTAATTCGACGTTGACAAGAAAGTAAGTTGGACGCTGACGTTTGTTATTTTGACGCTGACAAAGATAAGTCGAACGCTGACAGAGAGCGTTGACATGAGTTGTCTGAGAAACGCTTGTTCAAGCGTTGATAGGTTTTGTCCGATATCTGACAATGCATACGACTAAGATATTGGACAATGATGGTTCTCGGATAACAAAAGAATGGCTGCTGTTGAGAAAATTGGTACGTTTTTAGCACACAAAAGGAGGAATTTACACACGAAGGTACATGGAATCTTCGTTTTTATATAGAATATCAAGTTGATATTTATGGCTCAGATATTTTTAAAAGGGATTAATGATCTTAATACGAGTTAGCAACTATTCGTGGGAATTTGATGGATATTTTATTATGTAATCGGGTTAGCCTTAGAGTTATCCATATTGGTGGCTTTTACATATGGTATGAAGACGTTATTCCATTAAAATCGTCATGAAAAGGTGTTGGCTTAAGGGGAAGAATTCTTATGGTAAGTTTGATGTTTGAAGAAGATTTTCGCGAGGTTATGTTCTATCATATCTAAAAAGTAATCAGCATAACAATTAACTTTTAAGATAACTTGCTTGTGCTTTACATGGTTGGTGACGAAGACTTGTCATAAACACTTGAAGGAGTTACATTATCGTGCTCAGTGTCTCACAAAGGATGAGAATATTGACAAGGGATGGAGGTCTACTTATACTTAGTGACATGAGTATAAGTTCTTCATCACATGGATAGTGCAAGACATGGAACACAAGGTTGGGTTATTCTACTTCTACATCAAGATTACTTTATTTATTTTTCTTCAAGATCATTACTTAGAGATACATTTGGAGAATCTTCAAGATTGCATACATTGTTTACTTCCCTGTTGATGTGACAAAAAGGGGAAGACATACATGCTACACTTGAAGGGAAGCAATTTGAAGATCATGTACAACTTACAAGAGATACACATAGAGTTTTGCCAACATCAGCTAGGGGAAGATTGTTGGGTCAAAAAGTTGATGTGGCAGAAACTCAAAAACGAAGAAAACATGAAGACATTTGTCTAAGCGTTGTCAAGAGCAATCCAAGCGTTGACAAGAGCAAATCGGAGGTTGATGGCTCAAGTGTTGTCATGTACAATCTAAGCATTGTCATGTACAAACTAAGCATTGATAGAAACGTAGACAAGAAGCCTTTGGAAGCTTCTATTTAGATAAACATGCAGGATATATGCTGTATAAGTTTATTTAAATAGAAGATTTACATGTTTATTTGATTTTATCTCTTGTAAAACCCTAATCCTTACACTATAAAAGGAACCAAGGGTTATTAGGTTTTTCATAACTCATATTCACAATGTAAACCTAAAAGCGTGTGTTACACTAGACGTGGGATTCAATGTATACACGTCTAGTGGTTGTTTGTTATTAATATAATAAACAATCCTTTTGTTTTAATTCATGTTCTTTGTGTCCAAACACCTTGTTAATGTGTCGTGTTCTAATTCCGCTTTGATTATATAATCATATGAACATGCATTCCTAGTAGCTAAAAGATCGAGGAAACCAAGGTTTCCACAGGGTTAACGTCCGATTTCGTCTGATCTCGTCCGATTTCGTCCGTTTTGATATGTTTTGTACAGTTTAGCCCGTTTCAGCCAGATTTGGATGTGTATGACCATGATTGAAAGTTGTATAGTTAGTATATGCCAATGAAATTGTATATTGATGGAGGCAAAAGTATTGAAGAATGGACTGACTTGGTTCTCGAAGCCCAAGATCGTATGACGAAGAAGGCTTTCTTAAAATGGCCATAACTTCAGCACCGTAAGTTCGTTTTCAGTCCGTAACCTGTCAAAAGGACCGAAAAAAAAAGAGGAACATCGCTGTAATCAACTTTAAGCTGGTTATGGATTTTTGAAGGCCCAAAAAGCCATTTTACTATGCTTTTTTCATTAGTTTTGTATATTATCCACCTTTGTAGGTTTCCCAAGGAAAATCAATATCATTGTTGTGTTGATCAAACAATTTTAAATGTTGTGGAGCTCACTCGTATTTTTAATATCAATTGATGGTATGCCATCACGATTTCCTTGTCTAGTAAAACCACAACTACATCACCAACTAATTTGCTACATTCAAGTCTGGTAAAAACGTAGCCAAACCCAACTAAAACATGCTAAAGACGACCACAACATGATCAATACAATCAAACCATAGTAGAAATCCTATTTCCATGGATTTGGCATGGTTTGCCCAGTTTATTCACACTTTCTCCGGTTTCCCCGGTTAACGTCTGATTTCGTCTTATCTCGTCCGATTTCGTCCGTTTTGATATGTTTCGAACGATTTAGCCCGTTTCAGCCGGATTTGGATGTGTATGGCCATGTTTGAAAGTTGTACAGTTACTATATGCCAATGAAATTATATATTGATGGAGGCAAAAGTATTGAAGAACGGACTGACTTGGTTCTCGAAGCCCAAGATCGTGTGACGAAGAAGGCTTTATTAAAATGGCCATAACTTCAGCACCGTAAGTTCGGTTTCAGTCCGTGACCTGTCAAAAGGACCGAAAAAACAAGAGGAACATCGCTGTAATCAACTTTAGGCTGGTTATGGATTTTTGAAGGCCCAAAAAGCCATTTTACTATGCTTTTTTATTAGTTTTGTATATTATACACCTTTGTAGGTTTCCCAAGGAAAATCAATATCATTGTTGTGTTGATCAAACAATTTTAAATGTTGGTGGAGCTCACTCGTATTTTTAATATCAATTGATGGTATGCCATCACGACTTTCTTGTCTAGTAAAACCACAACTACATCACCAACTAATTTGCTACATTCAAGTCTGGTAAAAACGTAGCCAAACCCAACCAAAACATGCTAAAGACGACCACAACATGATCAATACAATCAAACCATAGTAGAAATCCTATTTCCACGGATTTGGCATGGTTTGCCCAGTTTATTCACACTTTCTCCGGTTTCCCCGGTTAACGTCCGATTTCGTCTGATCTCGTCCGATTTCGTCCGTTTTGATATGTTTCGAACGGTTTAGCCCGTTTCAGCCGGATTTGGATGTGTATGGCCATGTTTGAAAGTTGTACAGTTACTATATGCCAATGAAATTATATATTGATGGAGGCAAAAGTATTGAAGAACGGACTGACTTGGTTCTCGAAGCCCAAGATCGTGTGACGAAGAAGGCTTTATTAAAATGGCCATAACTTCAGCACCGTAAGTTCTTTTTCAGCCCGTAACCTGTCAAAATGACCGAAAAAAAAAGAGGAACATCATTGTAACCATTTTTATGCTGGTTAAGGATTTTTTAAGGCTAAAAAGCCATTTTACTATGTTTTTTTAATTAGTTTTGTATATTATCCACCTTTGTAGGTTAACCAAGGAAAATCAATATCATTGTTGTGTTGATAAAAAATGTTAAATGTTGTTGGAGCTCACTCCTATTTTTAATATCAATTGATTGTATGCCATCACGATTTCCTTGTCTAGTAAAACCACAACTACATCACCAACTAATTTGCTACATTCAAGTCTGGTTATAACATTTCCAAACCCAACCAAAACATGATAAAGACGACCAAAACATGATCAATACAATCAAACCATAGTAGAAATCCTATTTCCACGGATTTGGCATGGTTTGTCCGGTTTATTCAGACTTTCTCCGGTTTTCCCCGGTTAACGTCCGATTTCGTCTGATCTCGTCCGATTTCGTCCGTTTTGATATGCTTCGAATTGTTTATGTGACAATCCGTCAGTTTATGGTTGATATTTTATTCTCAAATATTATTTTAATGTTATATTATGAACTCACTTATTTTTGGGAAGAAATTTGTATTTACGTCTTGAAGTAGCATCGACTACGTCTAAACCGGAGGATTCTAAATACGTGCTTACGTTTACATACACCGTCTTTGGTGACAGTCCGACATTTCAGAAAATAAATTTATCCGTAAATATTATTTTGAGATTTTAAATTTGTGTTGGTTCATAAACTCACAAATTTACGAGAAGAGATTAGGACTTACGATTATAACTTAACGTCCTTTACGACTAAACCGAAAACCTTAGGATTACGTATTTACGTTTTCGAACTCCGTTTTTGATGAGACAATTTTTATTAGATTCGTTTTGTGCCGTTGATTCATAATTTATAAAAAAATGTTTTTCGTAAAACGACCCGATGGCACGCAAATCGAGGAAACTAGAATCGAGGAATACCCGTAAATTAGTGGGATGAGACAAAACAAGTTTTGCCCCACCCCACTAACATGGGATGGCCAAAACCATGACACAACACCATGAGGTGTCAAGTTTGTAGCTTACAAGCTACACTTGTTAGCCTAAGCTTAACAAGTAAGCTATCAAACCAACAAAACCATCTAACACAAACCATTTCTTCATTTACACATGCAAAACCACTCATACTATCCTCCCTCTCACCCTCATTTCGTCCAACAATCATCAACAACAACCCTCATTTGAACTATTTTAGCCATAACATCATGTGTTACTCATACACATGATGATGCTCCTTTGAAGCCTTGAAGATTGGAGGTGATTTGGTGATGTCCAAGGGCTGATTTCTACAAGAACTCTACAAATACTGGTGGTCTTCAAAGTTGGTGTTGATCTATCACAAGTTTTGCCATCAAAAATTCAAGCCTTGATCATAAACTACTTAATCTTGGTGGTATAAAGATTGTTCTTCCTATCCTCTTGTTATTTTGATTATGTAATCTTGTATTTTCTTTCCTATTGTATATATATATGATGAATATATGATGATAAAAATATTGTATGGGGATTTGGTGTTGATAAATATGGTTAAAAAGATGGAAAACCATAGGTAACAAGGTTAAAATCTTGCTAAATATGATGGCTGTATAAAAACAGTAAATAACCAAATGATAAACTGATAAAATGGCATTGTGGAATCAATTTACAGTAAGTATAAGATGTCGCACACATGTGAGAGTTGGCCATGCAATAGAATCATAAAAATGAGTGAGATATGATCAAAACAAAATTAGTATACCAATCTGAATAATCTGTTTTGTAGGGACTGTTAAGGATACTTAGACATGGATTGAGTATTAGCTATAACTAACTTATTTGTAGCACATAATATGAAGTTTATGCCATCCAAAAATGAGCTTCTATCTCCTTATAGAACTCAAGATATGATAAAAATGGTGAAAGTGAAACTAAAAATCAGATTTTGTGAAATTAAAGTTTAATAGTATTATATAAGCACTCAAAATAATATAGTATAAAATGTGAAATTAAAACCCACTAACTTATATATTTCATTTATATAAATATGTATAAGGATAAATAAATGGACATTATATAAAAATGGTAGTTTGGTAAGTTTTATAAGTTATAAAAACTATAAACATGATTTTTACGTCTTTTCGGCTAGTACCGTAAAATTAACGTTTTTCGTCAATAAAAACTTAGACGGTCGGACCCGTCTAATGTAAACTTTTTAAAAGACATATACTGATATATAAGTACTTAATACAAGTAAAAACCGATAAAACCCGAACTATATAACATACGGACATTAACGGGCTAAGTTAGCGTTATTGGACTAATAATACAACTAAATAGGCTAAACACTTATAAACTTACTCATTGGGCTTAACCCACTTGGGCCTAACATATAAAGTATAATACTGATAATAAAAGTATAAAATGGTCTAATTTAAGGTAATGGACTTATAATGGGCTTATTGGGCCTAAAACATGTAAATAAGTAAAACTAGTAAACTAGTATAAAAGTTACCAATACATAACACTAAAATGAGTAAATGAGAATGTACAAACTCACTTGATCATCATATATATATATATAAAATCATCATATGTATACATAAATGTTATTTTTATAAAGTCATTGGACAAGAGTCTAAGATGAGTATTATTTGTCTAGGTTTCCGTGATTGAAGCACGTACCATACATCCAAATCGCCGATAACCGCCTCCTACATCAACGTGAGTTCATAGCCTCGCAATCTTTTAAATGTTTTTATGAAATGTTTTATAAACCCGCGAGGGAGATAACATGTTAGTTTTTATAAAATAGGACACTAGTTGTCTCGATTTTTTGTTTATTGATTTGGACCCGAATGATTGTATGACCCGATGAATGATTATATGACCCGATAGATGAAATGAAATGGATTATGAAAGTTAGGTTATGTCACTAAAAGTCCCATTAGCATAAATTGTGAACAACCGATATTTGGTAGACGCTTATGCATATAATAGTACTATTTGGGGACGATCACCCCAGTTCGCGCCTTGACGGTTGATCCCCGTCGTGCCACATTGACTGGTAAGCGAATTTATGTATGAGAAGATTTACACAAGCGTGATTATTGTGACGACACGCTAATTTAGATGGGCAAATTGAGTTTCGGGCTAGCTACCCGTTGTTTGTTGTAGTAAGGTAACAGTGTCATGCGGCTTATAATAATCCAATTAACGAAATACTGCTATATGCACTGAATTACAATGAATTGCCTGACTAGCAATATGGGGTCTTATTATTGATTTTATGTTCGTGTTTTGGTTTTTCATAAAAATATTCATATAACGGTTTTTATTTAACTCTATACAACGTTAAAAAACGTATTGTATGATGTTTTTAACGACAATGGTTCGTATAATGATTTTGAAGGCGAAAGCCTATATTATGATTTTGACGAGGTTTTGTATCAAATGTTTTTGGCCTATTTTATGGCCTACTACAAGGATTTATACAAAATGATTTTCGGTAATAATTTTATACCGATGTTATATTGATGGATTTCATTAAACTCTATGAATTCACTCGGCGTTTTCGCTTACCTTTTCTTTTAACATGTTTTATCTCAGGTACTTGAAGGTAATTCTCGAGAAGACAACAAGAATTCATGGCCCGCACTTAAATAACTATTTCCATTCAAATGCTTTGTAAAAACCTGTATGAAATACAATGACTTGGGACCTATGTAACTTTGATATTTATGAATGGAAATGCTTTATTATTAAACGACGCGATTTTTATGTGTTGTCTATGATGTGAGTAATGTGCTATCCTGTAACACCAACGAGTCTTCCGTTGTATTGAATTGTGTAAATTTGGGGGTGTTACAGTTTGATACCAGAGCTCTCGTTATAGAGAACGAAAGATTTTTAAAACTAAGGTTTTGAATATAACATTTCAAAATCTTTTAACTATAAACATTTTTCTCAAAATGTCTAAAAATCTTTTGACTATAACGGTGCCGAAGAATTCCCGAGTTACCGACAAGGACAGACTGAGAAGTGTTATTTTAATATATATATATATATATATATATATATATATATATATATATATATATATAACTTGGATTATATATATATATATATATATATATATATATATATATATATATATATATATATATATATATATATATATATATATATATATATATATATATATATATATATATATATATATATATATATATATATATATATATATATATATATATATATATATATATATATATGTTGTAATTTGATTACATGATTGTTTGATGATTGTTTTAATACTTATACGACGTAGATTGTCACAAGGAACCCTAACTCCCCTAGCAAATCAATCGAAGCTATTCCCGTAGGAATTCTAGCTGTCCTAGATCTAAACCAAGTTGTGGATATTTATGATCCTAACAAAATGGTTTATATTCGTAGAAATGTAGATATTAGTTTATTGTGATATTGAAGAAGAATTGGCGAGATTAAAACTGATATTGATGTCATGACGATCTTTCCTTATAGAGTGGAGTTTGATAAAACTTTAACACCTAGAAAGATGTCATCTAATTCGTTTTCATCCAATTCTTAAATTGAAATCGAAAGTGTGAATGTTGCACTTGAGACTGTCATTGGAACCTTTACCCAAAAGCCTCATGCCACTAGTACCTTTCCGAGAAATCTAATTGAATGTATGAGTCATCTCATGCTAGTGACTCATTTGATAAATATTGTTGTAAGAGATATAGGATTGGAAATTAAGTGTTGATTATATCGAGATTTTATTGCCCTATTAAGGTCTAAAAATAAGGTTGAAAGTATTGGAAAATGAGGTACAATGTTGCATTGAGTATAAAATTGGTTGAAACTTGAATAAAGTAAAATTTAACCCGTATAGAATATGAGATTGATAAGAGGAGGTCGTTAAGTCATGTGATTGAATTATAAGGTTTTAAATGATTGTTAGTTTGTGTTAAGAGTTGTTCCTAAACCATATTCCAATAACGAGGATGCCCAGCGTCCAGGAAATAAATTGAAGAAATCTTCTTCTGAATAGGGACCGATGGATCTTCCGGGACATGTGGGACACCCCATGACTCTTGTAGATTAGTATTCATTGTGGTATCTTTTAAAAATCCCTAACTTAACTGAGATATCAGTTGGTAGGATGAGTTCTTGGAATTGTATGACATAGTGACACGTAATGTGTTACGTTACAATTTTGACTTGTTTGTGATTAATGAAAAGACTACCTTCGATTGCTAAATCCTACATGTATCGAAGTTATCTATATTTTATTGCTTCATCCTAATGTTCGCATTAGTGATGCAACCATTGAATAAGTACTCATCTTGATTTGAGTTACGTTGTGGATTATTCATTTTGAGTGCCATCGAGGTCATGAACCTCATGATTAATTGGATAAGCTCATTTCCTATCATATTGTAGTTAGTTCTTGGTGAACGAATTTTGATCACTCTTTTGCAGAACACTCATTGTTTTTAAGAAGATAAAATAGCATCCCTTGAGAAAAATTGAATTTTCATCACTATAAGGATTATTCAAAGTGAGATTTATAAGTGATCGTTATCGAAATGAAGTTGTTTATAAAACACCTTGGAAAACTTAATTGTTTTCATTACAAAGAAAATCTTTGTAAATTTATTTTTTATTCTTATTTAAGAATTAAGCATGAATATGTTTTTATTATAAACATGATGATAAAATTTTGACGAAGTGAGTATTGCATCGTTAATCTTGAAATTGTATATTGTTGCGCGCCTGCATACAATTTGGAATGGACCATGCAAGGCTGATTAGTAGTCACCATAAAACTAATTAATAAACACTACATTTTCTTTGAAGATTGTGAAAGATTAAATTTTATGAGATATGCAAGAAGTGAAAAATAGGGACATAGTGTTAGGGATACCTACATATGTGCCCGTACCATTTATTCTACTGAACCGAATTTACTCATCTGTAGATATTGTCTTCATTGACAATTGATATTCCTTCCTTGTCCAATTCTCCCGTGGTAAGATTCTTTGAAAAAGTATCTGATTACCGAGTGTTGGTACCCAACTGGATGTATTGACGTTCGTATCATTTCTTTTGATTAAATTTCATTTGAATGACCTGGGTAACGATCTGAGGAGCTTTCGAATGCATACTCAAATTATGAAAACATGGGATATATTCATATTCGTTAAATGTTTTCGTCTGTATCTGAATTGAAATTCTCTCGCCTAGATCATGCGTTGACCTTACTCTTTTAAGGTTAGTTATGTCTCCTGATATCCTTGAGATTGTGAAGGATTATGAGTTATTATTAGTCTTTTGAGAAGTTCACATCTTATCGACGAAATTAAAACTGAAAAGTTGATAGTGCCAGTAGAATGAACTGATTGATTATGACATGACGACATTGTCTTAATTTATGGGAACTCGAATAGAATTCCCCTAAATGATAAGACGTTGATTATCAAAAGTGATCTAAATAATTCTTGATGGATGACCATATCCTGCATTTAGACTTGAAGTTATACCATGAATGGTTATAAAACTGATCATATATACTATAATCTAGATAGAACCTAATATGAATTTATTAAAAGATGTTTCTGTTATCTGAAACTTTAGGAGGTATTTGTTGGTGAATTACCTACACTTTCGCCGTTATGGCAAGTTGAATTTGGTATTGATTATATTCCTGGTGCTGCACATTTGGCATGTGCACTGTACGTCGGCACTATCTGAATTAAAGGAATTACCGTACAACTGAGAGAGTTGTCGGAGAAAGCTTTTATTATACCAAGCTCGTCATCATAAAGAGCTATGGTGTTATCATTCCTAATATTTATTTATTGATTACCGTGAACTAGGTAAAATTGACGATTAAAAATCTATATCCACTAACCAAGATGATAGATTGTTCGATCATTTACAAGGTTCTAGCGTATATTCGAAAATTTGATTCACGGAATGGTTATCATCAACTTCGCGTCCGCGAAAAGTTTATCTATTCCAATTACTACATCAAGAACTTGTGATGAACATTATGAGTTTCACGTGATGTCGTTTGGATGGACTAATACACATGTAGCATCCATAAATTTGGTGAATCTCGTGTGTAGGCTGTAATTTGAAAAATTCATGCTTGTGATCATTAAGGAACATTTGTTTGTTTATAAGAATAAGAATGAGTTAATAATTATTTGTAGAATGCCCTGAGTCGGCCGAGTAGTGAAAACCTGTACCTTGAATATTTAACATGTGAATAAAGGCTTAATCCTTTACAGTATTTGACCGTGTGATTAATAAATAATGGAATCTATATTGACTTTTCAAAGATTAGAGCCATTTAAGACTTTAGGTTTTACCAAAAAGAAAGTGCAAATATGTTTTGACAAATATTTTAACAAAGGATTTTTAAGGAATCATTCCTTATAATAAAATCATTTAATTAAACTCCTGTTTAGGGTTAAATGTTTGTGCATACCTCAAAACAACCTAAAAGGGATTGAGGAAAACATTTAAACCATGACTTGAAATTTGAAGCGACAAATTTTGCTTTTAAACTAAGAAAGACCAAAGTGTAAAGAAAGAACTTTTCGAACATTTACGAATCTTATTAGTTATTTTCGATAAATCAACAAAAATCTTGTTAATTAAATTCAAATTTATTTTGAACACTTTTATAAAATTGGTTGAATTGAGAAAATTTAAAACTTTTACGTTTACATTTCATAAAATTAATTATTTATTATTTAATTCCTTGTAATAATTATCGAAGCTTTAGATGTCGGACTGAGCAAAACTGATAAAAATGATAGATGAGACAAATTTAAGACTTATAAAATATGAAGAAAGAATTTCTGAGTGAATTGTGGACATGATAATTATATCATCAGGAGAGGTGAATTTAGATACTGACGCATTATTTAAAAAATATAAAGAACCAATTAGGATGTGTTCCTTAATAATGACTGTGCAAAATAAATTGCCGAGCAATTTATAATATAGCTGATACTTGTAAAAAGGATAATATAGATAAAAAAGGGGGTTCGCGACTAATGTGAACCATTAGAATTGAGAAGCCGATAGCGTTAAATGTATAAAAGGCCGCTTGTGGTTGCCTAAAAATAGAGATTTTGAGATATAGTTATGTTGGAATCTTGTAAGTATAAGTATTCTATTCCTGTTATTTCTGATTTAATGTATCATTATCAGAAAAAGTTGTACTGATGGCAAATTATGAAGGCATACACCGCCTCATACATTAGTAAACGTCTAGCTATTGCAAAGGTCATCATCTGAATTTGATTCGATTTGGGTCATCGTCGACAGACTGACCAAATCTTCTAATATCATTCCTGTTAATGATAGATTCTTGATGAAGAAATTGACTCTTTTGTATTTAAAAGAGTTATGTAAACATGGTGTGCCTGTATCGATCATCTCTATCAAAATCCTCGCTTCGCATCGAATTTCTAGAGATTTGCTCAGAAGTCATTGAGAACGAATCTTGATGAGAGTACCGTTTACCACCCCAAATCGAAGGGAGGTAAAGTAACGATCCAAAATACTAGAAGTGCTGTTTTATGCTTGAATGATTGACCTTTGGTAATAAACCATATAATCATTTTCCTTTGGAGAGATTATCATTGATAATTATCGTATTAGGATCAAGATCGAATCTTGTAAGGATATATATTAGAGCATCTGTAAGCAGGAGTTGGGATGAAGACACCCGACATACACCCATTGTGAGTTGGACATGTCTTTTAGGTTTAAGGTTTCCTATGATGGCGAACCTAACCTTACAAAATACTCGACCCGTGAGACCTGAAATAATTGTTGAAATTAGGATTTGATTATTGACTGCCGGTAGTAGACAGGAGGTTATGTGAATATAAAATGTAGATCTTGAAGTGCCATATGGGTAGCGAAGTTATGCCAAAAATTTTAACCATGGAAAAATGAATTGATGATCTGAAAGATCATGGGATATAAGTCCCCGTTGTATGGGACCATTGAGATGATGTAAAAGATTGGTTTGAAAGGCATATAAGCTGGATCTACCCTAGGACTTCAAGAGCTGCGTGAATTATTTTTCGTATATCGAACTTGATAAATTGTCTATCAAGTGAAAATCTGACTATTCCTTAATGAAGTTTAGATCGGCGAAAAGTTGCATTTATCAAAAACCCGTGAACATCATGGATAGAGAAAGTAAGTCAACATTAAGCCTGATCTTATTCCTGTAGTTATGTTTGATGAAACTCGCGTATTGTAATGGATTACACTTGTGAGAAAAGACCGAATGTCGAGGAAATACCCACATGGCTTTAACTCTATAAGAAACGAGTAGTAAGATAAGATGATCTTTGAGGACAAAGATCATGTTTAGGGGTAAATGCTGTGACAATCCGTCAATTTATGGTTGATATTTTATTCTCAAATATTATTTGAAAATATTATTTTAATGTTATATTATGAACTCACTTATTTTTGGGAAGAAATTTGGATTTATAAATTGAAGTAGCATCGACTACGTCTAAACCGGAAGATTCTACATTACGTGCTTACGTTTACATATACCGTCTTTGGTGACAGTCCGACATTTCAGAAAATAATTTTATCCGTAAATATTATTTTGAGATTTTAAATTTGTGTTGGTTCATAAACTCACAAATTTACAAGAAGAGATTAGGACTTACGACTATAACTAAACGTCCTTTACGACTAAACCAGAAACCTTAGGATTACGTATTTACGTTTTCGAACTCCGTTTTTGATGAGACAATTTTTATTAGATTCGTTTTGTGCCGTTGATTCATAATTTATAAAAACGTTTTTCGTAAAACGACCCGAGGGCACGCAAATCGAGGAAACTAGATTCGAGGAATACCCGTAAATTAGTGGGATGAGACAAAACAATTTTTGCCCCACCCCACTGACAGGGATGGCCAAAACCATGACACAACACCATGAGGTGTCAAGTTTGTAGCTTACAAGCTACACTTGTTAGCCTAAGCTTAACAAGTAAGCTATCAAACCAACAAAACCATCTAACACAAACCATTTATTCATTTACACATGCAAAACCACTCATACTATCCTCCCTCTCACCCTCATTTCGTCCAACAATCATCAACAACAACCCTCATTTGATCTATTTTAGCCATAACATCATGTGTTACTCATACACATGATGATGCTCCTTTGAAGCCTTGAAGATTAGAGGTGATTCTAACATCTAAGGAGGTGATTTGGTGATGTTCAAGGGCTGATTTCAACAAGAACTCTACAAATATGGGTGGTCTTCAAAGTTGGTGTTGATCTATCACAAGTTTTGCCATCAAAAATTCAAGCCTTGATAATAAACTACTTAATCTTGGTGGTATAAAGATTGTTCTTCCTATCCTCTTGTTATTTTGATTATGTAATCTTCTATTTTATTTCATATTGTATATTTATATGATGAATATATGATTATAAAAATATTGTGTGGGGATTTGGTGTTGAAAAATATGGTTAAAAAGATGGAAAATCATAGGTAACAAGGTTAAAATCTTGCTAAATATGATGGCTGTATAAAAACAGTAAGTAACCAAATGATAAACTTATAAAATGGCATGGTGGAATAAATTTAAAGTAAGTATAAGATGTCATACACATGTGAGAGTTGGCCATTCAATGGAATCATAAAAATGAGTGAGATATTATCAAAACAAAATTAGTATACCAATCTAAATAGTCTGTTTTGTAGGGATTGTTATGGATACTTAGACATGGATTGAGCAGTATCTATAACTAACCTATTTGTAGCACATAATATGAAGTTTATGCATCCAAAAATGAGCTTCTATCTCCTTATAGAACTCAAGATATGATAAAAATGGTGAAAGTGAAACTAAAAATCAGATTTTGTGAAATTAAAGTTTAATAGTATTATATAAGCACTCAAAATAATATAGTATAAAATATGAAATTAAAACCCACTAACTTATATATTTCATTTATATAAATATGTATAAGGATAAATAAATGGACATTATATAAAAATGGTAGTTTGGTAAGTTTTATAAGTTATAAAAATTATAAACATGATTTTTACGTCTTTTCGGCTAGTACCGTAAAATTAACGTTTTTCGTCAATAAAAACTTAGACGGTCGGACCCGTCTAATATGAACTTTTTAAAAGACATATACTGATATATAAGTACTTAATACAAGTAAAAACCGATAAAACCCGAACTATATAACATACGGACATTAACGGGCTAAGTTAGCGTTGTTGGACTAATAATACAACTAAATAGGCTAAACACTTATAAACTTACTCATTGGCCTTAACCCACTTGGGCACAACATGTAAAGTATAATACTGATAATAAAAGTATAAAATGGTCTAATTTAAGGTAATGGACTTATAATGGGCTTAATGGGCTTAATGGGCCTAAAACATGTAAATAAGTAAAACTAGTAAACTAGTATAAAAGTTACCAATACATAACACTAAAATGAGTAAATGAGAATGTATAAACCCACTTGATCGTCATCATATATATAAAATCATCATATGTATACATAATTGTTATTTTTATAAAGTCATTGGACAAGAGTCTAAGACGAGTATTATTTGTCTAGGTTTCCGTGATTGAAGCACGTACCGTACATCCAAATCGCCGATAACCGCCTTCCCACATCAACGTGAGTTCATAGCTTCGCACTCTTTTAAATGTTTTTATGAAATGTTTTATAAACCCACGAGGGAGATAACATGTTAGTTTTTATAAAATAGGACACTAGTTGTCCCGATTGTTTGTTTATTGATTTGGACCCGAATGATTGTATGACCCGATGAATGATTATATGACCCGATAGATGAAATGAAACGGATTATTAAAGTTAGGTTATGTCACTTAAAGTCCCATTAGCATGAGTTGTGAACTACCTGGATTTGGTAGACGCTTATGCATATAATAGTACTATATGGGGACGATCACCCCAGTTCACGCCTTGACGGTTGATCCCGGTCGTGCCACATTGATTGGTAAGCGAATTTATGTATGAGAAGATTTACACAAACGTGATTATTGTGACGACACGCTAATTTAGATGGGAAAATTGAGTTTCGGGCTAGCTACCCGTTGTTTGTTGTAGTAAGGTAACAATGTCATGCGGCTTATAATAATCCAATTAACGAAATACTGCTATACGCACTGGATTGCAATGAATTGCCTGACTAGCAACACGGGGTCTTATTATTGATTTTATGTTCGTGTTTTGGTTTTTCATAACCATATTCATATAACGGTTTTTATTTAACTCTATACAACGTTATAAAACGTATTGTATGATGTTTTTAACGACAATGGTTCGTATAATGATTTTGAAGGTGAAAGCCTATATTATGATTTTGACGAGGTTTTGTATCAAATGTTTTTGGCTTATTTTATGGCCTACTACAAGGATTTGTACAAAATGATTTTCGGTAATAATTTTATACCGATGTTATATTGATGGATTTCATTAAACTCTATGAATTCACTCGGCGTTTTCGCTGACCTTTTCTTTTAACATGTTTTATCTCAGGTACTTGAAGGTAATTCCCGGGAAGACAACAAGAATTCATGGCCCGCACTTAGATAACTATTTCCATTCAAATGCTTTGTAAAAACCTATATGAAATTCAATGACTTGGGACCTATGTAACTTTGATATTTATGAATGGAAATGCTTTATTATTAAACGACGCGATTTTTATGCGTTGTCTATGATGTGAGTAATGTGCTATCCTTTAACACCAACGAGTCTTCCGCTGTATTGAATTGTGTAAATTTGGGGGTGTTACAGTTTAGCCCGTTTTAGCCGGATTTGGATGTGTATGACCATGTTTGAAAGTTGTACAGTTAGTATATGCCAATGAAATTGTATATTTATGGAGACAAAAGTATTGAAGAACGGACTGACTTGGTTCTCGAAGCCCAAGATCAAGTGACAAAGAAGGCTTTCTTAAAATGGCCATAACTTCAACACCGTAAGTTCGTTTTCAGCCCGTGGCCTGTCAAAATGACCGAAAACAAGAGGAACATCGCTATAACCAACTTTAGGATGGTTAAGGATTTTTGAAGGCCAAAAAAGCCATTTTACTATACTTTTTCATTAGTTTTGTATATTATTCACCTTTGTAGGTTTCCCAAGAAAAATCAATATCATTGTTGTGTTGATCAAAAAATGTTAAATGTTGTTGGAGCTCACTCGTATTTTTAATATCAATTGATGGTATGCCATCACGATTTCCTTATTTATTAAAACCACAACTAGATCACCAACTAATTTGCTACATTCAAGTCTGGTTAAAACATTGTCAAACCCAACCAAAACATGCTAAAGACGACCACAACATGATCAATACAATCAAACCATAGTAGAAATACTATTTCCACGGATATGGCATGGTTTGCCCGGTTTATTCGAACTTTCTCCAGTTTTCCCCGGTTAACGTCCGATTTCGTCTGATTTCGTCCGTTTGATATGTTTTGTACAGTTTAGCCCGTGTTAGATTCACTAGATGTGAATCTTGCACCCTGTCAGGAACGGTGAACGACTTTTGTAATCACAAGTCAATTCACAGAGAGACTCTATACACAATATGAATGCAGAATACAAATATAATAAAGAAGAATAACTATAAAGACTTGATCCTTTCTAAGGATTTCTAATATTGATAATGACTAGGACTACGTTTTATGAAAGTGTGTCTAACCCTTCTGCCTAAGGTTCCTTTTATACTACAAGGAAACCCTAATACATCATTAAACAAAACATGTAAAACTGATATGCATATCCTTTCCTAACATATCTCATGCATATCCTAACAGAATAATAAATAAATAATAAAGTTTGACTTTGACTAGGACCAGGATCACGACTTGCTCCTACTACTACTAGGACCAGGAGGAACTACATACCTCCTAGTCTACCTATTACATTTAACTATTCAAATGGTCCTAACAATCCTCCCCTAAACTTGAATTTGACCTGTTGAGTTCAATTTTCCTGGTAAAACGTGCAATAAAGCTCGAGGATTGAATCAGCAAAAGTAATAGCAGCATCAGCAAGATAAGAAACAGAAGAACCGCCGCAACATGGGACACTAGAAGCTTCTCCAAAGCATGAAACAAATCAGCATCGTGTTGAATCTTTACAGCAACATGAGCATATTTGATGAGCCTTTACCAAGTAGCTGCTCGCTCTTGGGCTAGCCAGTCTTTCTGGTGGAATAAGCATCACCCTGGCAGACTAGAACCCAGCCCAACTCTTAGAACGTGAATCAATGGTGAGTGGGGGTACCCTGATGATTTTAGGCAAACCATCACAGCCGTCAACGGATTTGATATGTCTTTACCAGAAGCCGTACCCCTCTGGACTCGCCAACTCTTAGCAATGAAGCATCGGTGAGTTGAAAACCCTATAGCTTTAAGCAAGCTATTACAACTATCAACGGATTTGATAAAATCTTTACCAAGAGACGTACCCCCTTGGATTAGCCACTTTTCAGTCTAGGACCATGGCAAGTGAAAACCATCCAGTTTTGGGTAACCTGGCAACCATAAACGGATTTGAGAATCGCACCAGGAGTCATACCCTCAAGGTGAATCAACTCTTTCTTGTCGATTAGACATGGTGAGGACCAAGTCCAACACCAGATGAAACCAGTAACCAGCACAAGGACAACACAGCAACCAGAACACATAGTTTGAATCAGCAAATGGTATCATATTCACAAGTGTAAAATCCATAATATGTGTAAAGTATAAGCATATATTATATAAAAAGTATATTTTTTTTAACTAGAATTAATGAAAATCACCAATCACTTTACATATTGGTGAAAAGAATGGTAGTATTAACAAATGAACAAAAACACAAAGCATAAAACTTACAAACCAACCATTTCAGAGACCAGAATCAGCCTTCTTATCTGCTTTCAAACGAGCCTGGATCCCTTCCACCAACGCAGTTGCCATAGAAGACTCATTCCCTGAGGGATCATTAGAAATTTGCAAGTGACAAGCCAACATAGCCTCCATCGAAGCAATCGTCAACGGATAATCCAAGTCTGTGAGCATGAAGACCATATGACCAGATTCCAACTCTAACATATGCACACCACATCTCGCATATAACTTCCATCGCTGAATAACCCATTGCATCTGATCCTTCCAGACACCAGAAACAGGAGCATGAGGAGGGGCATCAAGCATCATCTTTAGATCAGCCCATACTCGCAAACCAGGCCAGGAAGACACAACCATAGGATCAACAGGCATGCCAATATCCACAAACTCATATAAAGCCATAAGATCCTTACGATCCGCCCAAGACAAAATACCCTGCAGACCCGAAGCAAACCGCACAGACCCATCACTAAGAGTAATCCTATGAGATACCGTACCAGGAAGAGTCGTGGAACACGCAACCGTCCAACCAGTAAGATATCCATTTCCCAAAGGCAAATCAGAGTCACTATCAGAAGCTGCATCAATTAGATTTTCGGGAGCACGCTTCTCATAGGGAATCGTCTTGCCACGTCGAACACGTCGAGCCAATTTCTTGCGAAGTGAACGGCGAGGGGTGGAATCACTAGGCGAGGGTTCAACCTTTACCTTTACCTGAGCAACAGAAGTGGGAGCAGTAGAAGTAGAATCAATAGTTTGCCCACCCAAGGATCAATATGAGCTTCACTAGAAGAAGGAACAGGTTGAGGACCAGGCACTGGTGGTGATGGGGATGCCATAGCAGGTGTAGCAGCAGTGGTGGTTGTGGTAGCAAAGGTGGTGGTGGGAGCATGTGTGGTGGTGATAGCAGGACCTGAAGAAGAAACCGGAGGAGCAACCGAAGGAGAAGAGGTGGAACCAACTGTAGAAGCAGCAAACACCGATGGAATAGCAGCAGAACCAGGAGTAGGATCAGATGTAGGGCCAGTAGTAACAGCAGGTGAAGAAGTGGTCACCACACGTGGAGAAGGACGATAGATAAATCGCTCCGGAATTGGGGTTCTTTGATGCTTGACCATTCTTTCATATAGTGCTTTAAGTTCATCAAAAGACAAAGCCCGAACCCTGTCCCACTTCCAACCAGTAGTGAAATAAGAAGCAGACTGATACTTCACATAACGCTGCATCTGCTTTCGCTCCTCAGTTCTCGACAAAGGTCTGTTCTTACGCTTCTCACGAAGCTGTGCAGCAAGCGCCAACTGATGCTTGCGCATCAACAACATGGCCTGAGAAATACAGTTATGCTCATCCACATCCGAACCTAAAATCTTAGTGAACTGGGAATAATCCCTGGTAAGAATAGTCAACACCTGCATCCAATCGCTATCATTCCAAGGCATAACATCATGTTGCACTTGATCACATCTCAGCTTTTGAAGCTCTTCCTCCTCAGCCCGAGCAGCTTCATCAATTTCGGCTTGCATCCTTTGAGCAGCCTCCTCACCCAACCTATCCTCCTCAAGTTGTCTACGTGTACGCTTGCGAGGTGGTGAGGGAGCATCAGTCATGAGAGCCTTCCCCCTTGGATCATGGGATGGACCAACATTGGAACCAGCAGTAGGACCAGAAGCACCATCCATTGGTGTGGGAATAGCAGCAGGAGAAGGAACACTGGAAGAAGTCGGAGGAATCGGCAAATCATCATACAATTTATCAGCAAAGGCAGCCTTTGCCAACAAAGTCAAACCATCCTCAACACGATCCTTAACTTCCTCATCAGAATCAGATTGAACCACATGCTTCTTTCGTCGTCTTTGCTGAGTCTCCAAATCTTTGATGCGACCAACCATGGGAAGAACAAACTCCCTACTAAGCTTCCGGTGTTGATTCAAATCTGCTTCCAAGGAAAGAATCCGTGCATGATACCTGTGCATAAGATCAAGTAGAGAAGTAAGTGTAATAGGCTCCTCCGCATTCCCACCAAGAGGACTTGGATCAGGGAAGGCGTCATTGGAACCAGAAGCAACAAATGGGTCAACATTAGGAGCACTAGCACCAGTAGGCTTATCAGAAGAGTGTGGAGCAGGACTAGGAGGGGGAGTCTCCACAAATGGAGACGAATGTGGCAATGAAGAAGGAGCAGCCTTGGAAGTGGATGGCCTTTCAACCACCACTTCCTCAACCATCTCTTCCTCAACCACATGAGGTCCACCACCAGCATGATCCTCCTCCTCTATTCGGTCATCATCTAATTGCGGTTCCTCCTCGGCTTGGTCAACCTGAGGAACAACACCATTAGGAGGACCCTGAGCCAGCCCCAACATAGCCTCAGTAAGGGGCCTCCACTCCCCGCTAAACCCATGGACCATATTATAATACACTTTGGCAGTAAGCTTAGAAGGCACATGTTCAGTCCTATCACGAGGAACACAAACCAGTATTTGTTGTAAAAACCTAGGATACATCAGAAACTTCTTCCTAGAACCAGCACTAGATAGATTTCTAACCATCCCCTCAAACAAATAACGAGAGAAATTAAATACCCTACCCTGTGCTAAGCAAATGAGACTAGTAGCCAAAGGAGTAGGGAAAGCATCCCAACTCCCAGACTTGGGACATAAACAATGAATCAGAAAATGCACCAGAAGTTCCATTGGGGGGAAAACCGATTCTTTTGGAAGTTAAACTTCCCCCATGATTATACCTTATAGTATCCATCCCCTCCAACACCTCCGCATTGGGGATGGAAACAACCCAACCTTCATCCTGAAGATGAAGGGAACTACGGATAGAAGCCTCAGAAACCACGTATGAACGTCCATCTATGGTAGCATGGAGTTCACGTGGACGACCAACCACAACCACAAGACGAGCAGAAGCCCAAAACTGACGAATGACAATATCATAAATAGTGGGACATAAATTAAATGCATACCTGAGGTTGGAAGCCTCAATAAAATCTAGAATGTCAGTGAAATCATCACGATGTGGACCATCTCCTAGATAGGCGACCTTGTTGTGAGCAGGTTGGTATACCAGGGCAGCCATGGATCTTGATTAATTGAATGGGAGATGATTTTTGTTAGGGTTGAGAGAGTAGGATCGGTTGTGTGTGTGTTATGAGTGGGATGAATGAGTCAAGGGGGGGTTAATTAACCATAAATAATGGTGGGAGTAACTGTTCAATGACCCCTAATAATGGGGGGTTGCCCTTTCAAATTTGACAGTTATTACATAGTAACCACTTGCCCCTTTTAACATTACTTCCAAATTCCAATTTACCAAAGTTAAATAAGAGTATAAATACCGGAATTTGAATTCGTTGACTAAAAGTCAAAGCGCACAATGATCAATACTAGAAGCAAAATGTGGTCAATAGAAGTCAATAAGATGAACAGTGTCCCAGACCAGTACCAGAAGCCAACCATCACTTGACAAAGAAGGATTTTTAACCACCAGAAGCCAACCAAGAATGACTAGAAGCTAACCAATGAGGACTAGAAGCCAGTCATGAAAGAATATAACCACCAGAAGTAAGCAAAATCCTCCACCAGGAGTAACACACACCACCAGAACCAATGCAATATGTTGTTAAAATCTACCAATATGTTAGTCTGTGCAAAGTAATATGTACACGAAGCCTCCCCTTAGGTTTAGACTCCCCTCATTCCTAGACCTCAAGGATTGACCATCCCAATGTGAACCACCAAGTGGTTAAACCGAGGACCATCAAAGGATGTTGTCAGCAAATCAGCAACATTATCATCCGTATGAACTTTAAGAACCTGTATCAACTTCTTCTCATTGGCATCCCGTATAAAATGGTGCCTAATTTCAATATGCTTTGTTCGCTGATGAAAAACGGGATTCTTCACAATGCAGATAGTACTTTGATTGTCAATGAAAATTTTGGTGTTCATAAAATTGAACCCATAATCCAACATCTGATTTTGGATCCACAATACTTGTCCACAACAACTAGCAGCAGCAACGTATTCAGCTTCTGTTGAAGAAGTAGCTACTATCGTCTGTTTCTTGCATTGCCATGAAATAAGTCGTCGACCCAAAATTGACAACCACCAGTAGTAGACTTTCTGTCATTATTAGCACCTACATAGTCACTATCACTATATGCTTCAAGAACAAAAGGTTATTCTTTAGGGTACCACAAGCCCAGCTTGGGTTGAGCCTTGATATACTTGAAAATCTTCTTAACAGCATTCAAGTTATAAACCGTTGGAGCCACCTGATGTCTAGAACAAGCACTTACTGCAAACATTATATCCGGACGTGATGCAGTCAAATACATGAGTGAGCCAATCATAGACCTGTACATGTGAACATTGACCGGGGGATCTGGCTCATTCTTGAGTTTGGCTTTAGCAACTTCATAAGGAGTTGTTGCTGGTCGAAGAGGATCCATGCCAAACTTCTGAAGAATCTCATGAACATATTTATCTTGACTGATGAAGATCCCATCCGACTGTTGCTTGTCTTGAAGGCCAAGGAAGAAGGAAAGCTCTCCCATAGCACTCATCTGAAACTCGCCTTTCATCAAGTGTTCAAACTCATCACACCATTCCTTCTTAGTAGAACCAAAGATAATGTCGTCTACATAAACTTGAACAAGGATAATGTCCTTGGTATTCCTCTTAAGAAATAGTGTTTTGTCAATAGTACCTCTTCTATAGCCATTCTTTAACAAGAAAGTTGAAAGACGCTCATACCAAGCTCTAGGAGCCTGATGTAATCCATAAAGAGCCTTGACCACCTTGTAAACTTTCTTGGGATGAAGTGGATCTACAAAGCCCTTAGGTTGAGTGACATACACCTCCTCATCAATTTTTCCATAGAGAAATGCACTCTTGACATCCATCTGAAACACCGTAAAGCCCACATAAGAAGCAAAAGACAAAAACAGACGAATAGCCTCAATCCTTGCAACCAGAGCAAAAACTTCAGTGTAGTCAATGCCCTCAATTTGTGTGTGGCCCTGTGCGACAAGCCTAGCTTTATTCCTTATGACAATTCCCCGTGCATCCTTCTTGTTCTTGAGAATCCATTTGGTATTGATTGCTGTCTTTCCATCTGGTAAGTCAACTAGAACCCAAACATTCTGAAACAAGAATTGCTGCATTTCCTCCTGCATAGCCTCCACCCAACTTTGATCCTCAAGAGCATGAGTGACCGATCTAGGTTCCACCAGTGAAAGAAAACAAGAAAACAAACAGTGTTGAAAGTCCGTATGATTATTACGCTTTTGATCTTCAATATAGCTCACAAGAGCATGATGATCAGACAAGGCCTTCTTATGCATCCTACGTGTCTTGATAGTAGAACCAGGATCTCCAATGATTTGAGTGGTAGGGTGATCTTTGTGTGATTGCAAGACTGGATTAGAAGCTACCTCCATTTATGGTGCCAAGTTATTGAGATCCCCAACAAAGTCAGCATCATATGAAGCAACACTGAAAATTCCATCTACTGGTTGTTTATGAATATCATCCAGCTTGGTAGAAGACTTCTTTTGATGGTTTCCCAAATCAGAAGGACTGGAGAATCGAGTATTTGAAGCAGACTCACTGGCTGGAGTACCAATAGGTGAGAAGCTAGCACTAGGAGCAGAAGCTGGGGTACTAGGAGCAGCTTTGTCAGTAGGCGTATTTAATGGAAACTCAAAGCTACCTTGAGCAGATGTTGTAGTAGCTTCTTGTTGTTGTTTGAGTAGGGTGTCAAGAGCTACTTGGGAATCCAGTACATCCAATGGAGTTGCATCACTAGGAGGAGTAGGAGAGACTGTGGTGGAGTAGGATGGAACCACAAAAATATCATCCTTGTCATCTGAATCAGAAATACTAGAAGGAACACCTGTACTAGAAGTTGCAAACACTTGTGGACCTGCATCATGGTTAGTTTTGAAACGAAAATATCCTAATGAATCACTAAGATAATCAAGATCAAAATACCATTCAGGACCCTTGCCTTGGATGTTTGACTTCTCTTCAAAATACCTGAGATTTATAGTTTCAATGACCCGCTTGGCTTGGAGATTGTAGACACGATAAGCCCGAGAGTGAGCTGAATATCCCACAATGTATCCTTCATCTGCCTTGCCAACAAACTTCCCCAAATAGTCACTAGTATTCAGAATGGTGACAGGACACCCAAAAGGCTTCAAATGAGCAATATTTGGAACTTTGGACGTGAGAAGCTCATAAGGAGTCTTCTTGTGAGGATTGGTAATAGAAACCTTATTCAAAACATAACTTGCAGTATTAACAGCTTCTGTACAAAACATGGTTGGAAGCTTGGAATCGGCAAGCATTGTTCTTGCTGCTTCTATTAGAGTCCTGTTCTTTCTTTCTGCCACTCCATTCTGTTGAGGAGTTCTTGCTGCACTATAATCTCTTTTGATGCCCTTAGCATTACAAAGTGTTATGAGGTCTTTATTTTTTAATTCAGTTCCATTATCACAACGAATACCTTTAACCTTCTTGGACAACTGGTTCTCTATAAGGGTAAGAAAATCTCTAAGAATTGAGTAGGTCTCACTCTTGGCAGCCATGAAGAACACCCACGTGAACCTGCTATATCCATCAGTTACCACCAGACAGAATTGTTTATGGTCAATGCTCCTAATGGTAGTAGGACCAAATAAATCCATGTGTAGTAGCTGCAATGCTTCAGTAATAAGACTAAGAGCAGTAATGGCCTTGAAGGATGCTCTATGTTTTTTGCCTTTGTTGCAAGCAATACAATTTATATCATTTCTAAATGACTTGGGAGGTAAACCAGAGACCAGATTCAGATTTGCTAGTTTGTGAATGGTCTTGAAGTTCACATACCCCATCCTTCTGTGCCATTGAGTGGCTTCATCTTCTGAGGCTTTAGCAACCAGACATGCTAGTTGACCAGTAGGGTTGACTTCATTCAGCTTGATGCTATAGAGATTGTGTCTTCTAGGTATTCTGAGCAGAACCTGTGAGTCATCCGGAAGCTGAAAGTCTTTGGAGAGCACAAGTGCATCAGTATCTGTGAAGAGAACAAAATGCTTCTTGTCACAAATCTGAGAGACATATATCAAGTTGAAGTGCTGAAGTGCTTCCACATAGTAGACCTGTAACACCCCATTTTGGAAATGGAATATTACGCGTAATCATGGCGTGTCATCAAAGCATACAAGGGTAAATGTCTAAGCATTATTCAACCATAAAAGGGAAATACCGGAATCAAACATCAGTACCCCAAAGTAAAGCTCATCACACACAAACATAAATACTGAAAAGGAAAGGACGAAACAATGTCCATAGCAACTGTATCAAAGTAAAGGAAATGCATAAGTAAAGAAAGACAGTAAAGCTTCCAGTCCATATGCACCTACGTTTGAGATCTACGAGCGTCCCTGAGTACCTGCCGTTTTGGGAACATGAAAAGGAAAACGGCTGAGCAAGACGCTCAGTGCACGGATGTACAATAAAGCATGAAATAGGATAAGCATGTAACATATAACAGCGGAAGACTAAGTACTGAGTAAACTGGTTAAGTAACAAGAAAACTGGTTTTATAGTTTGAAAAGCCTTATGTTTATCTTGTAAAAACTGTTTTAACATATATATACCATAGCCCATATAGGTCATGAAAAGGTCACGTGCATGAATACTTGGAGGGGTGACCTCATCATGCTGATTAGAGGGGATGCCTCTAATCAATATACTGGTTTGGGTAGGAGGGATCAGCTCCTTGTGAAGGGTGCAAGGCACACACCACATTCACCATGATAAACTGAATAAAACATGTAACTAGGATGCACCCATACGCCCCACCTGATATAATAATATGGCCAAACTGAAAAGGGACGCCACGAGCAATCACTCCGCCGTGGGGAAGTCATAACATCGGTGCCTCCAATGCTATGGTTATGGTACCTCCATAACTAGGTGAAACTGGTCATGCTTGTATATGGCTATAGATTATGCTAAATTAACATAAGCAGTTCAAAACAATAAAACAAATGCTGGGGAAAACAGTTGGCTGCATACGGGGAAATCCTAATAAGGAAAGAATGTCCATACTGAAAGGACGGGAATCCGTACCTCAAGTCCAGTGAATGAACGGAAGAAAGACTCCTACTTCTGGATCACTAACGCTACATGAATACACACGTGTATAAGTATCGATTTACTGATTACGTACTGGGTTTCGTGTCTCATATTAGCTGATTTGGTATGTTTTAGGTCCTGGTTCACTGTTTAAAGCCTTAAACTGTGTTTATCTAGTATTCTGATTAATCTGATTAAGTATTACTGGTGTTTCATGTATTAATATACTTACTGTATAATAATAAGTAACTTTCCAAAAATAGCAGGTTTCCAAAAATAGAAAGTTTCCAAAAATAGAAAGTTTCCAAAAATAGAAAGTTTCCAAAAATAGAAAGTTACCAATAATAGAAAGTTTTCAAAAATAGAAAGTTTCCAAAAATAGAAAGTTTCCAAAAATAGAAAGTTTCCAAAAATAGAATTTACTGCTTAAAATAGATTAGTTTCTAAAAATAGAAAGTTTCCAAAAATAGATCAGCTGCCTTAATTAAATAAGTTTCCATATATAGAAGGTTTCCATGATTAGATTAGCTGCCTGAAATAGATTGATTTCCATATATAGAAGGTTTCCATAATTAGATTAGTTGCCTTATTTAATTAAGTTTCTATAAATAGAAGTTTCCATAATTAGAATTAAGCTGATTCCATAAGCTAGCATATAAGTCTAAGTGTTATAAGCTTATTCTTAAGTCATATGATATAGTGTATAGTTTAATTATTATTTCATGTATTTTAATTAGACTATAGGTTAAGCATTTTAATTAAAGTATAACATGTTTTAATTAAAATGAAATGAAAATACTTAGGTTAAAATATGTATTATTATCATTAATAATATAACCTAAGTCATGTCTAAATTAATTAATTATAGGCATGTTTTAATAATTAATTAATTATAACTTATAACATAAAATACTTAGGTTAACTTAATGTCATGATAAACTAATAATTAAAATAACCTAAGTCATGATTTAATTAATATTTCATGTTATTAATTAATTATATCCTAAGTTCATAATTCATAAAAATTAACATGTATCATGAATCATGATTTAACCAACGAACCATGAATCGGGTATGAATTCGACACCGTACCCCGGGCCAAACCCGGGGCACACGTGTCTCCTTGCTGCCGTGGGTCCCACATGAGCCAACCAAGACCAAAAGTGGTCTTGGTGGTGGCGGCAATAGCAAACCAAACCCCCCTCGGGTTTGTTTTGCTAGGCGGCTAAAAACAAACACCCTTATAAATCCTTCCTTGATTTTAATTAATACCAAAACATGTTAGATCAATGCTTAATTACCTTGTTTTTATAAGAAAAATTAATAACATGTTCATGAAAATAATCAAAGATCAAAAGAATTAAAAAGAATTAAAAAGAAGGGTTAGAAAGGTATACCACTATGTAGCTTGGAAAAAGGATGAACAAACACGGTTTCTAACACTTGTTTTTAAGATCAAAATCAAACAAACACCCTCCAATGGTGGTGTGAAGGTGGCGGCACAAAGAGGAGAAAAAGGAGGAGGAGAAAACTCTTTTTAGGGTTTTTATGTTTATTTCTTGAAAATGAAAAATGAACACATGTTTTTACTTTTACCCCCCTTTACTTGTAAAGTCCATGGGCTAAGCCCATTTCTTGTATATGTGCCGTGGGTATGGGGGCCCCACATGGGGTACCCGTACCTTTCTCGTGTCCCGATGTTTCGTGTTCGTTCGTGGTTAAACATGCTCGTGTTTAACGTGTTTCTGTTTCTTTTAACGTGTCGTTTATCGTAAACTCCACGCTCGTAAATATATTATGAGTATTTACGTAATTATTATAATTAGTATTTTAAATGGTGATCATGATTTAATTATGTTCACGTGATATATTTATTACTGTTTATCATGAGTTCGTACGTAATCGATACTTGTCATGTCATACACGTATGCACTAGCTTGATTATTAGCACATGAATGTGATCAATACTAACTGAGGTAAGTTTTAATCTAGGACGTACGATCTTAAGGGCACTATTCATGGTAAAAGCATGCGGGTTTTACAATTCTTCCCCCCTAAAAAGAATAATTCGTCCCCGAAATATAGATAAAGTAAGCTGAAAAGAAGTGACATACCCGAACTCAAAATATGAAGTGAGGGTAAGAAGCCCGGATAGACTCCTCTGTTTCCCAAGTGGCTTCCCGCTCGGTATGGTCCCTCCAAAGAATTTTGACGAATGGAATCGTCTTCCTTCTCATGACGCGTTCTTGCCTGTCGAGTACTCGTTCGGGTTCTTCTATAAAAGTGAGATCTTCACGTATCTGTTCCAGTGGATACTGAACCATGTGAAGGGGATGATATATGTACCCTCTGAGTAAGGACACATGGAACACGTTATGCACGTGCGAAAGCTGAGGAGGTAATGCCAATCGGTAAGATACTTCGCCGATTCGTTCAACGATATCAAATGGTCCGATGAACCGAGGACTGAGTTTTCCTTTGATCCCGAAGCGTTTAACACCACGTGCCGGTGAAACCTTGAGGAAGACGTGATCTCCCACATTAAAATGTATGTCCCTACGATGCTTATCGGCGTAACTCTTCTGACGTGACCGTGCTTCTTGCAACTTCTGTTTAGCTACCTCAATCTTCTCATTGGTCATTTCTATAATCTCTGGTCCTTCGAGTGTTCGCTCTCCCACTTGATCCCAGCAAGTTGGAGCGCGACACTTTCTGCCATACAACATTTCAAAAGGAGCACATTTGATACTTGCGTGCCAACTGTTGTTGTATGCAAACTCGACTAAACAGATGTAATCGTCCCAATCACCTATCCATTCCAACGCACACGACCTTAACATATCTTCCAATGTCTGAATTGTTCGCTCCGATTGTCCGTCCGTTTGAGGATGAAAGGCTGTGCTCAGCTTAAGTTGTGTACCCCAAGCTTTTTGCAGACCTTTCCAGAATCGCGACGTGAAACGAGGATCTCTGTCTGAGACGATGCTGGAGGGAGTGCCGTGGAGTCTCATGATCTCCCTTCTGTACGTATCTGCGAGTTTACTTACCGGATCTTCCTTGCGTATCGGTAAGAAATGAGCTGATTTGGTGAGTCGATCAACAATGACCCAAATAGCATCGTGCTTCTTCTTGGTAGGCGGAAGACCGGTAACAAAATCCATGGTGATTTTGTCCCACTTCCACTCTGGAATATCCAACGGTTGAAGGAGACCGCCAGATCGCTGATGTTCAATCTTAACCTGCTGACAGGTAAGACATTTGGAGACATACGTGGCTACATCCTGTTTCATACCACTCCACCAAAAGTACTGTCTGATGTCATGGTACATTTTTGTCGACCCAGGATGTATAGAAAATGGGGAGCTGTGAGCTTCAGCTAACAATGCTTCCAGGAGTTCTTGATTGTCAGGAACACAAAGTCTCGTGCCCTGCCAAATGATACCGTCTGCGTCCATTCTGAATTCTGTCTGCTTCTCTAAATTCTGAATTATCGCCCAAATCTCTCCATTATCCTTCTACGCTTCCTTAATCCTAGTCAGTAACTCAGGTTCTACTCTAAGATTCGCCCAGTATCCATGCTGCCCACGTACCATGATTTCGATGTCTAGCCGCTCCAAGTCTCTTGTGTTTTGTTCCTTGATCTCAATGCCGTTTATCATTCCGGACTTTCTGCTGAGTGCATCTGCTACTACATTAGCTTTCCCGGGATGATACTGTAGGTTAATATCATAATCCTTCAACAGTTCCAACCATCTCCTTTGTCTCATGTTCAATTCTCGCTGTGTGAAGATATACTTCAAGCTCTTGTGATCCGTGAAAATGTCGCATGATTCTCCGTATAAATAATGCCTCCATATCTTCAATGCGAACACCACTGCAGCAAGTTCCAGGTCATGCGTAGGGTAGTTTTCCTCATAGGGCTTAAGCTGCCGTGAAGCATACGCGATCACTTTCCTATGTTGCATGAGAACACAGCCCAGTCCCTTCCCCGATGCATCGCTATAGATCTGAAATCCACCTGTACCAGATGGGAGAGTAAGAATAGGTGCAGATACTAACTTCTGCTTTAGGTCTTCGAAGCTCTTCTCTCGTTCTTCCGTCCAGACGAATTTCTCTTCTTTTCGCATCAGTTTGGTGAGAGGCAATGCCAGCCGGGAAAAGTTCTCCACGAATCTTCGATAATATCCAGCTAAGCCTAAGAAGCTGCGGACTTCTGTCACTGATGTTGGTCTTGGCCATTTAGTGATAGCCTCACCCTTCGCTGGGTCCATAGTGATCCCTTCTGCTGATACAATGTGACCTAAGAATGCCACCTTGTTTAACCAGAACTCACACTTGGAGAATTTCGCATACAGCTGCTTCTGACGAAGAATCTGTAGTACAGTACGAAGATGATCTTCGTGTTCCTCCGTGGACTTTGAGAATATCAAGATGTCATCGATGAATACAATGACAAATTTATCAAGGAATTCATGAAAGATTCTGTTCATCAGATCCATGAATACTGCTGGAGCGTTAGTCAGGCCGAATGGCATGACCACGAACTCATAATGGCCATAGCGGGTACGAAAAGCAGTCTTGGCAATATCCTGCTCTTTAACCCTTAGCTGATGGTAGCCTGACCTTAGATCGATCTTTGAGAAGTGTTTGGCTCCTTGAAGTTGGTCAAACAGATCGTCTATACGTGGCAGTGGATATCTATTGCGGATGGTAATCTTATTAAGTTCACGGTAGTCAATGCAAAGTCGCATGCTGTCGTCCTTCTTCTTAACAAACAAGACCGGTGCGCCCCATGGAGATGCGCTTGGTCTAATGAACCCTCGTTCAAGAAGTTCCTGCAGTTGGTCCTTCAATTCTTTTAGCTCTATGGGAGCCATACGATACGGAGCCTTAGAGATTGGCTCAGCTCCTGGAACAAGGTCGATGTTGAACTCCACTTCTCTTGCAGGTGGTATTCCTGGAAGTTCATGTTGGGAATAAAATATGGGTCAGATCACCAAACGCTGATAAGAAGAAAGTCAACGCTGATAGATTGACTTTGGACGCTGATAGAAGTCAACGCTGATAGCCTTGAAGATTGACACTGATGGAATATCTTCATACGTATCTTTTGTTTATTTGTTTGTGGTAAAGATAAACACAACATTGTATTTTCTATTATTATCTTTACCTAGAATAGTTGATTTATAGCTTATTGTACAAGACTTCTTGTTCTATAAAAGAAGGTCTTTTAGGTTAAAGTTATATATCAGTTTTCATAGTATTCGCAAGTTAAACCTTTCATTGTAATCAACAAGATTATTCTAATACAAGTGAAAGTTTGTTTAACATCATTGTGTTTTAGATCAAGTGTTAATTCCGCATAACACTTTGTTACTTTATTCATAAGCAAAGGTTTCTCTACGTGTAGTACTTGATCTAATCTCGTATACACAAAGCTAATCGATCTAAGTTTGGGATCAACAAGTGGTATCAGAGCTTGTTGAGAAACTTTTGATCTTTAAGTAACGCAGAACCCTAAAACACCAAACCCTAAAAACCCTAAATTCTCAAAACCCTAAAAACACCATGTCTGGCACAAATCAACCTCCTGCTTTGCTACAAAACAACTTCTCAAACCCTAGTATCAAAATTCCCATGTTTGATGCCAGGAACTTTGAACTTTGGAAGTCCAATTTTGAGCAATACATAGCTATTCATGACTACACTCTTTGGGAAATTATCGAATATGGAAACACATTCGATAAAACAGCAAAGATTACTGCTGCTATTGCCGCAAGGACAGCTGTTCCTAATTGTCCTGAAGCTGATAAAGTGGAAAAGCCTGATGATGGGAGAGCTGTTGCTGTTGAAGACATAGCCAAGAAGAGGGTGGACATGAAAATCCTGAACATCTTGAAACATGCCCTAGGTCATGAGAATCAGCACAAGTACAAACGATTTGAGTCTGCAAAAGAGCTTTGGGAAGCTCTTGAAGTGGCACATGGTGGCAATGCTGACACAAAAGAAGAAAAGAAGAAGCAACTCTTGCATGAGTATGCTGTCTTTAAAGCTCAACCTAATGAGAATCTCAGCAGTGTGAGAAGTAGACTTCTTGACATCACAAGTCAACTTTCCTTCATGGGAAAACAGATTGATGACCCTGAATTGAATGCTACTTTTCTCAAAAGCCTTGGTGATGTATGGAAGATTGAGACAAGATCTATTCTTGTCAATAACACCCACAAGACTTCCAGGTTTGATGACATCTTCAACAAGTTAAGGCTGTTGGAGAATGAATGGCAATTGGAGAGTGATAACAAATCGTCTAGCAGCAACATGGCCTTCTTTTCACAAAGTGAAGGCCAATTTGATTCCATGAACTTCTATGGACATTCAGCAACTGGATCTCAAGGTGTCAGCGCTGGATGTCAATCTGTCAGCGCTGGATCATATCCTGTCAACGCTTTGTACTCAAGCGCTGACACACACAATCATGGCGCTGATAGAATTAAACCTGCTGGTTTTGATCTTGATACTGTGTGTGCATTCATTGCTTCTTTGCCTAGTGATTCAAGAATTACTTATGAAGATCTTGAGCAGATAAGTGATGAACAATTGGAAGAGATGGACATCAAGTGGACTATGGCTCTTGTAAGTTTAAGAGCAAACAGGTTCAATAAAAGGTTCAAGAAGAAGATGACCTTTAATGCTAAGGATGTTGCTGGCTTTGACAAGTCCAAGGTGGAGTGCTACAACTGTCATAGGATGGGGCACTTTATGAGGGAATGTAGATCTCCAAGGAGATCTGATGCTGGGAAGCCTTCTAGCCAAATGATTAAGAACCCAGATCCCAAGGCCATGGTTGCTGTTCAACAAATTGATGGTGTTGGAGAATGGGATTGGAGCTGGATGGCTAAGAATGAAGAAGAGGACAGAGCTTTGGTTGCTGAAGTTAAAGAAGAGCATGCTGAATATGCTCTCATGGCACACTCCTCCTCTTCATCAGACAATGAGGTATATGATGATGCTTTCTGTTCTAAGGGTTGTCGTTTAAATACTGAAAAATCAAAACAAGAGATAGTTAAATTATTAGATGAAGCAAGTACTCTAAGGTGCAAAGTATCTAACTATCAAATTGCTCTTACTCAAACAGAAAAGACAGTAACTGAGTATAAGAAAATGGAGTTTGATTTAAAGGATCAAATAAATATCTTAAAACATGAGTTACATCAGAGTAAGGATGTTCAAGATATAGTAAATAGGGTTAATCTTGATTTGATAGCTCAGTTAGAGGAGGCTAACAAAAATAAAGATAATGTGAGTCTTAAAATCCAGAGATTTGATAAGGCCACACAATCCCTAGGAGAGTGTGTTAGTAAACAAAGAGACTCTAAGGATATGAGTGGGATTGGGATGAATGACTATACTGTTGTTCCACCACCAGCTGGGGATTTCTATGGTGTCCAATCAAAGGACTTATCTTGGACTGGCTTGCCAGAATGCCAAGAGGAGGAGTTTATTCCTCCACCTAGAGTGACCTCCCCAGTTGAGGAATATCAGCAAAAGCTGACTGACCTAGAAGAATGGAAGAAAGCAAACCACACCTTGTTTGTTAAGGGAGGGTTATTGTGTGAAAGTCCAAATGAGCCCACACAAATCAAGAGCCTTGATCCTAAACCTATTAAGATCACACACCCTACCACTGGCAAACCTGTTGACCTTGGCCCTCAAAATGTTAGAAAACCTAGTGTTAAATATGCAGAAATGTATAGAAATTCTAGGTCACCAAAAAGCGAAGTTAGTAACCATGGAACAGGCTTCTTTGCTTCTAGACCTAAGACTATGTCTAGAAAAGCTTGTTACACATGTGGGAGCTTTTCACATTTGGCCTACAAATGTGTCAATGCTTCCAATGTCAACGCTGACAGGAACCATTTCAGCGCTGACAAAAGTCAACATAGGTCAAACACTGTCAGACCCAATACCTTTGTGAACAAGAGTTCACAAGTTGTTAGACCAGCCCCATTCTTTTCTAGAGGGTCTAACACACAAGGCCTAAGACCTTTTCAAAAGTCAAATACTTGGTCAAATAGGCAATGGGTTCCTGTAGCAAACCCTAGGTTCAACACTGATAAAAGCAATCGGGGCGCTGACAGGAGTAATGTCAGCGCTGACAGACACACTGCTAAACCTAGGTATTTGCAGCCACAGGGAAATAGGTCTAAAGCTTCTACTAGCTTAACATGGAGACCAAAACAGGACCAGAACCCTAATAATACTGGTATTTCTATGACATGCAACAGGTTTCATTATATTTCTAAGGCATTGTCAACACCAATTGGGGTTAACTGGGAATTTCATTCAAACAGGGATGAAAATGGGGTTGTTATGAGAACCAAGTCTGTTCTTGTTGAACAACCAAATGAATCCAAGTCTTCCAAGGCTTGGGTTCCCAAAGAAAACTAATATGTTTTCTTTATGTGCAGGGCATTCAGAAGAAGATCAATGACTATGGATACTGGGATAGTGGATGCTCAAGGCACATGACTGGAAAGGAAGACTATCTGACCAATTTCTCTCCTATTCAAGATGGTGATAAGGTATACTTTGGAGGTGGATACGGCACAATCACAGGAAAAGGAACCCTTGTCACCAACAATCTAAGGTTTGATAATGTCTTCTTGGTGAAAGACCTGGATTATAATTTGTTTAGTGTATCACAAGTGTGTGATAACAAAAATAAGGTTCTTTTCACAGATACTAAGTGCTTGGTGTTAAGCAAAGATTATAAGCTTCCAGAGGAAAAATACATAGATTTTAGAACACCAAGGCATAAAGACATATATAATGTGAATCTTAATGGAATTAAGGTAAATAATAAGATGTCATGTCTGTATGCTAAAGCCTCAGTAGACGAAAGTAATCTTTGGCACAGGAGACTAGGGCACATAAACTTTAAGAATATTAATAGGCTTGTGAGGCTTGGTTTAGTTGATGGTTTGCCTGAAAAGGCTTTCCACAATGACCACTCTTGTGTTGCATGTCTTAAGGGCAAGCAGCACAAGGTCTCATTCAGGTCTAAACAGGTGCACTCTAGTTCTAAACCCCTTCACTTATTGCATATGGATCTCTTTGGTCCTACTAATATAGAAAGTTTGAAGGGTAAATCATATTGTTTTGTCATTACTGATGATTACTCCAGGTTCACATGGACTTTCTTTTTAGCTAAGAAAAGTGAAACTGCCCTTAGTCTGATTAATTTCATTACCCAGATTGAAAAGAAGAATGGTAATGAGGTCAAAATTATTAGAAGTGACAATGGGGGTGAGTTTAGAAATCAGTTATTAGATGATTTTTGTGCCAAGAAAGGGATTACTAGGCAATTTAGTATAGCTAGAACCCCACAACAAAATGGGGTTGCTGAGAGGAAGAATAGGACCCTTATTGAAGCAGCCAGAACCATGTTGGCTGATGCCCACTTTCCTATAGCTTTTTGGGCTGAAGCTGTTAACACAGCTTGTTATGTTCAAAATAGGGCATTGGTCAACAAGATACATAATAAGACACCTTATGAATTACTTTGGGGAAGGAAGCCCAATATTGGCTTTCTTAAGCCATTTGGTTGTCATGTAGTTGTGTTAGAAACTAGTGAGGCCCTAGGTAAATTTGATTCAAAAGGTGATGAAGGCTACTTCATGGGTTATTCAGTGCAGAGTAAAGGATATAGGGTTTACATTAAAAAGGAAAAACGTATACTTGAAAAAGTACATGTTAGGTTTTTAGAGAGTAAACCTAGTGATCCTGAGAGTGGTCCCAATTGGTTGTTTGACTTAGAACCTTTGTCTAGAGCTTTAAATTATATGCCTGTTACTGATCTAGACATTGTGAAGGTAACTTCAAGTGTTTTGGAAAAGAGAATTGGTAATGTTTCAGGTATACAGGTTGCTAAGGAGGATGGACCACCAGCAGTTATATCATCTCCCACACAAGAATTTGTTACCCTTCCTATATGGACAGATGAGTATTATGCTGCTGCTACTGCTGCTACTGCTGCAAGGAAAGATAATGGTGGTGTTCAAATACCACCAAATACAAACATGCATGATTCTTCAAGCGCTGACAAAGGGAAATCAAGCGCTGACACGACCAATTCAGACGCTGATGGCTCCAACGCTGACAACACCAGTTCAGGCGTTGTTAGCCCAAACGCTGACACACAAGGATCAGACTTTGGAGACACCTTTACACAGCTTTTCTCTTCTCATTTTGAACAGGGTGGACCTTCCAATATCCATGAAGAGATTCCTGTTGATGAAGAAGAAACTGAAGAAGATATTGGCAACATGGAGCGTGAAATTGAGGACACCAGACTTTTTGAAGGAGGAGTTCTCACTTCCACAGCAAAGGATCACCCCACATCTCAAATCATTGGTGATGTTATGGCTCCAGTTCAGACAAGAAGATCCCATCAAGGTCTTGGTGGATTCATTGCCAATATACACAAGAAGGTTGATACCCCTCTTGTACAAGCATGTTTGTTTGCCTGTTTTCTGTCACAGGAAGAACCCAAGAAGATTTTTGATGCTCTCAAAGAACCAAGTTGGGTGGAAGCAATGCAGGATGAGCTTCACCAATTTGCTATACAGGATGTTTGGGAGCTGGTTGATTGTCCTAGGTATGTGAGACCAATTGGGACAAGATGGGTTCTAAGGAACAAGAAAGATGAAAGAGGCATTGTGGTCAGAAACAAGGCACGTTTGGTAGCTCAGGGTTATACACAAGAGGAAGGCATAGATTATGAAGAAGTCTTTGCTCCAGTTGCAAGAATTGAAGCTATCAGAATTTTCTTAGCTTATGCTTCTTGCATGAATTTTACTGTTTATCAAATGGATGTGAAGAGTGCTTTCCTCTATGGCACAATTGTTGAGGAGGTTTATGTAATGCAGCCTCCTAGTTTTGAAGATCCTGAGAATCCAGACAAGGTTTATAGAGTAAAGAAGGCAATGTATGGCCTTCATCAAGCCCCAAGAGCATGGTATGGTACATTGTCCACCTATTTGGTGGAAAATGGTTTCAAGAGGGGCACCATAGATCAGACACTGTTTACAAAGAAGAAAGGAAAACATGTGTTGCTTGTGCAGGTCTATGTTGATGACATCATTTTTGGCTCTACTGATCCAAAAATGAGTGAGGATTTTTCCAAGCTCATGACAGATAAATTCAAGATGAGTGCAATGGGTGAGATGAACTTCTTTCTAGGTTTACAAGTTCAGCAGAAAGAAGATGGTATCTTCATCTCCCAGGACAAGTATGTAGCTGAAATCTTGAAGAAATATGGTTTTTCTCCACATGAGAAGGAGGCTTCTACTCCTATGGACAGACAACACCCCTGGGGAAAACTTGGAGCTGGAAAGGATGTGGATGTTAGGCACTATAGATCAATGATTGGTTCATTGATGTATCTTACAGCCTCAAGACCTGACATCATGTTTGCTGTGTGTGCATGTGCACGCCATCAAGTGACTCCCAAAGAATGTCACCTTTTTGCTGACAAGAGTTCCTTCAACGCTGATAAGTGTTGTCGGGACGCTGTCAGCAACAAGTGTTAGTTTTGTGGTTTTCATCTAAATGTGCAGGTAATGGTAGCTTTATGCCGTTGGATACAGAGTTGCTTATGGATCTTTGAAGAGCTATTTGGACATGTTTTGATTATGGATGATGGTTGGAATATTTATATTCCTATCTTGACATAAATTTTTAAATGTTCATATATATTGTTGAGAACTCATGTATCATAGTTTGAGGGGAGGTTTAAGGAACCTTTAGGACTCTTGGGTATTCTTAGAATACTCTCATCACAATTCTAGATTGTGTCCACAGGTGAGTATGGGTTAGTTTTACTAAACCATGAGGCACTGTAGCATGCATAGTATATCAACTTTGCATGCTGCCAAGACATTTTTGACTTAGAATTGGTTATGGTCTGATGGGAGACTTGGGAATACTTTGGATATGGGTTTACCTGGGAGTTACAAAGAATTTTATGGAATAACTTTGTTGGTAAGTATTTTGGTTAGCAAGGGACTCTAGAGGACATTTGTGTCTATCTTGCTTATGCAAGTGTGTATAAATGGACAGTGCTTGTCGCCCAGTAATTATTATCAACTTGTAAGATATTTCCCTTAGGATAAATTACTTTGTTAAGGTCTTTTTCTTTTTAAATATTTTTATTTTTACTTTTTAGACGCTGACAAGTTTTTCTCCAAACGCTGTTACGTCCAATCGAGACGCTGACAAGGCTTTAGGCAAACGCTGACAAGAAAATATAGCCGTTGGGCGCTGATGGGCTCTTTTTGACCGTTGACACCTAGTGGGCCCTACCCAGTTGTTATTTTTTGACTAATCTTTGGCCGTAATTTTGGGGAGAAGTTACTTTTAATTAATGCATGAGATAAGTTATATTTGATTCAAGATTTTCATGATTGCTCTTTGAATATAACCGCCTCATTTTTGACCAATAAAAATCATGCATCTCTCCTATAAATTTGGCTAATCTTTTTGTTCTGGGTATTCATATTTTCTTGTCTAACACTTTTCCTCCTAGATTTTTCCCATATCATATAACCTAAACAGCTTTAAATCATGGCACCCAAATTCAACTCAAAGAATTTAACCTTGGAGTTCAAGAGCCAACACAATATGATCGCTTACTTGACTGCTGATGATGCTTTATTTCCTCAGTATTCACAGATGGTGGCATTTTTAAATGCATCTTCATTGAGGTATGCACTTTCTCACACACCATTAGTCCCTGTCGCACACATTAGACAGTTTTGGAACAATGTTAGTTCCACAACAACTAATGGAGTGACCACATTAACATCTACTGTTCATGGAAGAACATGGGTCGTCACTGAAGCTTTGGTTCGCCAAGCTTTGCGTCTTGATGACGCTGATGGTGTGACTACTCTTGCCGTAGCAACAATAGAACAGGGTCTTAGGGAATTGGGTTATCCTATTCCTACTGATGTCACTTTAAATAAATATCATAAGCAGGAATTTCCCTCTGACTGGAAATATTTGATACATGTCCTTTTACAATGCTTAAGTCCAAAATGTACTTCTTTTAATGAGATAAACAGGTCAATTGCAAGTGCTTTGGTTTGTATAAAACGTGGGCTTAAGTATAATTTTTCAAAAATGATTTTTGAAGGGATGTGTAAAAACAAGGGAAGTAAAATGACTTTGGCTTACCCTAGATTTTTGCAAATGGTCTTTGATTTACAAGAATATTGTTCTAGGGATCATGACACTTTTTATGAGATCCCTAAACAACAGAAAACCATTTTTGCTAAAATGAGCTCCACAAACGACCCCATACCTCTTACCCAACCCATGCTTGAAGTAATTCAGGCTGCCCAACCACAACCAGACCCACAACCAGACCCTGAACCCCAACTTGAGCCTATTCATGAACCATCACCTTCACCAGAAAACATGGACATTGATCAACCCAGCGCTGACACTCAAAATGTGGGCGCTGACACAGCTAATCCCAACACTGATACACTCCCTGACCAATCCCAAACACCCCTTAATCAACCCACACCCACACAATCTACTTCATCTTCCACCCCATTACAATCTAGGTTGACTAAACGCCAAAGGGTTACTGGAGTGTTCTCCTCTAGTGATCCTAGCCTTGTAGCAGAGAGAACCACCTCCACAAGTGTGGCTGGTGAAATGGGTGAGGCTGGGGCTATTGACACAGGCTTAGATGCTGGTCAAGACAGTCCCAACATCATTAAGACCTCATCCATGCCCCATGATCCTATTTTGGGAGGTCAAATCCCCATTCTAGCTGAGGGCAGATTGGAACCTATGACCATAATTGAATTGACGGCGGCTGTCATTAGCTTGCAAAAGCAAAATGTCAGTCTTGTACAAACTGTCAACAAACAGGGACGAGAACTCCAAGCTTTGAGGGAGAGAGTAACTGTTTTGGAGAATCCAAGTAGCAGGAGTCTCATGGAGGAATCTTCCAAAGGGGAGGATAAAGAGGATGAGGAGGATGAGTTGATTCATACGGCTAGTGAGAAGAGTTCAGAAAAGAGTTCACAATTTAGTGAATCTTTGCAGATTGCTGAAGCTCTCACCAATTTGAAGAAGCACCCAGTTGTTGATACATCCAAGATGACACCAAAGAACTTGGAAGGATCTTTCAAAGAAACATTGGGCGCTGATACAGGTTTGGACGCTGATAAAGGTAATCGTGGCGCTGATAGGAGCAACTTGGACGCTGACAAAGTTGCAGGTAGTGTTGATGTATTCCAGCCATCAACAATTATCAAAGATGTGTCCACACAGGTTTCTTCTTCTACTTTACCAATTATTGATCCAAAAGACAAAGGTAAAGGTATTTTGATTGAAGAAGATGTTCCAAAGAAAGATGCAGCACAAATAGCATTTGATGAACAGTTGGCTGCACAACTTGTGGAAAGAGATTTGAGGAGGAGTAGAAGATCACCATTTGTTGTTTCTGAGAGTGAGGAAGAAAGTGGTGATGGGAAAGATGATGATAGCTCAGATTCAAGCATTCAAATTATTGAAGATCCAGAAAGGCTTGAATATGGGGATGAGCTAGCAAAGGAAAGGTTGAGTGAGTTGAAGAATCAGGTTGATTGGGACCTACCAGAAATCACCAGAATGTATCATGCTTGGGAAGACCAGGTGATGGACAACCCAGGTATGAGTTTATCAGATCAAATTTGGGGGTTGGAAGTTCTTCTTAGAGTACAGGAAGACATAAAGGTGATTATGAGATTTAATGCACAAGAGGTTAAGACCTGGCTCAAAAGAGATAGAAGGCAGTTGTACTATAAGTTGCTTAGATGTCATCAGCCTAATTGGACATCAAAGAAGTTGCTGGCCTTGTCTTTTGAGGAGTTAGAGTATAGGGCACATCCTATTTGGAGGAAGGTGCAAGAACAGAATGTCTACCAGTTTCTTTCAGAAGAAAGAAAACAAGAGCTTGCAGAGGAGATGCAAATTCAAAGGGAAATAAGGATTGCTCAAAGACCAGTGAAGAAAGGAGATCCTTTTCAATTTCCTAAAGACATGGATGTGTATTTTCCAACTGAAGGTGTTATAAGGAAGCATCTCAAGCTTTCTCCCTTGGAAGCTTCAGATTTGGTAAATGTGGTACCTCTAGATGACAGAAATCCAATCATCAGTTTTGATGAAGATGAGTGTGGATTTTGGAAGGTTGGACGATTTGGAAAGGAGGTACATACTTTCACTTCAGTTATTTCTATATTTGCAAGCATAGACAGGGAAGACTTGGTGCATCTATGGAGGTTAATAGAGGCCAAGTATACAGCTGAAGCACCTACTTCGGCTAATGGAATAAGACTTTGGAACACATTTATGACTTTGTGTGGTCCAAAAGAAGCAGATCCTGCCATTTGGAAGGATCTTGAAGATGATCTTAGTAATCTTCATTGGAGGCTATATTCTACTTGTGGTGTATTTCATATGAGCTCTACAAAGTTTTCAGAATATCTGCTTGTGGATGCTGACTATTTCTTGTCCAAAGAAGTATTGGAGAAGATGCTAGAGACACCCTTGGAGATAGATTATACTAGTGATGTGGCCAAGGACTTGATCAGATATGTTTATCACCAACATAAGAAGTTATTGAAAGATTCCTCCTAAGTCTTAAGGTTTTATTCAGAAACTTGATCATTGGAATGGATATCAAGTTTAGGGGAGGATTGTTGGGAATAAAATATGGGTCAGATCACCAAACGCTGATAAGAAGAAAGTCAACGCTGATAGATTGACTTTGGACGCTGATAGAAGTCAACGCTGATAGCCTTGAAGATTGACACTGATGGAATATCTTCATACGTATCTTTTGTTTATTTGTTTGTGGTAAAGATAAACACAACATTGTATTTTCTATTATTATCTTTACCTAGAATAGTTGATTTATAGCTTATTGTACAAGACTTCTTGTTCTATAAAAGAAGGTCTTTTAGGTTAAAGTTATATATCAGTTTTCATAGTATTCGCAAGTTAAACCTTTCATTGTAATCAACAAGATTATTCTAATACAAGTGAAAGTTTGTTTAACATCATTGTGTTTTAGATCAAGTGTTAATTCCGCATAACACTTTGTTACTTTATTCATAAGCAAAGGTTTCTCTACGTGTAGTACTTGATCTAATCTCGTATACACAAAGCTAATCGATCTAAGTTTGGGATCAACAGTTCATCTGGGAAGACGTCTAGAAATTCCGAAACTACTGGTTGATCCTGAATCGATGGGGATTCAGCATCCATGTCATGAACCGTAGCTAGATAACCTTCGCAGCCATGTGACAGTAATGCACGTGCTTGCAAGGTAGATATGACTTGTACAGACCGCCCGGGTATGAACCCGCTATGGATGTACTCTGGTGCATTAATGTCGCCGAAGATCACTCGATATGAGTGACAGTCTATGGTAGCATGGTGCTTGGATAGCCAATCCATGCCGAGAATCATATCGAACTCAATCATGTCTAGAGGAAGTGCATCTACTGCACGAACTTTATCGTCAAACTCTAGAGGAAGACTCTTGTATACATGAGTTATTAATACCGAGTCCCTCAGAGGCGTGGAAATGGTAAGCTTATTTTCTAATGGCAAGGGAAGTGTCCTGATGTTCTTAGCATAAGTAGTGGAAACAACTGAATGAGTGGCACCCGTGTCGAAAAGAACACATGCAGCCTGGCCGTACATATACAAAATTCCAGTAATGGTACCTGTAGATTTGTTTGCCTGATCGCGCGATGTCGTGTAGACACGCCCAGTGGTAGGAGGCGGTTTAGTATCAGCATGACCCGAAGTACCCTCCATTTCACCCTTACGGCAATCTCTCATACGATGGCCAGGGAGGCCGCACTTGTAGCACGCGTCGGAGTCACGACGACATGGGCCAGGGTGTCTGCGATGACAAGTGCTGCAAAGAGGATGAGTGAATCCTCCAGCAGGAGTCCTTGCTTGCTGAGGGCCTGCTGATGACAATACGTGTTAAGAATAAGGTATATGCACGAGTATAGGACGTAAGCGTCATAAGATGTTTACCAGTGTTAGCTGAACGGTTAGGCTGAGAACCCCTGTGGTTCTGGTCCCTTCCGTTACCGTGGTTCCTGGTAGAGATTAATATAGTGTCAGCATGAGAGACATAACATGAAATCATAAGAAGATGCATAAATAGTAGGACCTGCTGTTGTTGGATTGTCCCGCATTGTTACAGTAATTATCATTACCGCTGCGCCTTTCCACAACAGAACGGTCGTTAGAGTGACCGTTTCCTTTGGGCTGATTGGGCTGCTGCTGAGTAGCCGGCTGAGACCGGTCCCCAGTTTTCTGCCTGGAAGATACAGTTTAAGAGATGATTATAGAACATATAACGATAGGATGCGGTCTGGTTAACGCTAGAACATGAAATGTTTTACCTCTTGTCGGGTCTTTCAGCTTCCCCGAACTCATCGCGTTCCTGCAACATCTCAAGCTTTCTTGCTGCGTCGGCCACTTGTGCTACTGTATTGAACGTAGCACATACCAGATTGTTCGCGACCGAGGTGCGGAGTGCCCACCTAAAATGGTGTGCCTGCTCCTCAGGAGTACCAGCCGCTGCTCCTAGAAAACCAGCTAGGCGAAGAAAGCGCTGCATAAATTCGTTGCTATTCTCGCCCTGTCTCTGACGTATCCCGTGGTATTCACGCTTGAGTTTGTCCTGCTCTGCCTTAGGAAAGAACTGTTCCATCACTCTCTCCTTGAATTGGGCCCATGTCAAACCAGCGACCCATTCATCACCTCCTTCTGACTGCGTCAAAGCTAGCCACCAGTTGAGTACATCGCCTTCAAACCTGTAGCACGCCAATCTTGCCTTGAAGGCGGGGTCACATCCCATAGCATTGAAGATTTTCTCAATGTGAGTCAGCCAGCTTTTAGCATCGCTGGGGCTATCAGTCTTTTCAAAAGCTCTAGGACGGAGCTTGTTAAATCTTTCCAACCATACCGCTAGAGTCACTGGGGGAGGAGGAGGAGGAGGTGCCTGATTCTGCGGCTGCTGATTATTGGCAGCTTGGACTTCAGCACGAATGTCATTCCTCAGTTGAGGAAGTAAGCCTTGCATGGCAGCCTGAATTGCAGCATTGAGCTGCTCTTGCTCGCGTGTGAGAACCATCTGACAGTATAACATAAAACATATGATTAACAGTTCAAACATAAAATATAAAAAAAAATATTTATGCCAAAAATTTTCACGAGAAAAATTTTATGCAAGAAAATCTTTGTATGAATGCATGATGCAGTTTTATGAAAACTTTGATGCTCGAGAGTGAACACCTTAGGTCAGTTCACTCAAAATAAAAGACATATCGAGGGGACGCCTATGGGTCGGTCCCAAATCTAAAAGTTTCGATAAAACACATGCGACTAAATAAGGCCAGTCCTGTACCAACCATTACTTAGTCAAAAACCCTGTAACAATGACATGTATATGTATGCTTAAAAATGATGAATGCATGAAAACAACTGTCAGTTCTAGGAAGACCGTAGTGACTACCCACTAATCACAGGTCATATTTGAGAGCCTACAGGTCGAAGCCTTGGCTCTGAAACCATAATTGTAACACCCCATTTTGGAAATGGAATATTACGCGTAATCATGGCGTGTCATCAAAGCATACAAGGGTAAATGTCTAAGCATTATTCAACCATAAAAGGGAAATACCGGAATCAAACATCGGTACCCCCAAATTAAAGCTCATCACACACAAACATAAATACTGAAAAGGAAAGGACGAAACAATGTCCATAGCAACTGTATCAAAGTAAAGGAAATGCATAAGTAAAGAAAGACAGTAAAGCTTCCAGTCCATATGCACCTACGTTTGAGATCTACGAGCGTCCCTGAGTACCTGCCGTTTTGGGAACATGAAAAGGAAAACGGCTGAGCAAGACGCTCAGTGCACGGATGTACAATAAAGCATGAAATAGGATAAGCATGTAACATATAACAGCGGAAGACTAAGTACTGAGTAAACTGGTTAAGTAACAAGAAAACTGGTTTTATAGTTTGAAAAGCCTTATGTTTATCTTGTAAAAACTGTTTTAACATATATATACCATAGCCCATATAGGTCATGAAAAGGTCACGTGCATGAATACTTGGAGGGGTGACCTCATCATGCTGATTAGAGGGGATGCCTCTAATCAATATACTGGTTTGGGTAGGAGGGATCAGCTCCTTGTGAAGGGTGCAAGGCACACACCACATTCACCATGATAAACTGAATAAAACATGTAACTAGGATGCACCCATACGCCCCACTTGATATAATAATATGGCCAAACTGGAAAGGGACGCCACGAGCAATCACTCCGCCGTGGGGAAGTCATAACATCGGTCCTCTAATGCTATGGTTATGGTACCTCCATAACTAGGTGAAACTGGTCATGCTTGTATATGGCTATAGATTATGCTAAATTAACATAAGCAGTTCAAAACAATAAAACAAATGCTGGGGAAAATAGTTGGCTGCATACGGGGAAATCCTAATAAGGAAAGAATGTCCATACTGAAAGGACGGGAATCCGTACCTCAAGTCCAGTGAATGAACGGAAGAAAGACTCCTACTTCTAGATCACTAACGCTACATGAATACACACGTGTATAAGTATTGATTTACTGATTACGTACTGGGTTTCGTGTCTCATATTAGCTGATTTGGTATGTTTTAGGTCCTGGTTCACTGTTTAAAGCCTTAAACTGTGTTTATCTAGTATTCTGATTAATCTGATTAAGTATTACTGGTGTTTCATGTATTAATATACTTACTATATAATAATAAGTAACTTTCCAAAAATAGCAGGTTTCCAAAAATAGAAAGTTTCCAAAAATAGAAAGTTTCCAAAAATAGAAAGTTTCCAAAAATAGAAAGTTACCAAAAATAGAAAGTTTCCAAAAATAGAAAGTTTCCAAAAATAGAAAGTTTCCAAAAATAGAAAGTTTCCAAAAATAGAAAGTTTCCAAAAATAGAATTTACTGCTTAAAATAGATTAGTTTCTAAAAATAGAAAGTTTCCAAAAATAGATCAGCTGCCTTAATTAAATAAGTTTCCATATATAGAAGGTTTCCATGATTAGATTAGCTGCCTGAAATAGATTGATTTCCATATATAGAAGGTTTCCATAATTAGATTAGTTGCCTTATTTAATTAAGTTTCTATAAATAGAAGTTTCCATAATTAGAATTAAGCTGATTCCATAAGCTAGCATATAAGTCTAAGTGTTATAAGCTTATTCTTAAGTCATATCATATAGTGTATAGTTTAATTATTATTTCATGTATTTTAATTAAACTATAGGTTAAGCATTTTAATTAAAGTATAACATGTTTTAATTAAAATGAAATGAAAATACTTAGGTTAAAATATGTATTATTATCATTAATAATATAACCTAAGTCATGTCTAAATTAATTAATTATAGGCGTGTTTTAATAATTAATTAATTATAACTTATAACATAAAATACTTAGGTTAACTTAATGTCATGATAAACTAATAATTAAAATAACCTAAGTCATGATTTAATTAATATTTCATGTTATTAATTAATTATATCCTAAGTTCATAATTCATAAAAATTAACATGTATCATGAATCATGATTTAACCAACGAACCATGAATCGGGTATGAATTCGACACCGTACCCCGGGCCAAACCCGGGGCACACGTGTCTCCTTGCTGCCGTGGGTCCCACATGAGCCAACCAAGACCAAAAGTGGTCTTGGTGGTGGCGGCAATAGCAAACCAAACCCCCCTCGGGTTTGTTTTGCTAGGCGGCTAAAAACAAACACCCTTATAAATCCTTCCTTGATTTTAATTAATACCAAAACATGTTAGATCAATGATTAATTACCTTGTTTTTATAAGAAAAATTAATAACATGTTCATGAAAATAATCAAAGATCAAAAGAATTAAAAAGAATTAAAAAGAAGGGTTAGAAAGGTATACCACTATGTAGCTTGGAAAAAGGATGAACAAACACGGTTTCTAACACTTGTTTTTAAGATCAAAATCAAACAAACACCCTCCAATGGTGGTGTGAAGGTGGCGGCACAAAGAGGAGAAAAAGGAGGAGGAGAAAACTCTTTTTAGGGTTTTTATGTTTATTTCTTGAAAATGAAAAATGAACACATGTTTTTACTTTTACCCCCCTTTACTTGTAAAGTCCATGGGCTAAGCCCATTTCTTGTATATGTACCGTGGGTATGGGGGCCCCACATGGGGTACCCGTACCTTTCTCGTGTCCCGATGTTTCGTGTTTGTTCGTTGTTAAACGTGCTCGTGTTTAACGTGTTTCTGTTTCTTTTAACGTGTCGTTTATCGTAAACTCCACGCTCGTAAATATATTATGAGTATTTACGTAATTATTATAATTAGTATTTTAAATGGTGATCATGATTTAATTATGTTCACGTGATATATTTATTACTGTTTATCATGAGTTCGTACGTAATCGATACTTATCATGTCATACACGTATTCATGGTAAAAGCATGCGGGTTTTACAAGACCTGCTCAAAATTTAGATTAGGCGTCTTAATTGTTCCTTTGCCAGTGATCCTGCCTTCACCTCCACCAAAATAGACCTTGCCACCTTGAAATGGTACAAAGTTAGAGAAAAGACTTTTATTTCCTGTCATGCTCCTGGAGCAACCACTATCAACAATGCCTAAACTAGGATCTTGGTATGGAGTAACCTACAACAACAAGATAATAAAAATTCAAAAGTTAGTGTCTTAAGGGGACCCAAACCTTGTCAAGTTTGATCCTGCCTTGTGGATCTTTAGAAGAGAGCCAAGAAGATTGATGAGATCCACTGTTGTTCCTTGGTTGCCTATGCATCATATGGGTATTATTGTTTGACCAAGAACAACCTGTTGAGGGCTTAACAGCAGTTCCCAAGCTTCCCAAACAAAAATACATGTGGTCAAAATTATGCGGATAAATTGCATTAAAACTTTGATAATAGTTACTGGTGGTTCTATTTGTTGTTAATACAATGTTTCTCCAATGATCAGAAGTTAATGGAGAGGACCTTCTAGAAGAAGAAAACGATTGAGCACTAGGATTGAGTCTTCTAGTAGTATATGGGGCAGCTCCTGGTGGACCAGGAGCAGGAAATGCTTGATTAACAGAAGCATGTGTGTCATAAAAATCACAATCTTTAATCAAATGAAATGCAATTCCACAAACAAAACATGTTTTAATCGACCTTTTATTAGAATGACATTGTTTCATACTGCTAACATTATTACACACAAGTCTAGGAGGATCAAACTTCCTAGGACTCAATAAACCAGGACCAGACACAATTGACTTAAAAGTAACTTTCTCTTCACACTTCTTAGCACTAGTAGCAGCATGATCATTCGTCTTGGAACTTGTAGGTCTCGACTCTTCACTTGAACCACTTGATGTAGAGTCACTGGCTTTGTCACTGAAAGTACAAGAGACAAAGTCATTAGAATTAGTAGAACTTTTTGGGGACTCATGCATCTGTGATCCATCCAAGTCAATATGCCTAGAAGTGGGCATAAAAGTTCCAGTAAGAGGGGGAGGGACAGCATGCATTTCTGCTGCTGGTTTAAACCTATTGTACCTAGGTTCTCCATCTTCCTCTTTGTCGGCATCAAAGACACTCGAAAAAGATAAATCAAACACATCTTCTGAATCAATATATTTATCAAATCCTAACCCTCTTTTAGTCCTACCAGACATGCTACTATCGATTAATTTTGAATGATTTTTAGGTGCCTTTTGCCATTTTTCAAATCTCAACATAGTAGCATCTAATCTTTCTTGCATCTCCTTTTTTTCTTTGATACTGGCGTCTTTTACCTTTTCTGTATATTTAAGCATATTAGTTGTGTTTTCTAAATCGATGCTCAGTATTCTAATTTTATCCTCATACTCACGTTGAGTATCTTGTAGCCACCTCTTATGTTGTTCCAATGTGTTTAAAGAAGCCTTATAGGCTTGAACCTCTAAAAAATACTTATCATTCTGATCATTTACTTCATTAAATTGGGACAACAATTCTGAGTATTTATCATGACAACCAAGAGGACAATGTTGTACCTGAGGTGAGATGCCCATAAGAGCAAACTCGTCTACTTCTTCTGCATCAGATAGATTCCCAACAATCATTGCAAACACGTCAGTCAAGGATTCAGCTGATTCCAAAGTGGTAGTCTGATGATCATTCCAGTTGACCATAGAGTCAACAGATACCAATGCCTTTTTGTCATCTTTTACCTCCTGAACCTTAAAAGCTGAGTACCTGCTCTTCTCCTGGTCATTCTTGCTAGGGCATTCCCTTGCAAAGTGACCTTGTTGCTGGCAGTTATAGCATCGAACCTTGCTTCTGTCGAATCTTGCTGGCTCCCGTAGGTTGTAATTCAATTTTCGACCTACTTTCTTCTCAAACTTATGAACCCTAAGAGTGAGCATGGCCATCTGCCGTTTAAGATCCATTTCATCTAGGTCAAGTTTATCGACCTGTTTGAAGTCATCAAAAGCAAGTTGTTGTTGAGCATCAACATCGGCCACAAAAGAATGAAGAACGGCTTCTACCATACTACCAGACTTGGCAGTAGGATCAGGAGCAGAAGTATGCTGAAAAGTATGTTGAGAAGACACAGTATTGCTTGGGCTACTAGCACATGACATGGGACTGGATGTCATAGAACTCACAAAGGCAGAATTAGTAGGAGTGGGAAAAGAATCACTTGAATATCCTCTCACATGAGGTTCAAAAGTTTTGAGCTTATGAAATAGATCATCAAAATTGAGATAGTCAAGCCCACCTTTTGCTTTGAGAGAGATTACTACCTGATTCCATGAGTAGGGTAAGGCTCTAAGAAACCTTGCATTAATATCACCATCGTCAGGCTTTGAACGAAGTTGATTCAATTGGCTCAATATCTTTTGGAACCTGTCATACCCTTGATGTAAACCTTCAGTTTCTGAGATTTTGAATTCTATGAATTCATCTCTCAGCATGGATCTTCGCATTTTCTTTGACTCCTCATTCCCACCAAACCTTGATTTTATACCATTCCAGATCTCTCTGGCATCATCCAAATGGTAGAAGTCACCCATGTGATCATCAAGAAGAGATTGAAGCAAAATAGTTTTTGCTTTGACCTCCTTCTGAATAGCTATGATTTCTTCATGAGTTTTAGGGTCAAGAAGAGTAATATTACCATTCTTGTCTCTTCCAGTTAGCTTCCTGCTATTCCCATTCAGAATAACCTTCCAAAGGTCTTGATCAGTATTGGTGATCCACGATTCCATCTTCATTGCCCAACTATCATATTCGTCCTTTTTCAGAAGAGGGAATTTACCATTCGTGTTGGAAACCGTAGCAACTATCTACTGAGGTTGCACAGTTTTAGGAGTGCTGTCTTATCCTGTTTGAGTAGAAGTTGAGGCAGACATGATAAAACAAAAATGTCAGAAATAAGAAAACTTGATTCTTCTTGTATAGAGACCCTCCCAGGCTCTAATACCACTTGTTAGATTCACTAGATGTGAATCTTGCAGCCTGTCAGGAACGGTGAACGACTTCTGTAATCACAAGTCAATTCACAGAGAGACTCTATACACAATATGAATGCAGAATACAAATATAATAAAGAAGAACATAAAAACTATAAAGACTTGATCCTTTCTAAGGATTTCTAATATTGATAATGACTAGGACTACGTTTTATGAAAGTGTGTGTAACCCTTCTGCCTAAGGTTCCTTTTATACTACAAGGAAACCCTAATACATCATTAAACAAAATGTGTAAAACTGATATGCATATCCTTTCCTAACATATCTCATGCATATCCTAACAGAATAATAAATAAATAATAAAGTTTGACTTTGACTAGGACAAGGAGCACGACTTGCTCCTACTACTACTAGGACTAGGAGGAACTACATACCTCCTAGTCTACCTATTACATTTAACTATTCCAATGGTCCTAACAGCCCGTTTCAGCCGGATTTGGATGTGTATGACCATGATTGAAAGTTGTACACTTAGTATATGCCAATGAAATTGTATATTGATAGAGGCAAAAGTATTGAAGAATGGACTGACTTGGTTCTCGAAGACCAAGATCGTGTGACGAAGAAGGCTTTCTTAAAATGACCATAACTTCAGCACCGTAAGTTCGTTTTTAGTCCGTGACCTGTCAAAATGACCGAAAAAATAAGAGGAACATCGCTGTAACCAAGTTTTGGCTGGTTAAGGATTTTTGAAGGCCCAAAAAGCCATTTTACTATGATTTTTTCATTAGTTTTGTATATTATCTACCTTTGTAGGTTTCCCAAGGAAAATCATTATCATTGTTGTGTTGATCAAACAATTTTAAATGTTGGTGGAGCTCACTCGTATTTTTAAAATCAATTGATAGTATGCCATCACGATTTCCTTGTCTAGTAAAACCACTAATACATCACCAACTAATTTGCTACATTCAAGTCTGGTTAAAACATAGCGAAACCCAACCAAAACATGCTAAAGACGACCACAACATGATCAATACAATCAAACCATAGTAGAAATCCTTTTTTCATGTATTTGGCATGGTTTGTCCGGTTTATTCAGACTTTCTCTAGTTTTCCCCCGGTTAACATCCGATTTCGTCCGATCTCGTCTGATTTTGTCCGTTTTGATATGTTTCGAACGGTTTAGCCCGTTTCAGCCGGATTTGGTATGACCATGTTTGAAAGTTGTACAATGAGTATATGCCAATGAAATTGTATATTGTTGGAGGCAAAAGTATTGAAGAACGGACTGACTTGGTTCTCGAAGCCCAAGATCGTGTGACGAAGAAGATTTCTTAAAATGGCCATAACTTCAGCACCGTAAGTTTGTTTTCAGCCCGTGACCTGTCAAAACGACCGAAAAAAGAGGAACATCGCTGTAATCAACTTTAGGCTGGTTAAGGATTTTTGAAGGCCCAAAAAGCCATTTTACAATGCTTTTTTCATTAGTTTTGTATATTATCCACCTTTGTAGGTTTCCCAAGGAAAATCAATATAATTGTTGTGTTGATCAAACAATTTTAAATGTTGTTGGAGCTCACTTGTATTTTTAATATCAATTGATGGTATGCCATCACGATTTCCTTGTCTAGTAAAATCACAACTACATCACCAACTAATTTGCTACATTCAAGTCTGGTTAAAACATAGCCAAACCCAACCAAAACATGCTAAAGACGACCACAACATGATCAATACAGTCAAACCATAGTAGAAATCCTATTTCAACGGATTTGGCATGGTTTGCCCGATTTATTCACACATTCTTCGATTTTCCCCGGTTAACGTCTGATTTCGTCCGATCTTGTCCGATTTCGTCCGTTTTGATATGTTTCGCACGGTTTAGCCTGTTTCAGCCGGATTTGGATGTGTATGACCATGTTTGAAAGTTGTACAGTTAGTATATGCCAATGAAATTATATATTGATGGAGGAAAAAGTATTGAACAACGGACTGACTTGGTTCTCGAAGCCCAAGATCGTGTGACGAAGAAGGCTTTCTTAAAATGGCCATAACTTCAGCACCGTAAGTTCGTTTTCAGCCCGTGACCTGTCAAACGACCGAAAAAACAAGAGGAACATCGTTGTAATCAACTTTTGGCTGGTTAATGATTTTTGATGGCCGAAAAAGCCATTTTACTATGCTTTTTTCATTAGTTTTGTATATTATCTACCTTTGTAGGTTTCCCAAGGAAAATCAATATCATTGTTGTGTTGATCAAACAATGTTAAATGTTGTTGGAGCTCACTCGTATTTTTAGTATCAATTGATGGTATGCCATCACGATTTCCCTGTCAAGTAAAACCACAACTACATCACCAACTAATTTGCTACATTCAAGTCTAGTTAAAGCATAGCCAAACCCAACCAAAATATGCTAAAGACGACCACAACATGATCAATACAATCAAACCATAGTAGAAGTCCTATTTCTACGGATTTGGCATGGTTTGCCCGGTTTATTTATGCTTTCTCCGGTTTTCCCCGGTTAACGTCTGATTTCGTTAGATCTCGTCTGATTTCGTCTGTTTTGATATGTTTCGAACGGTTTAGCCCATTTCAGCCGGATTTGGATGTGTATGACCATGTTTGAAAGTTGTACAGTTAGTATATGCCAATGAAATTGGATATGGATGGAGGCAAAAGTATTGAAGAATGGACTGACTTGGTTCTCAAAGCACAAGATCGTGTGACGAAGAAGGCTTTCTTAAAATGGCCATAACTTCAGCACCGTAAGTTCGTTTTCAGCCCATGACCTGTCAAAACGACCAAAAAAATAAGAGGAACATCGTTGTAACCAAGTTTAGGCTGGTTAAGGATTTTTGAAGGCCGAAAAAGCCATTTTACTATGCTTTTTCATTATTTTGTATATTATCCACCTATGTGGGTTTCCCAAGGAAAATAAATATCATTGTTGTGTTGATTAGACAATGTTAAATGTTGTTGGAGCTCACTCGTATTTTTAATATCAATTGATGGTATGCCATTGCGATTTCCTTGTCTAGTAAAACCACAACTACATCACCAACAAATTTGCTACATTCAAGTCTGGTTAAAACATAGCCAAACCCAACCAAAACATGCTAAAGACGACCACAACATGATCAATACAATAAAACCATAGTAAAAATCCTATTTCCACGGATTTTGCATAGTTATCCTGGTTTATTAAGACTTTCTCTGGCTTTCCCCGGTTAACGTCCTATGTTGTCCGATCTCGTCCGATTTCGTCCGTTTTGATATGTTTCGAACGGTTTAGCCCGTTTCAGCCGGATTTGGATGTGTATGACCATGTTTGAAAGTTTTAAGGTTAGTATATGCCAATGAAATTGTATATTGATGGAGGCAAAAGTATTGAAGAACAGATTGACTAGGTTCTCGAAGAACAAGATCGTGTGACGAAGAAGGCTTTCTTAAAATGGCCAAAACTTCAGCACCGTAAGTTTGTTTTCAGCCCGTGACGTGTCAAAACGACCGCAAAAACAAGAGGAACATCGCTGTAACCAACTTTTGGCTGGTGAAGGATTTTTGAAGGACCAAAAAGCCATTTTACTATGCTTTTTTCATTAGTTTTGTATATTATCCATCGTTGTGTTGATCAAACAATGTTGAATGTTCTTGGAGCTCACTCGTATTTTTAATATCAATTGATGGTATGCCATCACGATTTCCTTGTCTAGTTAAACCACAACTACATCACCAACTAATTTGTTATAGTCAAGTCTGGTTAAAACATAGCCATACCCAACCAAAACATGCTAAATACGACCACAAAATGATCAATACATTCAAACCATAATAGAAATCTTATTTCCACGATTTGGCATGGTTTGCCCGGTTTATTCACACTTTCTCCGGTTTTCCCTAGTTATCGTCCGATTTCGTCCGTTTTGATATGTTTCGAACGGTTTAGCCCGTTTCATCCGGATTTGGATGTGTATGGCCATGTTTGAAAGTTGTACAGTTAGTTATGCCAATGAAATTATATATTGATGGAGGCAAAAGTATTGAAGAACGGACTGACTTGGTTCTCTAAGCCCAAGATCGTGTGACGAAGAAGGCTTTATAAAAATGGCCATACCTTCAGCACCGTAAGTTCTTTTTCAGCCGGTGACCTGTCAAAACGACCGAAAAACAAGAGGAACATTGTTGTAACCATTTTTATGCTGGTTAAGGATTTTTGAATGCCCAAAAAGCCATTTTACTATAGTTTTATAATTAGTTTTGTATATTATCCACCTTTGTAGCTTAACCAAGGAAAATCAATATGATTGTTGTGTTGATCAAAAAATGTTAAATGTTGTTGGAGCTCACTCGTATTTTTAATATCAATTGATTGTATGCTATCATGATTTCCTTGTCTAGTAAAACCACACCTACATCACCAACTAATTTGCTACATTCAAGTCTGGTTATAACATAGCCAAACCCAACCAAAACATGATAAAGACGACCACAACATGATCAATACAATCAAACCATAGTAGAAATCCTATTTCCACGGATTTGGCATGGTTTGCCCGGTTTATTCACACTTTCTCCGGTTTTCCCCGGTTAACGTCCGATTTCGTCCGATCTCGTCCGATTTCGTCCGTTTTAATATGCTTCGAACGGTTTAGCCCGTTTCAGTCGGATTTGGATGTGTATGACCATGTTTGAAAGTTGTCTAGTTAGTATATGACAATGAAATTTATATTTACGGAGGTAAAAGTATTGAAGAACGGAATGACTTGGTTGTCGAAGCCCTAGATCAAGTGACGAAGAAGGCTTTCTTAAAATGGCCATAACTTCAGCACCGTAAGTTCGTTTTCAGCCCGTGACCTGTCAAAACGACCGAAAAAAACAAGAGGAACATCGCTATAACCAACTTTAGGCTGGTTAATGATTTTTGAAGGCACAAAAAGCCAGTTTACTATGCTTTTTCATTAGTTTTTTATATTATTCACCTTTGTAGGTTTCCCAAGAAAAATCAATATCATTGTTGTGTTGATCAAACAATGTTAAATGTTGTTGGAGCTCACTCGTATTTTTAACATCAATTGATGGTATGCCATCATGATTTCCTTATTTAGTAAAACCACAACTACATCACCAACTAATTTGCTACATTCAAGTTTGGTTAAAACATAGCCAAACCCAACCAAAACATGCTAAAGACGACCACAACATGATCAATAGAATAGAACCATAGTGGAAATCCTATTTCCATAGATTTGGCAGGGTTTGCCCGGTTTATTCAGGCTTTCTCCGGTTTTCCCCGGTTAACGTCCGATTTCGTCCGATCTCGTCCGATTTCGTCCGTTTTGATATGTTTTGTACGGTTTAGCCCGTTTCAGCCGGATTTGGATGTGTATGACCATGGTTGCAACTTGTACAGTTACTATATGCCAATGAAATTGTATATAGATGGAGGCAAAAGTATTGAAAATGGACTGACTTGGTTCTCGAAGCCCAAGATCGTGTGACGAAGAAGGCTTTCTTAAAATGGCCATAACTTCAGCACCGTAATTCGTTTTCAGCCCGTGACCTGAAAAAACGACCGAAAAATAAGAGGAACATCGCTGTAACCAACTTTAGGATTGTTAAGGATTTTTGAATGCCCAAAAATCCATTTTACTATGCTTTTTTCATTAGTTTTGTATATTATCCACCTTTGTAGGTTTCCCAAGGAAAATCAATATCATTGTTGTGTTGATCAAACAATGTTAAATGTTGTTGGAGCTCACTCGTATTTTTAATAACAATTGATGGTATGCCATCACGATTTCCTTGTCTAGTAAAACCACAATTACATCACCAACTAATTTGCTACATTCAAGTTTGGTTAACACATAGCCAAACCCAACCAAAACATGCTAAAGACGACCACAACATGATCAATACAATCAAATCATAGTAGAAATCCCATTTCCACGGATTTGGCATGGTTTGCCCGGTTTATTCAGACTTTCTCCGGTTAACGTCCGATTTAGTCCAATCTCGTCCGATTTTGTCCGTTTTGATATGTTTCGAACGGTTTAGCCCGTTTCAGCTGGATTTGGATGTGTATGACCATGTTGAAAGTTGTACAGTTAGTATATGCCAATGAAATTGTATATTGAAGAAGGCAAAAGTATTGAAGAACGGACTGGCTTGGTTCTTGAAGCCCAACATCGTGTGACAAAGAAGGCTTTCTTAAAATAGCCATAACTTCAGCACCGTAAGTTCGTTTTCAGCCTGTTACCTGTCAAATTGACCTAAAAAACAAGAGGAACATCGATGTAACAAACTTTAGGCTGTTTAATGATTTTTAAAGGCCAAAAATGCCATTTTGCTATGCTTTTTCATTAGTTTTGTATATTATCCACCTTTGTAGGTTTCCAAAGGAAAATCAATATCATTGTTGTGTTGATCAAACAATGTTAAATGTTGTTGGATCTCACTCATATTTTTAATATCAATTGATGGTATGCCATCACGATTTCCTTGTCTAGTAAAACCACAATTACATAAGCAACTAATTTGCTACATTCGAGTCTGGTTAAAACATAGCCAAACCTAACCAAAACATGCTAAAGACGACCACAACATGATCAATACAATCAAATCATAATAGAATTCCTATTTCTATGGATTTGGAATGGTTTGCTCGGTTTATTCACACTTTCTACGGTTTTCCCCGGTTAACGTCCGATTTCGTCCGATCTCGTCCGATTTCGTCCGTTTTGATATGTTTCGAACGGTTTAGCCCGTTTCAGCCGGATTTGGATGTGCCAATGAAATTGTATGTTAATGGAGGCAAAAGTATTGAAGTACGGACTGACTTGGTTCTCGAAGCCCAAGATCGTGTGACGAAGAAGGCTTTCTTAAAATGCCCATAACATCAGAACCGTAAGTTCGTTCTCAGCCCGTGACCTTTCAAAATGACCGAAAAACAAGAGGAACATCGCTGTAACCAGCTTTAAGCTGGTTAAGGAATTTTGAAGGCCCAAAAAGCCATTTTACTATGCTTTTTTCATTAGTTTTGTATATTATCCACCTTTGTAGGTTTCCCAAGGAAAATCAATATCATTGTTGTGTTGATCAAACAATGTTAAATGTTGTTGGAGCTCACTCGTATTTATAATATCAATTGATGGTATGCCATCACGATTTCCTTGTCTAGTAAAACCATAACTACATCACCAACTAATTTGCTACATTCAAGTTTGGTTAAAACATAGCCAAACCCAACCAACACATGCTAAAGACGACCACAACATGATCAATACAATCAAATCATAGTAGAAATCCCATTTCCATGGATTTGGCATGGTTTGCCCAGTTCATTCAGACTTTCTCCGGTTTTCCCCGGTTAACGTCCGATTTAGTCCGATCTCGTCCGAGTTCGTCCGTTTTGATATGTTTCGAACGATTTAGCCCGTTTCAGCAGGATTTGGATGTGTATGACCATGTTTGAAAGTTGTACAGTTAGTATATGCCAATGAATTTGTATATCGAAGGAGATAAAAGTATTGAAGAACGGACTGACTTGGTTCTCGAAGCCCAAGATCGTGTGACGAAGAAGGCTTTCTTAAAATAGCCATAAGTTCAGCACCATAAGTTCGTTTTCAGTTTGTGACCTGTCAAAACGACCTAAAAAAACAAGAGGAACATCGATGTAACAAACTTTAGGCTGGTTAAGGATATTTGAAGGCCCAAAAAGCCATTTTACTATGCTTTTTTCATTAGTTTTGTATATTATCCACCTTTGTGGGTTTCCCAATGAAAATCAATATCATTTTTGTGTTGATCAAACAATGTTAAATGTTGTTGGAGCTCACTCATATTTTTAATATCAATTGATGGTATGCCATCAGGATTTCCTTGTCTAGTAAAACCATAAATACATCACCAACTAATTTGCTACATTCGAGTCTGGTTAAAACATAGCCAAAGCTAACCAAAACATGCTAAAGACGACCACAACATGATCAATACAATCAAATCGTAGTAGAAATCCTATTTCCATGGATTTGGCATGGTTTGCCCGGTTTATTCAAACTTTCTCCGGTTTTCCCCGGTGAACGTCTGATTTCGTCCGATCTCGTCTGATTTCGTCTGTTTTGATATGTTTCGAACGGTTTAGCCCGATTCAGCCGGATTTGGATGTGTATGACCATGTTTGAAAGTTGTACAGTTAGTATATGCCAATGAAATTGTATGTTGATGGAGGCAAAAGTATTGAAGTACAGACTGACTTGGTTCTCGAAGCCCAAGATCGTGTGACGAAGAAGGCTTTCTTAAAATGGCCATAACTTCAGAACCGTAAGTTCGTTCTCAGCCCGTGACCTGTCAAAATGACCGAAAAAGAAGAGGAACATCGTTGTAACCAACTTTAGGCTGGTTAAGGAATTTTGAAGGCCCAAAAAGCCATTTTACTATGCTTTTTTCATTAGTTTTGTATATTATCCACCTTTGTAGGTTTCCCAAGGAAAATCAGTATCATTGTTGTGTTGATCAAACAATGTTAAATGTTGTTGGAACTCACTCGTATTTTTAATATCAATTGATGGTATGCCATCACGATTTCCTTGTCTAGTAAAACCACAACTACATCACCAAATAATTTGCTACATTCAAGTCTGGTTAAAACATCGCCAAACCCAACCAAAACATGCTAAAGACAACCACAACATGATAGAATCAAATCATAGTAGAAATCCTATTTCCACGGATTTGGCATGGTTTGCCCGGTTTATTCAGACTTTCTCCGGTTTTCCCCGGTTAACGTTCGATTTCGTCCGATCTCGTTCGATTTCATCCGTTTTGATATGTTTAGAACGGTTTAGCCCGTTTCAGTCGGATTTGGACGTGTATGACCATGTTTGAAAGTTGTACAGTTAGTATATGCCAATGAAATTGTATGTTGATGGAGGCAAAAGTATTCAAGTACGGACTGACTTGGTTCTCGAAACCCAAGATCGTGGGACGAAGAAGGCTTTCTTAAAATGGCCATAACTTCAGAACCGTAAGTTCGTTCTCAGCTCGTGACCTGTCAAAATGACCGAAAAAGAAGAGGAACATCGCTGTAACCATCTTTAGGCTGGTTAAGGAATTTTGAAGGCCCAAAAAGCCATTTTACTATGCTTTTTTATTAGTTTTGTATATTATCCACCTTTGTAGGTTTCCCAAGGAAAATCAATATCGTTGTTGTGTTGATCAAACAATGTTAAATGTTGTTGGAGCTCACTCGTATTTTTAATATCAATTGATGGTATGCCATCATGATTTCCTTGTCTAGTAAAACCATAACTACATCACGAACTAATTTGCTACATTCAAGTCTGGTTAAAACATAGCCAAACCCAACCAAAACATGCTAAAGACGACCACAACATGATCAATACAATCAAACCATAGTAGAAATCCTCTTTCCATGGATTTGGCATGGTCTGCCCGGTTTATTCAGACTTTCTCCGGTTTTCCCTGGTTAAATTCCGATTTCGTCCGTTTTGATATGTTTCGAACGGTTTAGCCCGTTTCAGCCAAATTTGGATGTGTATGACCATGTTTGAAAGTCGTACAGTTAGTATATGCCAATGAAATTGTATATTGATGGAGGCAAAAGTATTGAAGAACGGATTGAGTTGGTTCTCGAAGCCCAAGATAGTGTGAATAAGAAGAATTTCTTAAAATGGCCATAACTTTAGCACCGTAAGTTCGTTTTCAACCCGTGACTTGTCAACACGACCAAAAAAACAAGAGGAACATCGTTGTAACCAACTTTATGCTGGCTAAGGATTTTTGAAGGCCCAAAAAGCCATTTTACTATGTTTTTTCAGTAGTTTTGTATATTATTCACCTTTATAGGTTTCCCAAGAAAAATCAATATCATTGTTGTGTTGATCAAACAATGTTAAATGTTGTTGAAGCCCACTCATATTTTTAATATCAATTGATGGTATGCCATCACGATTTTCTTGTCTAGTAAAACCACAACTACATCACCAATTAATTTGCTACATTCAAGTCTGGTTAAAACATAACCAAACCCAACAAACATGCTAAAGACGACCACAACAAGATCAATACAATCAAACCATAGTAGAAATCCTATTTCCACGAATTTGGCGGTTTGAACGGTTTATTCAGACATTCTCCGGTTCTCCTCGGTTAACGTCTGATTTCGTCCGATCTCGTCCGTTTTCATCCGTTTTGATATGTTTCGAACGGTTTAGCCCGTTTCAGCTGGATTTGGATGTGTATGACCATGTTTGAAAGTTGTACAGTTAGTATATGCCAATGAAAATTGTATATTGATGGAGGCAAAAGTATTGAAGAACGGACTGACTTGGTTCTCGAAGCCCAAGATAGTGTGATAAAGAAGGCTTTCTTAAAATGGCCAAAACTTCAGCACCGTAAGTTTGTTTTCAGCCCGTGACCTTTCAAAACGACCGAAAAAACAAGAGGAACATCGCTGTAACCAACTTTAGGCTGGTTAAGGATTTTTGAAGGACCAAAAATCCATTTTACTATGCTTTTTTCATCAGTTTTGTATATTATCCACCTTTGTAGGTTTCCCAAGGAAATAACTTCATTGTTGTGTTGATCAAACAATGTTAAATGTTCTTGGAGCTCACTCGTATTTTTAATATCTAACGATGGTATGCCATCACGATTTCCCTGTCTATTAAAACCACAACTACATCACCAACTAATTTGCTATAGTCAAGTCTGGTTAAAACATAGTCAAACCCAACCAAAACATGCTAAATACGACCAATACATGATCAATACAATAAAACCATAGTAGAAATCTAATTTCCACGGATTTGGTATGGTTTTGCCCGGTTTATTCACACTTTCTCTGGTTTTCCCCGGTTAATGTCCGATTTCGTCCGATCTTGCCTGTTTTCGTCTGTTTTGATATGTTTCGAACGGTTTAGCCCGTTTCAGCCGGATTTGGATGTGTATGGCCATGTTTGAAAGTTGTACAGTTAGTATATGCCAATGAAATTGTATATTGTTGGAGGAAAAAGTATTGAAGAACGGACTGACTTGGTTCTCGAAACCCAAGATCGTGTGACGAAGAAGACTTTCTTAAAATGGCCATAATTTCAGCACCGTAAGTTAATTTTCAGCTCGTGACCTGTCAAAACGACCGAAAAACAAGAGGAACATCGTTGTAACAACCTTTAGGCTGGTTAAGGAATTTTGAAGGCCCAAAAAGCCATTTTACTTTGCTTTTTCATTAGTTTTATATATTATCAACCTTTGTAGGTTTCCCAAGGAAAATCAGTATCATTGTTGTGTTGATCAAACAATTTTAAATGTTGTTGGAGCTCACTCGTATTTTTAATATCAATTGATGTATGCCATCACGATTTCCTTGTCTAGTAAAACCACAAATACATCACCAACTAATTTGCTACATTCAAGTCTGGTTAAAATATAGCCAAACCCAACCAAAACATGCTAAAGACGACCACAACATGATCAATACAATCAAACCATAGTAGAAATCCTATTTCCACCGATATGGCATGGTTGGTCCGATCTCGTCTGATTTTGTCCGTTTTGATATGTTTCGAACGGTTTAGCCCGTTTCAGCCTGATTTGGATGTGTATGACCATGTTTGAAAGTTGTACAGTTAGTATATGCCAATGAAATTGTATATTGTTGGAGGAAAAAGTATTGAAGAACGGACTGACTTGGTTCTCGAAGCCCATGATCGTGTGACGAAGAAGACTTTCTTAAAATGGCCATAATTTCAGCACCGTAAGTTCATTTTAAGCCCGTAACCTGTCAAAATGACCAAAAAATAAGAGGAACATCGTTGTAACCAACTTTAGGCTGGTCAAGGAATTTTGAAGGCCCAAAAAGCCATTTTACTTTGCTTTTTCATTAGTTTTATATATTATCAACCTTTGTAGGTTTCCCAAGGAAAATCAGTATCATTGTTGTGTTGATCAAACAATGTTAAATGTTGTTGGAGCTCACTTGTATTTTTAATATCAATTGATGGTATGCCATCACGATTTCCTTGTCTAGTAAAACCACAACTACATCACCAACTAATTTGCTGCAGTCAAGTCTGGTTAAAACATAGTCAAACCCAACCAAAACATGCTAAATACGACCAATACATGATCAATACAATCAAACCATAGTAGAAATCTTATTTCCACGGATTTGGCATGGTTTGCCCGGTTTATTCACATTTTCTCTGGTTTTCCCCGGTTAACGTCCGATTTCGTCTGATCTCGCCTGATTTCGTCCGTTTTGATATGTTTCGAACGGTTTAGCCCGTTTCAGCCAGACTTGGATGTGTATGGCCATGTTTGAAAGTTGTACAGTTAGTATATGCCAAGAAAATTATATATTGATGGAGGCAAAAGTATTGAACAACGGACTGACTTGGTTCTCGAAGCCCAAGATCGTGTGACAAAGAAGGCTTCCTTCAAATGGCCATAACTTCAGCACCGTAAGTTCGTTTTCAGTCCGTGACCTGTCAAAATGACCGAAAAAACAAGAGGAATATCGATGTAACCAACTTTATGCTGGTTAAGGAATTTTGAAGGCCCAAAAAGCCATTTTACTATGCTTTTTCATTAGTTTTGTATATTATCCACCTTTGTAGGTTTCCCAAGGAAAATCAATATCATTGTTGTGTTGATCAAACAATGTTAAATGTTGTTGGAGCTCACTCATATTTTTAATATCAATTGATGGTATGTCATCACGATTTCCTTGTCTAGTAAAACCACAATTACATCACCAACTAACTTGCTACATTCGAATCTGGTTAATACATAGCCAAACCTAACCAAAACATGCTAAAGACGACCACAACATGATCAATACAATCAAATCATAGAAATCCTATTTCCATGGATTTGGCATGGTTTGCCCGTTTTATTCATATTTTCTAAGGTTTTCGCCGGTAAATGTCAGATTTCGTCCGAACTCGTCCAATTTCGTCCGTTTTGATATGTTTCGAACGGTTTAGCCCGTTTCAGCCAGATTTGGATGTGTATGACCATGTTTGAAAGTTGTACAGTTAGTATATGCCAATGAAATTGTATGTTGATGGAGGCAAAAGTATTGAAGTACGGACTGACTTGGTTATCGAAGCCCAAGATCGTGTGACGATGAAGGCTTTCTTAAAATGGCCATAACTTAAGAACCGTAAGTTCGTTCTCAGCCCGTGACCTGTCAAAATGACCAAAAAATAAGAGGAACATCGCTGTAACCAACTTTAGTCTGGTTAAGGAATTTTGATGGCCCAAAAAGCCATTTTACTATGCTTTTTTCATTAGTTTTGTATATTATCCACCTTTGTAGGTTTCCCAAGGAAAATCAATATCATTGTTGTGTTGATCAAACAATGTTAAATGTTGTTGGAGCTCACTTGTATTTTAAATATCAATTGATGGTATGTCATCACGATTTCCTTGTCTAGTAAAACCATAACTACATCACCAACTAATTTGCTACATTCAAGTTTGGTTAAAACATAGCCAAACCCAACCAAAACATGTTAAAGAAGACCACAACATGATCAATACAATCAAATCATAGTAGAAAACCCATTTCCACGGATTTGGCATGGTTTGCCCGGTTTATTCAGACTTTCTCCGATTTTCCCCGGTTAACGTCCGATTTAGTCCGATCTCGTCCGATTTCGTCCGTTTTTATATGTTACGAACGGTTTAGCCAGTTTCAGCCGGATTTGGATGTGTATGACCATGTTTGAAAGTTGTACAGTTAGTATATGCCAATGAAATTATATATTGAAGGAGGTAAAAGTATTGAAGAACGGACTGATTTGGTTCTCGAAGCCCAAGATCGTGTGACGAAGAAGGCTTTCTTAAAATAGCCATAACTTCAGCACCATAAGTTCATTTTCAGTCCGTGACTTTTCAAAACGACCTAAAAAACAAGAGGAACATCGCTGTAACAAACTTTAGGCTGGTTAAGGAATTTTGAAGGCCCAAAAAGCCATTTTACTATGCTTTTTTCATTAGTTTTATATATTATCCACCTTTGTAGGTTTCCTAAGGAAAATCAATATCATTGTTGTGTTGATCAAATAATGTTAAATATTGTTGGAGCTCACTCGTATTTTTAATATCAATTGATGGTATGCCATCACGATTTCCTTGTCTAGTAAAACCACAATTACATCACCAACTAATTTGCTACATTCGAGTCTGGTTAAAACATAGCCAAACCTAACCAAAACATGCTAAAGACGACCATAACATGATCAATACAATCAAATCATAGTAGAAATCCTATTTCCACGGATTTGGCATGGTTTGCCCGGTTTATTCATACTTTCTACGGTTTTCGCCAGTTAACGTCCGATTTAGTCCGATCTCATCTGATTTCGTCCGTTTTGATATGTTTCGAACGGTTTAGCCCGTTTCAGCTGGATTTGGATAAGTATGACCATGTTGAAAGTTGTACAGTTAGTATTTTCCAATGAACTTGTATATTGAAGGAGGCAAAAGTATTGAAGAACGGACTGACTTGGTTCTCGAAGCCCAAGATCGTGTGACGAAGAAGGCTTTCTTAAAATAGCCATAACTACTGCACCGTAAGTTCGTTTTCAGCCCGTTACCTGTCAAAATGACCTAAAAAACAAGAGGAACATCGTTGTAACAAACTTTAGGCTGGTTAAGGAATTTTGAAAGCCCAAAAAGCCATTTTACTATGCTTTTTTCATTAGTTTTGTATATTATCCACCTTTGTAGGTTTACCAAGGAAAATCAATATCATTGTTGTGTTGATCAAACAATGTTAAATGTTGTTGGAGCTCAATCATATTTTTAATATCAGTTGATGGTATGCCATCACGATTTCATTGTCTAGTAAACCACAATTACATCACCAACTAATTGCTACATTTGAGTCTGGTTAAAACATAGCCAAACCTAACCAAAACATGCTAAAGACGACCACAACATGATCAATACAATCAAATCATAGTAGAAATCCTATTTCTATGGATTTGGCATGGTTTGCCCGGTTTATTCATACTTTCTACGGTTTCCCCGGTTAACGTCCGATTTTGTCCGATCTTCTCCGATTTCGTCCGTTTTGATATGTTTCAAACGGTTTAGCCCGTTTCAGTCGGATTTGGATGTGTATGATCATGTTTGAAAGTTGTACAGTTAGTATATGCCAATGAAATTGTATGTTGATGGAGGCAAAAGTATTGAAGTACGGACTGACTTGGTTCTCGAAGCCCAAGATCGTGTGACGAAGAAGGCTTTCTAAAAATGGCCATAACTTCATAACCGTAAGTTCGTTCTCAGCCCGTGACCTGTCAAAACGACCGAAAAACAAGAGGAACATCGCTGTAACCAACTTTAGGCTGGTTAAGGATTTTTGAACGACCAAAAAGCCATTTTACTATGCTTTTTTCATTAGTTTTGTATATTATCCACCTTTGTAGGTTTCCCAAGGAAAATCAATATCATTGTTGTGTTGATCAAATAATGTTAAATGTTGTTGGAGCTCACTCGTATTTTTAATATCAATTAATGGTATGCCATCACGATTTCCTTGTCTAGTAAAACCATAACTACATCACCAACTAATTTGCTACATTCAGGTTTGGTTAAAACATAGCCAAACCCAACCAAAACATGCTAAAGACGACCACAACATGATCAATACAATCAAATCATAGTAGAAATCCCATTTCCACGGATTTGGCATGGTTTGCCCGGTTTATTCAGACTTTCTCCGGTTTTCCCCGGTTAACGTCCGATTTAATCCGATCTCGTCTGATTTCGTTCGTTTTGATATGTTTCGAACGGTTTAGCCCGTTTCAGCCGGATTTGGATGTGTATGACCATGTTTGAAAGTTGTACAGTTAGTATATGCCAATGAAATTGTATATTGAAGGAGGTAAAAGTATTGAAGAACGGACTGACTTGGTTCTCGAGGCCCAAGATCATGGGACGAAGAAGGCTTTCTTAAAATAACCATAAGTTCAGCACCATAAGTTCGTTTTCACTTCGTGACCTGTCAAAACGACCTAAAAAATAAGAGGAACATCGCTATAACAAACATTTGGCTGGTTAAGGAATTTTGAAGGCCCAAAAAGCCATTTTACTATGCTTTTTTCATTAGTTTTGTATATTATCCACCTTTGTGGGTTTCCCAAGGAAAATCAATATCATTGTTGTGTTGATCAAACAATGTTAAATGTTTTTGGAGCTCACTCATAATTTTAATACCAACTGATGGTATGCCATCAGGATTTCCTTGTCTAGTAAAACCATAATTACATCACCAACTAATTTGCTACATTTGAGTCTAGTTAAAACATAGCCAAACCTAACCAAAACATGCTAAAGACGACCACAACATGATCAATACAATCATATCATACCAGAAATCCTATTTCCATGGATTTGGCATGGTTTGCCCGGTTTATTCATACTTTCTTCGGTTTTCCCCGGTTAACGTCCGATTTCGTCCGATCTCGTCTGATTTCATCCGTTTTGATATGTTTCGAACGGTTTAGCCCGTTTCATCTGAATTTTGATGTGTATGACCATGTTGAAAGTTGTACAGTTAGTATTTGCCAATGAAATTGTATATTGAAGGAGGCAAAAGTATTGAAGAACGGATTGACTTGGTTCTCGAAGCCCAAGATCGTTTGACGAAGAAGGCTTTCTTAAAATAGCCATAACTTGAGCACCGTAAGTTCGTTTTCAGTCCGTTACCTGTCAAAACGAACTAAAAAACAAGAGGAACATCGCTGTAAGAAACTTTAGGCTGGTTAAAGAATTTTGAAGGCCCAAAAAGCCATTTTACTATGCTTTTTTCATTAGTTTTGTATATTATCCACCTTTGTAGGTTTCCCAAGGAAAATCAATATCATTGTTGTGTTGATCAAACAATGTTAAATGTTGTTGGAGCTCACTCATATTTTTAATATCAATTGATGGTATGCCATCGCGATTTCCTTGTCTAGTAAAACGACAATTACATCACCAACTAATTTGCTACATTCGAGTCTGGTTAAAACATAGCCAAACCTAACCAAAACATGCTAAAGACGACCACAACATGATCAATACAATCAAATCATAGTAGAAATCCTATTTACATGGATTTGGCATGGTTTGCCCGGTTTATTCATAATTTCTACGGTTTTCGCCGGTTAACGTCCGATCTCGTCCGATTTCGTCCGTTTTGATATGTTTCGAACGGTTTAGCCCGTTTCAGCCGGATTTGGATGTGTATGACCATGTTTGAAATTTATACAGTTAGTATATGCCAATGAAACTGTATGTTGATGGAGGCAAAAGTATTGAAGTACAGACTGACTTGGTTCTCGAAGCCCAAGATCGTGTGACGATGAAGGCTTTCTTAAAATGGCCATAACTTAAGAACCGTAAGTTCGTTCTCAGCCCGTGACCTGTCAAAATGACCGAAAAACAAGAGGAACATCGCTGTAACCAACTTTAGGCTGGTTAAGGAATTTTGAAGGCCCAAAAAGCCATTTTACTATGCTTTTTCATTAGTTTTGTATATTATCCACCTTTGTAGGTTTCCCAAGGAAAATCAATATCATTGTTGTGTTGATCAAACAATGTTAAATGTTGTTGGAGCTCACTCGTATTTTAAATATCAATTGATGGTATGCCATCACGATTTCCTTGTCTAGTAAAACCATAACTATATCACCAACTAATTTGCTACATTCAAGTTTGGTTAAAACATAGCCAAACCCAACCAAAACATGCTAAAGACGACCACAACATGATCAATACAATCAAATCATAGTAGAAATCCCATTTCCACGGATTTGGCATGGTTTGCCCGGTTTATTCAGACTTTCTCCGGTTTTCCCCGGTTAACGTCCGATTTAATCCGATCTCGTCCGATTTCGTTCGTTTTGATATGTTTCGAATGGTTTAGCCCGTTTCAGCCGGATTTGGATGTGTATGACCATGTTTGAAAGTTGTACAGTTAGTATATGCCAATGAAATTGTATATTGAAGGAGGTAAAAGTATTAAAGAACGGACTGACTTGGTTCTCGAGGCCCAAGATCATGGGACGAAGAAGGCTTTCTTAAAATAACCATAAGTTCAGCACCATAAGTTCGTTTTCACTTCGTGACCTGTCAAAACGACCTAAAACAAGAGGAACATCGCTATAACAAACATTTGGCTGGTTAAGGAATTTTGAAGGCCCAAAAAGCCATTTTACTATGCTTTTTTCATTAGTTTTGTATATTATCCACCTTTGTGGGTTTCCCAAGGAAAATCAATATCATTGTTGTGTTGATCAAACAATGTTAAATGTTTTTGGAGCTCACTCATAATTTTAATATCAACTGATGGTATGCCATCAGGATTTCCTTGTCTAGTAAAACCATAATTACATCACCAACTAATTTGCTACATTTGAGTCTAGTTAAAACATAGCCAAACCTAACCAAAACATGCTAAAGACGACCACAACATGATCAATACAATCATATCATACCAGAAATCCTATTTCCATGGATTTGGCATGGTTTGCCCGGTTTATTCATACTTTCTTCGGTTTTCCCCGGTTAACGTCCGATTTCGTCCGATCTCGTCTGATTTCATCCATTTTGATATGTTTCGAACGGTTTAGCCCGTTTCATCTGAATTTTGATGTGTATGACCATGTTGAAAGTTGTACAGTTAGTATTTGCCAATGAAATTGTATATTGAAGGAGGCAAAAGTATTGAAGAACGGATTGACTTGGTTCTCGAAGCCCAAGATCGTTTGACGAAGAAGGCTTTCTTAAAATAGCCATAACTTGAGCACCGTAAGTTCGTTTTCAGCCCGTTACCTGTCAAAACGAACTAAAAAACAAGAGGAACATCGCTGTAAGAAACTTTAGGCTGGTTAAGGAATTTTGAAGGCCCAAAAAGCCATTTTACTATGCTTTTTTCATTAGTTTTGTATATTATCCACCTTTGTAGGTTTCCCAAGGAAAATCAATATCATTGTTGTGTTGATCAAACAATGTTAAATGTTGTTGGAGCTCACTCATATTTTTAATATCAATTGATGGTATGCCATCGCGATTTCCTTGTCTAGTAAAACCACAATTACATCACCAACTAATTTGCTACATTCGAGTCTGGTTAAAACATAGCCAAACCTAACCAAAACATGCTAAAGACGACCACAACATGATCAATACAATCAAATCATAGTAGAAATCCTATTTACATGGATTTGGCATGGTTTGCCCAGTTTATTCATAATTTCTACGGTTTTCACCGGTTAACGTCCGATCTCGTCCGATTTCGTCCGTTTTGATATGTTTCGAACGGTTTAGCCCGTTTCAGCCGGATTTGGATGTGTATGACCATGTTTGAAATTTGTACAGTTAGTATATGCCAATGAAACTGTATGTTGATGGAGGCAAAAGTATTGAAGTACAGACTGACTTGGTTCTCGAAGCCCAAGATCGTGTGACGATGAAGGCTTTCTTAAAATGGCCATAACTTAAGAACCGTAAGTTCGTTCTCAGCCCGTGACCTGTCAAAATGACCGAAAAACAAGAGGAACATCGTTGTAACCAACTTTAAGCTGGTTAAGGAATTTTGAAGGCCCAAAAAGCCATTTTACTATGCTTTTTCATTAGTTTTGTATATTATCCACCTTTGTAGGTTTCCCAAGGAAAATCAATATCATTGTTGTGTTGACAAACAATGTTAAATGTTGTTGGAGCTCACTCGTATTTTAAATATCAATTGATGGTATGCCATCACGGTTTCCTTGTCTAGTAAAACCATAACTACATCACCAACTAATTTGCTACATTCAAGTTTGGTTAAAACATAGCCAAACCCAACCAAAACATGCTAAAGACGACCACAACATGATCAATACAATCAAATCATAGTAGAAATCCCATTTCCACGGATTTGGCATGTTTTGCCTGGTTTATTCAGACTTTCTACGGTTTTCCCCGGTTAACGTCCGATTTAATCCGATCTCGTCCGATTTCGTCCATTTTGATATGTTACGAACGGTTTAGCCCATTTCAGCCGGATTTGGATGTGTATGACCATGTTTGAAAGTTTTACAGTTAGTATATGCCAATGAAATTATATATTGAAGGAGGTAAAAGTATTGAAGAACGGACTGACTTGGTTCTCGAAGCCCAAGATCGTGTGAAGAAGAAGGCTTTCTTAAAATAGCCATAACTTCGGCACCATAAGTTCGTTTTCAGTCCGTGACCTGTCAAAACGACCTAAAAAACAAGAGGAACATCGTTGTAACAAACTTTAGGATGGTTAAGGAATTTTGAAGGCCGAAAAAGCCATTTTACTATGCTTTTTTCATTAGTTTTATATATTATCCACCTTTGTAGGTTTCCCAAGGAAAATCAATATCATTGTTGTGTTGATCAAACAATGTTAAATATTGTTGGAGCTCACTCGTATTTTTAATATCAAGTGATGGTATGCCATCACGATTTCCTTATCTAGTAAAACCACAATTACATCACCAACTAATTTGCTACATTCGAGTCTGGTTAAAACATAGCCAAACCTAACCAAAACATGCTAAAGACGACCATAACATGATCAATACAATCAAATCATAGTAGAAATCCTATTTCCACGGATTTGGCATGGTTTCCCCGGTTTATTCATCCTTTCTATGGTTTTCGCCGGTTAAAGTCCGATTTAGTCTGATCTCATCCGATTTCGTCCGTTTTGATATGTTTCGAACGGTTTAGCCCGTTTCAGCTGGATTTGGATAAGTATGACCATGTTGAAAGTTGTACAGTTAGTATTTGCCAATGAAATTGTATATTGAAGGAGGCAAAAGTATTGAAGAACGGACTGACTTGGTTCTCGAAGCCCAAGATCGTTTGACGAAGAAGGCTTTCTTAAAATAGCCATAACTTGAGCACCGTAAGTTCGTTTTCAGCCCATTACCTGTCAAAACGACTTAAAGAAACAAGAGGAACATCGCTGTAACAAACTTTAGGCTGGTTAAGGAATTTTGAAGGCCCAAAAAGCCATTTTACTATGCTTTTTTCATTAGTTTTGTATATTATCCACCTTTGTAGGTTTCCCAAGGAAAATCAATATCATTGTTGTGTTGATCAAACAATGTTAAATGTTGTTGGAGCTCAGTCATATTTTTAATATCAATTGATGGTATGCCATCACGATTTCCTTGTCTAGTAAAACCACAATTACATCACCAACTAATTTGCTACATTCGAGTCTGGTTAAAACATAGCCAAACCTAACCAAAACATGCTAAAGACGACCACAACATGATCAATACAATCAAATCATAATAGAAATCCTATTTCCATGGATTTGGCATGGTTTACCCGGTTTATTCATACTTTCTACGGTATTCCCCGGTTAACGTCCGATTTCGTCCGATCTTGTCCGATTTCGTCCGTTTTGATATGTTTCAAAAGGTTTAGCCCGTTTCAGTCGGATTTGGATGTGTATGACCATGTTTGAAAGTTGTACAGTTAGTATATGCCAATGAAGTTGTATGTTGATGGAGGCAAAAGTATTGAAGTACGGACTGACTTGGTTCTCGAAGCCCAAGTTCGTGTGACGAAGAAGGCTTTCTTAAAATGGCCATAACTTCAGAACCGTAAGTTCGTTCTCAGCCCGTGACCTGTCAAAACGACCAAGAATCCATTTTACTATGCTTTTTTCATTAGTTTTGTATATTATCCACCTTTGTAGGTTTCCCAAGGAAAATCAATATCTTTGTTGTGTTCATCAAATAATGTTAAATGTTGTTGGAGCTCACTCGTATTTTTAATATCAATTGATGGTATGCCATCACGATTTCCTTGTCTAGTAAAACCATAACTACATCACCAACTAATTTGCTACATTCAAGTTTGGTTAAAACATAGCCAAACCCAACCAAAACATGCTAAAGACGACCACAACATGATCAATACAATCAAATCAAAGTAGAAATCCCATTTCCACAGATTTGGCATGGTTTTCCCGGTTTATTCATCCTTTCTCCGGTTTTCCCCGGTTAACGTCCGATTTAGTCCGATTTCGTTCGTTTTGATATGTTTCGAACGGTTTAGCCCGTTTCAGCCAGATTTGGATGTGTTTGACCATGTTTGAAAGTTGTACAGTTAGTATATGCCATTGAAATTGTATATTGAAGGAGGTAAAAGTATTGAAGAACGGACTGACTTGGTTCTCGAAGCCCAAGATCATGTGACGAAGAAGGCTTTCTTAAAATAACCATAAGTTCAGCACCATAAGTTCGTTTTCAGTTCATGACCTGTCAAAACGACCTAAAAACAAGAGGAACATGATCAATACAATCAAATCATAGTAGAAATCCTATTTCCATGGATTTGGCATGGTTTGCCCGGTTTATTCATACTTTCTACGGTATTCCCCGGTTAACGTCCGATTTCATCCGATCTTGTCCGATTTCGTCCGTTTTGATATGTTTCAAACGGTTTAGCCCGTTTCAGTCGGATTTGGATGTGTATGACCATGTTTGAAAGTTGTATAGTTAGTATATGCCAAGAAAATTATATATTGATGGAGGCAAAAGTATTGAACAACGGACTGACTTGGTTCTCGAAGCCCAAGATCGTGTGACAAAGAAGGCTTCCTTCAAATGGCCATAACTTCAGCACCGTAAGTTCGTTTTCAGTCCGTGACCTGTCAAAATGACCGAAAAAAACAAGAGGAATATCGATGTAACCAACTTTATGCTGGTTAAGGAATTTTGAAGGCCCAAAAAGCCATTTTACTATGCTTTTTCATTAGTTTTGTATATTATCCACCTTTGTAGGTTTCCCAAGGAAAATCAATATCATTGTTGTGTTGATCAAACAATGTTAAATGTTGTTGGAGCTCACTCATATTTTTAATATCAATTGATGGTATGTCATCACGATTTCCTTGTCTAGTAAAACCACAATTACATCACCAACTAACTTGCTACATTCGAATCTGGTTAAAACATAGCCAAACCTAACCAAAACATGCTAAAGACGACCACAACATGATCAATACAATCAAATCATAGAAATCCTATTTCCATGGATTTGGCATGGTTTGCCCGTTTTATTCATATTTTCTAAGGTTTTCGCCGGTAAACGTCAGATTTCGTCCGAACTCGTCCAATTTCGTCCGTTTTGATATGTTTCGAACGGTTTAGCCCGTTTCAGCCAGATTTGGATGTGTATGACCATGTTTGAAAGTTGTACAGTTAGTATATGCCAATGAAATTGTATGTTGATGGAGGCAAAAGTATTGAAGTACGGACTGACTTGGTTATCGAAGCCCAAGATCGTGTGACGATGAAGGCTTTCTTAAAATGGCCATAACTTAAGAACCGTAAGTTCGTTCTCAGCCCGTGACCTGTCAAAATGACCAAAAAATAAGAGGAACATCGCTGTAACCAACTTTAGGCTGGTTAAGGAATTTTGATGGCCCAAAAAGCCATTTTACTATGCTTTTTTCATTAGTTTTGTATATTATCCACCTTTGTAGGTTTCCCAAGGAAAATCAATATCATTGTTGTGTTGATCAAACAATGTTAAATGTTGTTGGAGCTCACTTGTATTTTAAATATCAATTGATGGTATGTCATCACGATTTCCTTGTCTAGTAAAACCATAACTACATCACCAACTAATTTGCTACATTCAAGTTTGGTTAAAACATAGCCAAACCCAACCAAAACATGTTAAAGAAGACCACAACATGATCAATACAATCAAATCATAGTAGAAATCCCATTTCCACGGATTTGGCATGGTTTGCCCGGTTTATTCAGACTTTCTCCGATTTTCCCCGGTTAACGTCCGATTTAGTCCGATCTCGTCCGATTTCGTCCGTTTTTATATGTTACGAACGGTTTAGCCAGTTTCAGCCGGATTTGGATGTGTATGACCATGTTTGAAAGTTGTACAGTTAGTATATGCCAATGAAATTATATATTGAAGGAGGTAAAAGTATTGAAGAACGGACTGATTTGGTTCTCGAAGCCCAAGATCGTGTGACGAAGAAGGCTTTCTTAAAATAGCCATAACTTCAGCACCATAAGTTCATTTTCAGTCCGTGACTTGTCAAAACGACCTAAAAAACAAGAGGAACATCGCTGTAACAAACTTTAGGCTGGTTAAGGAATTTTGAAGGCCCAAAAAGCCATTTTACTATGCTTTTTTCATTAGTTTTATATATTATCCACCTTTGTAGGTTTCCTAAGGAAAATCAATATCATTGTTGTGTTGATCAAATAATGTTAAATATTGTTGGAGCTCACTCGTATTTTTAATATCAATTGATGGTATGCCATCACGATTTCCTTGTCTAGTAAAACCACAATTACATCACCAACTAATTTGCTACATTCGAGTCTGGTTAAAACATAGCCAAACCTAACCAAAACATGCTAAAGACGACCATAACATGATCAATACAATCAAATCATAGTAGAAATCCTATTTCCACGGATTTGGCATGGTTTGCCCGGTTTATTCATACTTTCTACGGTTTTCGCCAGTTAACGTCCGATTTAGTCCGATCTCATCTGATTTCGTCCGTTTTGATATGTTTCGAACGGTTTAGCCCGTTTCAGCTGGATTTGGATAAGTATGACCATGTTGAAAGTTGTACAGTTAGTATTTTCCAATGAACTTGTATATTGAAGGAGGCAAAAGTATTGAAGAACGGACTGACTTGGTTCTCGAAGCCCAAGATCGTGTGACGAAGAAGGCTTTCTTAAAATAGCCATAACTACTGCACCGTAAGTTCGTTTTCAGCCCGTTACCTGTCAAAATGACCTAAAAAACAAGAGGAACATCGTTGTAACTAACTTTAGGCTGGTTAAGGAATTTTGAAAGCCCAAAAAGCCATTTTACTATGCTTTTTTCATTAGTTTTGTATATTATCCACCTTTGTAGGTTTACCAAGGAAAATCAATATCATTGTTGTGTTGATCAAACAATGTTAAATGTTGTTGGAGCTCAATCATATTTTTAATATCAGTTGATGGTATGCCATCACGATTTCATTGTCTAGTAAACCACAATTACATCACCAACTAATTGCTACATTTGAGTCTGGTTAAAACATAGCCAAACCTAACCAAAACATGCTAAAGACGACCACAACATGATCAATACAATCAAATCATAGTAGAAATCCTATTTCTATGGATTTGGCATGGTTTGCCCGGTTTATTCATACTTTCTACGGTTTCCCCGGTTAACGTCCGATTTTGTCCGATCTTCTCCGATTTCGTCCGTTTTGATATGTTTCAAACGGTTTAGCCCGTTTCAGTCGGATTTGGATGTGTATGACCATGTTTGAAAGTTGTACAGTTAGTATATGCCAATGAAATTGTATGTTGATGGAGGCAAAAGTATTGAAGTACGGACTGACTTGGTTCTCGAAGCCCAAGATCGTGTGACGAAGAAGGCTTTCTAAAAATGGCCATAACTTCATAACCGTAAGTTCGTTCTCAGCCCGTGACCTGTCAAAACGACCGAAAAACAAGAGGAACATCGCTGTAACCAACTTTAGGCTGGTTAAGGATTTTTGAACGACCAAAAAGCCATTTTACTATGCTTTTTTCATTAGTTTTGTATATTATCCACCTTTGTAGGTTTCCCAAGGAAAATCAATATCATTGTTGTGTTGATCAAATAATGTTAAATGTTGTTGGAGCTCACTCGTATTTTTAATATCAATTAATGGTATGCCATCACGATTTCCTTGTCTAGTAAAACCATAACTACATCACCAACTAATTTGCTACATTCAGGTTTGGTTAAAACATAGCCAAACCCAACCAAAACATGCTAAAGACGACCACAACATGATCAATACAATCAAATCATAGTAGAAATCCCATTTCCACGGATTTGGCATGGTTTGCCCGGTTTATTCAGACTTTCTCCGGTTTTCCCCGGTTAACGTCCGATTTAATCCGATCTCGTCTGATTTCGTTCGTTTTGATATGTTTCGAACGGTTTAGCCCGTTTCAGCCGGATTTGGATGTGTATGACCATGTTTGAAAGTTGTACAGTTAGTATATGCCAATGAAATTGTATATTGAAGGAGGTAAAAGTATTGAAGAACGGACTAACTTGGTTCTCGAGGCCCAAGATCATGGGACGAAGAAGGCTTTCTTAAAATAACCATAAGTTCAGCACCATAAGTTCGTTTTCACTTCGTGACCTGTCAAAACGACCTAAAAAATAAGAGGAACATCGCTATAACAAACATTTGGCTGGTTAAGGAATTTTGAAGGCCCAAAAAGCCATTTTACTATGCTTTTTTCATTAGTTTTGTATATTATCCACCTTTGTGGGTTTCCCAAGGAAAATCAATATCATTGTTGTGTTGATCAAACAATGTTAAATGTTTTTGGAGCTCACTCATAATTTTAATACCAACTGATGGTATGCCATCAGGATTTCCTTGTCTAGTAAAACCATAATTACATCACCAACTAATTTGCTACATTTGAGTCTAGTTAAAACATAGCCAAACCTAACCAAAACATGCTAAAGACGACCACAACATGATCAATACAATCATATCATACCAGAAATCCTATTTCCATGGATTTGGCATGGTTTGCCCGGTTTATTCATACTTTCTTCGGTTTTCCCCGGTTAACGTCCGATTTCGTCCGATCTCGTCTGATTTCATCCGTTTTGATATGTTTCGAACGGTTTAGCCCGTTTCATCTGAATTTTGATGTGTATGACCATGTTGAAAGTTGTACAGTTAGTATTTGCCAATGAAATTGTATATTGAAGGAGGCAAAAGTATTGAAGAACGGATTGACTTGGTTCTCGAAGCCCAAGATCGTTTGACGAAGAAGGCTTTCTTAAAATAGCCATAACTTGAGCACCGTAAGTTCGTTTTCAGCCCGTTACCTGTCAAAACGAACTAAAAAACAAGAGGAACATCGCTGTAAGAAACTTTAGGCTGGTTAAGGAATTTTGAAGGCCCAAAAAGCCATTTTACTATGCTTTTTTCATTAGTTTTGTATATTATCCACCTTTGTAGGTTTCCCAAGGAAAATCAATATCATTGTTGTGTTGATCAAACAATGTTAAATGTTGTTGGAGCTCACTCATATTTTTAATATCAATTGATGGTATGCCATCGCGATTTTCTTGTCTAGTAAAACGACAATTACATCACCAACTAATTTGCTACATTCGAGTCTGGTTAAAACATAGCCAAACCTAACCAAAACATGCTAAAGACGACCACAACATGATCAATTCAATCAAATCATAGTAGAAATCCTATTTACATGGATTTGGCATGGTTTGCCCGGTTTATTCATAATTTCTACGGTTTTCGCCGGTTAACGTCCGATCTCGTCCGATTTAGTCCGTTTTGATATGTTTCGAACGGTTTAGCCCGTTTCAGCCGGATTTGGATGTGTATGACCATGTTTGAAATTTATACAGTTAGTATATGCGAATGAAACTGTATGTTGATGGAGGCAAAAGTATTGAAGTACAGACTGACTTGGTTCTCGAAGCCCAAGATCGTGTGACGATGAAGGCTTTCTTAAAATGGCCATAACTTAAGAACCGTAAGTTCGTTCTCAGCCCGTGACCTGTCAAAATGACCGAAAAACAAGAGGAACATCGCTGTAACCAACTTTAGGCTGGTTAAGGAATTTTGAAGGCCCAAAAAGCCATTTTACTATGCTTTTTCATTAGTTTTGTATATTATCCACCTTTGTAGGTTTCCCAAGGAAAATCAATATCATTGTTGTGTTGATCAAACAATGTTAAATGTTGTTGGAGCTCACTCGTATTTTAAATATCAATTGATGGTATGCCATCACGATTTCCTTGTCTAGTAAAACCATAACTATATCACCAACTAATTTGCTACATTCAAGTTTGGTTAAAACATAGCCAAACCCAACCAAAACATGCTAAAGACGACCACAACATGATCAATACAATCAAATCATAGTAGAAATCCCATTTCCACGGATTTGGCATGGTTTGCCCGGTTTATTCAGACTTTCTCCGGTTTTCCCCGGTTAACGTCCGATTTAATCCGATCTCGTCCGATTTCGTTCGTTTTGATATGTTTCGAACGGTTTAGCCCGTTTCAGCCGGATTTGGATGTGTATGACCATGTTTGAAAGTTGTACAGTTAGTATATGCCAATGAAATTGTATATTGAAGGAGGTAAAAGTATTGAAGAACGGACTAACTTGGTTCTCGAGGCCCAAGATCATGGGACGAAGAAGGCTTTCTTAAAATAACCATAAGTTCAGCACCATAAGTTCGTTTTCACTTTGTGACCTGTCAAAACGACCTAAAACAAGAGGAACATCGCTATAACAAACATTTGGCTGGTTAAGGAATTTTGAAGGCCCAAAAAGCCATTTTACTATGCTTTTTTCATTAGTTTTGTATATTATCCACCTTTGTGGGTTTCCCAAGGAAAATCAATATCATTGTTGTGTTGATCAAACAATGTTAAATGTTTTTGGAGCTCACTCATAATTTTAATATCAACTGATGGTATGCCATCAGGATTTCCTTGTCTAGTAAAACCATAATTACATCACCAACTAATTTGCTACATTTGAGTCTAGTTAAAACATAGCCAAACCTAACCAAAACATGCTAAAGACGACCACAACATGATCAATACAATCATATCATACCAGAAATCCTATTTCCATGGATTTGGCATGGTTTGCCCGGTTTATTCATACTTTCTTCGGTTTTCCCCGGTTAACGTCCGATTTCGTCCGATCTCGTCTGATTTCATCCATTTTGATATGTTTCGAACGGTTTAGCCCGTTTCATCTGAATTTTGATGTGTATGACCATGTTGAAAGTTGTACAGTTAGTATTTGCCAATGAAATTGTATATTGAAGGAGGCAAAAGTATTGAAGAACGGATTGACTTGGTTCTCGAAGCCCAAGATCGTTTGACGAAGAAGGCTTTCTTAAAATAGCCATAACTTGAGCACCGTAAGTTCGTTTTCAGCCCGTTACCTGTCAAAACGAACTAAAAAACAAGAGGAACATCGCTGTAAGAAACTTTAGGCTGGTTAAGGAATTTTGAAGGCCCAAAAAGCCATTTTACTATGCTTTTTTCATTAGTTTTGTATATTATCCACCTTTGTAGGTTTCCCAAGGAAAATCAATATCATTGTTGTGTTGATCAAACAATGTTAAATGTTGTTGGAGCTCACTCATATTTTTAATATCAATTGATGGTATGCCATCGCGATTTCCTTGTCTAGTAAAACCACAATTACATCACCAACTAATTTGCTACATTCGAGTCTGGTTAAAACATAGCCAAACCTAACCAAAACATGCTAAAGACGACCACAACATGATCAATACAATCAAATCATAGTAGAAATCCTATTTACATGGATTTGGCATGGTTTGCCCAGTTTATTCATAATTTCTACGGTTTTCACCGGTTAACGTCCGATCTCGTCCGATTTCGTCCGTTTTGATATGTTTCGAACGGTTTAGCCTGTTTCAGCCGGATTTGGATGTGTATGACCATGTTTGAAATTTGTACAGTTAGTATATGCCAATGAAACTGTATGTTGATGAAGGCAAAAGTATTGAAGTACAGACTGACTTGGTTCTCGAAGCCCAAGATCGTGTGACGATGAAGGCTTTCTTAAAATGGCCATAACTTAAGAACCGTAAGTTCGTTCTCAGCCCGTGACCTGTCAAAATGACCAAAAAACAAGAGGAACATCGCTGTAACCAACTTTAGGCTGGTTAAGGAATTTTGAAGGCCCAAAAAGCCATTTTACTATGCTTTTTCATTAGTTTTGTATATTATCCACCTTTGTAGGTTTCCCAAGGAAAATCAATATCATTGTTGCGTTGATCAAACAATGTTAAATGTTGTTGGAGCTCACTCGTATTTTAAATATCAATTGATGGTATGCCATCACGATTTCCTTGTCTGGTAAAACCATAACTACATCACCAACTAATTTGCTACATTCAAGTTTGGTTAAAACATAGCCAAACCCAACCAAAACATGCTAAAGACGACCACAACATGATCAATACAATCAAATCATAGTAGAAATCCCATTTCCACGGATTTGGCATGTTTTGCCTGGTTTATTCAGACTTTCTACGGTTTTCCCCGGTTAACGTCCGATTTAATCCGATCTCGTCCGATTTCGTCCATTTTGATATGTTACGAACGGTTTAGCCCGTTTCAGCCGGATTTGGATGTGTATGACCATGTTTGAAAGTTTTACAGTTAGTATATGCCAATGAAATTATATATTGAAGGAGGTAAAAGTATTGAAGAACGGACTGACTTGGTTCTCGAAGCCCAAGATCGTGTGAAGAAGAAGGCTTTCTTAAAATAGCCATAACTTCAGCACCATAAGTTTGTTTTCAGTCTGTGACCTGTCAAAACGACCTAAAAAACAAGAGGAACATCGTTGTAACAAACTTTAGGATGGTTAAGGAATTTTGAAGGCCGAAAAAGCCATTTTACTATGCTTTTTTCATTAGTTTTATATATTATCCACCTTTGTAGGTTTCCCAAGGAAAATCAATATCATTGTTGTGTTGATCAAACAATGTTAAATATTGTTGGAGCTCACTCGTATTTTTAATATCAAGTGATGGTATGCCATCACGATTTCCTTATCTAGTAAAACCACAATTACATCACCAACTAATTTGCTACATTCGAGTCTGGTTAAAACATAGCCAAACCTAACCAAAACATGCTAAAGACGACCATAACATGATCAATACAATCAAATCATAGTAGAAATCCTATTTCCACGGATTTGGCATGGTTTCCCCGGTTTATTCATCCTTTCTATGGTTTTTGCCGGTTAAAGTCCGATTTAGTCTGATCTCATCCGATTTCGTCCGTTTTGATATGTTTCGAACGGTTTAGCCCGTTTCAGCTGGATTTGGATAAGTATGACCATGTTGAAAGTTATACAGTTAGTATTTGCCAATGAAATTGTATATTGAAGGAGGCAAAAGTATTGAAGAACGGGCTGACTTGGTTCTCGAAGCCCAAGATCGTTTGACGAAGAAGGCTTTCTTAAAATAGCCATAACTTGAGCACCGTAAGTTCGTTTTCAGCCCATTACCTGTCAAAACGACTTAAAGAAACAAGAGGAACATCGCTGTAACAAACTTTAGGCTGGTTAAGGAATTTTGAAGGCCCAAAAAGCCATTTTACTATGCTTTTTTCATTAGTTTTGTATATTATCCACCTTTGTAGGTTTCCCAAGGAAAATCAATATCATTGTTGTGTTGATCAAACAATGTTAAATGTTGTTGGAGCTCAGTCATATTTTTAATATCAATTGATGGTATGCCATCACGATTTCCTTGTCTAGTAAAACCACAATTACATCACCAACTAATTTGCTACATTCGAGTCTGGTTAAAACATAGCCAAACCTAACCAAAACATGCTAAAGACGACCACAACATGATCAATACAATCAAATCATAATAGAAATCCTATTTCCATGGATTTGGCATGGTTTACCCGGTTTATTCATACTTTCTACGGTATTCCCCGGTTAACGTCCGATTTCGTCCGATCTTGTCCGATTTCGTCCGTTTTGATATGTTTCAAACGGTTTAGCCCGTTTCAGTCGGATTTGGATGTGTATGACCATGTTTGAAAGTTGTACAGTTAGTATATGCCAATGAAGTTGTATGTTGATGGAGGCAAAAGTATTGAAGTACGGACTGACTTGGTTCTCGAAGCCCAAGTTCGTGTGACGAAGAAGGCTTTCTTAAAATGGCCATAACTTCAGAACCGTAAGTTCGTTCTCAGCCCGTGACCTGTCAAAACGACCAAGAATCCATTTTACTATGCTTTTTTCATTAGTTTTGTATATTATCCACCTTTGTAGGTTTCCCAAGGAAAATCAATATCTTTGTTGTGTTCATCAAATAATGTTAAATGTTGTTGGAGCTCACTCGTATTTTTAATATCAATTGATGGTATGCCATCACGATTTCCTTGTCTAGTAAAACCATAACTACATCACCAACTAATTTGCTACATTCAAGTTTGGTTAAAACATAGCCAAACCCAACCAAAACATGCTAAAGACGACCACAACATGATCAATACAATCAAATCAAAGTAGAAATCCCATTTCCACGGATTTGGCATGGTTTTCCCGGTTTATTCATCCTTTCTCCGGTTTTCCCCGGTTAACGTCCGATTTAGTCCGATTTCGTTCGTTTTGATATGTTTCGAACGGTTTAGCCCGTTTCAGCCAGATTTGGATGTGTATGACCATGTTTGAAAGTTGTACAGTTAGTATATGCCATTGAAATTGTATATTGAAGGAGGTAAAAGTATTGAAGAACAGACTGACTTGGTTCTCGAAGCCCAAGATCATGTGACGAAGAAGGCTTTCTTAAAATAACCATAAGTTCAGCACCATAAGTTCGTTTTCAGTTCATGACCTGTCAAAACGACCTAAAAACAAGAGGAACATGATCAATACAATCAAATCATAGTAGAAATCCTATTTCCATGGATTTGGCATGGTTTGCCCGGTTTATTCATACTTTCTACGGTATTCCCCGGTTAACGTCCGATTTCATCCGATCTTGTCCGATTTCGTCCGTTTTGATATGTTTCAAACGGTTTAGCCCGTTTCAGTCGGATTTGGATGTGTATGACCATGTTTGAAAGTTGTATAGTTAGTATATGCCAATGAAATTGTATATTGATGGAGGCATAAGTATTGAAGAACGGACTGACTTGGTTCTCGAAGCCCAAGATCGTGTGACGAAGAAGGCTTTCTTAAAATGGCCCTAACTTCAGCACCGTAAGTTCGTATTCAGCCCGTAACCTGTCAAAACGACCAAAAAACAAGAGGAACGTCGCTGTAACTAACTTTAGGCTAGTTAAGGAATTTTGAGGCCCAAAAATCCATTTTACTATGCTTTTTTCATTAGTTTTGTATATTATCCACCTTTGTAGGTTTCCCAAGGAAAATCGATATCATTTTTCTGTTGATCAAACAATGTTAAACGTTGTTGGAGCTCACTCGTATTTTTAATATCAAATGATAGTATGCCATCATGATTTCCTTGTCTAGTAATACCACAACTACATCAACAACTAATTTGCTACATTCAAGTCTGGTTAAAACATAGCCAAACCCAACCAAAACATGCTAAAGACGACCACAACATGATCAATACAATCAAACCATAGTAGAAATCCTATTTCCAAGGATTTGGCATGGTTTGTCTAGTTTATTCACACTTTCTTCGGTTTTCCCCGGTTAACGTCCGATTTCGTCTGATTTCGTTCGATCACGTCCGATTTCGTCCGTTTTGATATGTTTCGAACGGTTTAGCTCGTTTCAGCCGGATTTTGATGTGTATTACCATGTTTGAAAGTTGTATAGTTAGTATATGCCAATGAAATTGTATATTGATGGAGGCATAAGTATTGAAGAACGGACTGACTTGGTTCTCGAAGCCCAAGATCGTGTGACGAAGAAGGCTTTCTTAAAATGGCCATAACATCAGCACCGTAAGTTTGTATTCAGCCCGTGACCAGTCAAAACGACCGAAAAAAACAAGAGGAACGTCGATGTAACTAACTTTAGGCTGGTTAAGGAATTTTGAGGCCCAAAAAGCCATTTTACTATGCTTTTTCATTAGTTTTGTATATCCACCTTTGTAGGTTTCCCAAGGAATATCAATATCATTTTTCTGTTGATTAAACAATGTTAAATGTTGTTGGAGCTCACTCGTATTTTTAATATCAATTGATGGTATGCCATCATGATTTCCTTGTCTAGTAATACCACAACTACATCAACAACTAATTTGCTACATTCAAGTCTGGTTAAAACATAGCCAAACCCAACCAAAACATGCTAAAGACGACCACAACATGATCAGTACAATCAAACCATAGTAGAAATCCTATTTCCAAGGATTTTGCATGGTTTGCCTGGTTTATTCACACTTTCTCCGGTTTTCCCCAGTTAACGTCCGATTTCGTTCGATCACGTCTGATTTCGTCCGTTTTGTTATGTTTCGAACGGTTTAGCTCGTTTCAGCCGGATTTTGATGTGTATGACCATGTTTGAAAGTTGTATAGTTAGTATATGGCAATGAAATTGTATATTGATGGAGGCATAAGTATTGAAGAACGGACTGACTTGGTTCTCGAAGCCCAATATCGTGTGACGAAGAAGGCTTTCTTAAAATGGCCATAACTTCAGCACCGTAAGTTCGTATTCAGCCCGTGACCTGTCAAAACGACCGAAAAACAAGAGGAACGTCACTGTAACTAACATTAGGCTGGTTAAGGAATTTTGAGGCCCAAAAAGCCATTTTACTATGCTTTTTTCATTAGTTTTGTATATTATCCACCTTTGTAGGTTTCCCAAGGAAAATCAATATCATTTTTCTGTTGATCAAACAATGTTAAATGTTGTTGGAGCTCACTCGTATTTTTAATATCAATTGATGGTATGCCATCGTGATTTCCTTGTCTAGTAATACCACAACTACATCAACAACTAATTTGCTACATTCAAGTCTGGTTAAAACATAGCCAAACCCAACAAAAACATGCTAAAGACGACCACAACATGATCAATACAATCAAACCATAGTAGAAATCCTATTTCCAAGGATTTGGCATGGTTTGCCTGGTTTATTCACACTTTCTCCGGTTTTCCCCGCTTAACGTCCGATTTCGTTCGATTACGTCCCTTTTCGTCCGATCACGTCCCATTTCGTCCGTTTTGATATGTTTCGAACGGTTTAGCTCGTTTCAGCCGGATTTTGATCTGTATGACTATGTTTGAAAGTTGTACAGTTAGTATATGCCAATGAAATTGTATATTGATGGAGGCAAAAGTATTGAAGAATGGAATGACTTGGTTCTCGAAGCCCAAGATCGTGTGACGAAGAAGGATTTCTTAAAATGGCCATAACTTCAGCACCGTAAGTTCATTTTCAGCCCGTGACCTGTCAAAACCACCGAAATAACAAGAGGAACATCACTGTAACCAACTTTAGGCTGGTTAAGGAATTTTGAAGGCCCAAAAAGCCATTTTACTATCATTTTTTCATTAGTTTTGTATATTATCCACCTTTGTAGGTTTCCCAAGGCAAATCAATATCATTTTTCTGTGGATCAAACAATGTTAAATGTTGTTGGAGCTCACTCATATTTTTAATATCACTTAATGGTATGCCATCATGATTTCCTTGTCTAGTAATACCACAACTACATCAACAAATAATTTGATACATTCAAGTCTGGTTAAAACATAGCCAAACCCAACCAAAACATGCTAAAGACGACCAAATCATGATCAATACAATCAAACCATAGTAGAAATCCTATTTCCAAGGATTTGGCATGGTTTGCCTAGTTTATTCACACTTTCTCCGGTTTTCCCCGGTTAACGTCCGATTTCGTCCGATTTCGTCCGATCACGTCCGAATTCGTCCGTTTTGATATGTTTCGAACAGTTTAGCTCGTTTCAGCCGGATTTTGATGTGTATGACCATGTTTGAAAGTTGTACGGTTAGTATATGCCAATGAAATTGTATATTGATGGAGGCAAAAGTATTGAAGAACGGACTAACTTGGTTCTCGAAGCCCAAGATCGTGTGACGAAGAAGGCTTTCTTAAAATGACCATAACTTCAGCACCGTAAGTTCCTTTTCAGCCCGTGACCTGTCAAAACGACCGAAAAACAAGAGGAACGTCGCTGTAACCAAATTTAGGCTGGTTAAGGAATTTTGAAGGCCCAAAAAGCCATTTTACTATGCTTTTTTCATTAGTTTTGTATATTATCCACCTTTGTAGGTTTCCCAAGGAAAATCAATATCATTTTTCTGTTGATCAAACAATGTTAAATGTTGTTGGAGCTCACTCGTATTTTTAATATCAATTGATGATATGCCATCATGATTTCCTTGTCTAGTAATACCACAACTACATCAACAACTAATTTGATACATTCAAGTCTGGTTAAAACATAGCCAAACCCAACCAAAACATGCTAAAGACGACCACAACATGATCAATACAATCAAACCATAGTAGAAATCCTATTTCCAAGGATTTGGCATGGTTTGCCTGGTTTATTCACACTTTCTCTGGTTTTCCCCGGTTAACGTCCGATTTCGTCCGATTACGTCCGATTCCGTCCTATCACGTCCGATTTCGTCTGTTTTGATATGTTTCGAACGGTTTAGCCCGTTTTAGCCGGATTTTGATGTGTATGACCATGTTTGAAAGTTGTACAGTTAGTATATGCCAAAGAAATTGAATATTGATGGACGCAAAAGTATTGAAGAACGGACTGACTTGGTTCTCGAAGCCCAAGATCGTGTGACAAAGAAGGCTTTTTTAAAATGGCCATAACTTCAGCACCGTAAGTTCGTTTTCAGCCCGTGACCTGTCAAAACCACCGAAAAAACAAGAGGAAGATCGTTTTAACCAACTTTAGGCTGGTTAAGGAATTTTGAAGGCCCAAAAAGCCATTTTACTATGATTTTTTCATTAGTTTTGTATATTATCCACCTTTGTAGGTTTCCCAAGGAAAATCAATATCATTTTTCTGTGGATCAAACAATGTTAAATGTTGTTGGACCTCACTCGTATTTTTAATATCAATTAATGGTATGCCATCATGATTTCCTTGTCTAGTAATACCACAACTACATCAACAACTAATTTGATACATTCAAGTCTGGTTAAAACATAACCAAACCCAACCAAAACATGCTAAGGACGACCACAACATGATCAATACAATCAAACCATAGTAGAAATCCTACTTCCAAGGATTTGACATGGTTTGCCTGGTTTATTCACGCTTTGTCCGGTTTTCCCCGGTTAACGTCCGATTTCGTCCGATCTCGTCCGATTTCGTCCGATCACGTCCGATTTCGTCCGTTTTGATATGTTTCGAACGGTTTAGCTCGTTTCAGCCGGATTTTGATGTGTATGACCATGTTTGAAAGTTGTATAGTTAGTATATGCCAATGAAATTATATATTGATGGAGGCAAAAGTATTGAAGAACGGACTGACTTGGTTCTCGAAGCCCAAGATCGTGTGACGAAGAAGGCTTTCTTAAAATGGCCATAACTTCAGCACCGTAAGTTCGTTTTCAGCAAGTGACCTGTCAAAACGACCGAAAAACAAGAGGAACATCGCTGTAACCAGCTTTAGGCTGGTTAAGGAATTTTGCAGGCCCAAAATCCCATTTTACTATGTTTTTTTCATTAGTTTTGTATATTATCCACCTTTGTAGGTTTCCCAAGGAAAATCAATATCGTTGTTCTGTTGATCAAACAATGTTAAATGTTGTTGGAGCTCACTCGCATTTTTAATATCAATTGTTGGTATGCCATCATGATTTCCTTGTCTAGTACTACCACAACTACATCACCAACTAATTTGCTACATTTAAATCTGGTTAAAACATAGCCAAACCCAACCAAAACATGCTAATGACGACCACAACAAGATCAATACAATCAAACCATAGTAGAAATCCTATATCTAAGGATTTGGCATGGTTTGACCGGTTTATTCACCCTTTCTCCGGTTTTCCCCGTTTAACGCCCGATTTCGTCATGTTTCGAACGGTTTAGCTCGTTTTTGCCGGATTTGGATGTGTATGACCATGTTTGAAAGTTGTACAATTAGTATATGCCAATTAAATTGTATATTGATGGAGGAAAAAGTATTGAAGAGCGGACTGACTTGGTTCTCGAAACCCAAGATCGTGTGTCGAAGAAGGCTTTCTTAAAATGGCCATAACTTCAGCACTGTAAGTTCGTTTTCAGCCCCTGACCTGTCAAAACGACCGAAAAAACAAGAGGAACATCACTGTAACCAACTTTTGCTGGTTAAGGAATTTTGAAGGCCCAAAAAGCCATTTTACTATGCTTTTTTCATTAGTTTTGTATATTATCCACCTTTGTAGGTTTCCCAAGGAAAATCAATATCATTGTTCTGTTGATCAAACAATGTTAAATGTTGTTGGAGCCCACTCATATTTTTAATATCAGTTGATGGTATGCCATCAAGATTTCCTTGTCTAGTAATACCACAACTACATCACCAACTAATTTGCTACATTCAAGTCTGGTTAAAACATAGCCAAACCCAACCAAAACATGCTAAAGACGACCACAACATGATCAATACAATCTAACCATAGTAGAAATCCTATTTCCAAGGATTTGGCATGGTTTGTCCGGTTTATTCACACTTTCTCCGGTTTTCCCCGGTTAAAGTCCGATTTCGTCCGATCACGTCCGATTTCGTCCGTTGTCATATGCTTCGAACGGTTTAGCTCGTTTCAGCCGGATTTGGAAATGTATGACCATGTTTGAAAGTTGTAAAATTAGTATATTCCAACGAAATTGTATATTGATGGAGGGAAAAGTTTTGAAGAACAGACTGACTTGGTTCTCGAAGCCCAAGATCGTGTGTCGAAGAAAACTTTCTTAAAAGGGCCATAACTTCAGCATTGCAAGTTCGTTTTCAGCCTGTGACCTGTCAAAACGACACAAAAACAAGAGGAACATCGGTGTAAGCAAATTTTGGCTGGCTAAGGAATTTTGAAGGCCCAAAAAGCCATTTTACTATGCTTTTTTCATTAGATTTGTATATTATCCACCTTTGTAGGTTTCCGAAGGAAAATCAGTATCATTGTTGTGTTGATCAAACAATGTTAAATGTTGTTGGAGCTCACTCGTATTTTTAATATCAATTGATGGTATGCCATCATGATTTCCTTGTCTAGTAATACCACATCTACATCACCAACTAATTTGCTACATTCAAGTCTGGTTAAAACATAGCCAAACCCAACCAAAACATGCTAAAGACGACCAAAACATGATCTAATAAATCAAACCATAGTAGAAATCCTATTTCCAAGGATTTGGCATGGTTTGCCGGGTTTATTCACACTCTCTCCGGTTTTGCCCGAATAACGTCCGATTTCGTCCGGTCACGTCTGATTTCGTCCGTTTTGATATGTTTCGAACAGTTTAGCTCGTTTCAGCCTGATTTGCATGTGTATGACCATGTTTGAAAGTTGTACAGTTAGTATATGCCAATGAAATTGTATATTGATGGAGGCAAAAGTATTGAAGAACGGACTGACTTGGTTCTCGAAGCCCAAGACCGTGTGACGAAGAAGGCTCTCTTAAAATGACCATAACTTGAGCACCGTAAGTTCGTTTTCAGCCCGTGACCTGTCAAAACGACCAAAAAACAAGAGGAACATTGCTGTAACCAACTTTAGGCTCGTTAAGGAATTTTGCATGCCCAAAAACCAATTTTACTATGCTTTTTTCATTAGTTTTGTATATTATCCACCTTTGTAGGTTTCCCAAGGAAAATCAATATCATTGTTCTGTTGATCAAACAATGTTAAATGTTGTTGGAGCTCACTCGTATTTTTAATATCAATTGATGGTATGCCATCATGATTTCCTTGTCTAGTAATACCACAACGACATCACCAACTAATTTGCTACATTTAAATCTGGTTAAAATATAGCCAAACCCAACCAAAACATGCTAAAGACGACCACAACAAGATCAATACAATCAAACCATAGTAGAAATCCTATTTCCAAGGATTTGGCATGGTTTGACCGGTTTATTAACCCTTTCTCCGGTTTCCCCGGTTAACGTCCAATTTCGTCATGTTTCGAACGGTTTAGCTCGTTCCAGCCGGATTTTGATGTGTATGACCACGTTTGAAAGTTGTACAGTTAGTATATGCCAATGAAATTGTATATTGATGGAGGCAAAAGTATTGAAGAACGGACTGACTTGGTTCTCGAAGCCCAATATCGTGTGACGAAGAAGGCTTTCTTAAAATGGCCATAACTTCAGCACCGTAAGTTCGTATTCAGCCCGTGACCTGTCAAAACGACCGAAAAAACAAGAGGAACGTCACTGTTACTAACTTTAGGCTGGTTAAGTAATTTTGAGGCCCAAAAAGCCATTTTACTATGCTTTTTTCATTAGTTTTGTATATTATCCACCTTTGTAGGTTTCCCAAGGAAAATCAATATCATTTTTCTGTTGATCAAACAATGTTAAATGTTGTTGGAGCTCACTCGTATTTTTAATATCAATTATATGGTATGCCATCATGATTTCCTTGTCTAGTAATACCACAACTACATCAACAACTAATTTGCTACATTCAAGTCTGGTTAAAACATAGCCAAACCCAACCAAAACATGCTAAAGACGACCACAATATGATCAATACAATCAAACCATAGTAGAAATCCTATTTCCAAGGATTTGGCATGGGTTGCCTGGTTTATTCACACTTTCTCCGGTTTTCCCCGGTTAACGTCCGATTTCGTTCGATTACGTCCCTTTTCGTCCGATCACGTCCAATTTCGTCCGTTTTGATAGGTTTCGAACGGTTTAGCTCGTTTCAGCCGGATTTTGATCTGTATGACTATGTTTGAAAGTTATATAGTTAGTATATGCCAATGAAATTGTATACTGATGGAGGCAAAAGTATTGAAGAATGGATTGACTTGGTTCTCGAAGCCCAAGATCGTGTGACGAAGAAGGATTTCTTAAAATGGCCATAACTTCAGCACCGTAAGTTCATTTTCAGCCCATGACCTGTCAAAACCACCGAAATAACAAGAGGAACATCACTGTAACCAACTTTAGGCTGGTTAAGGAATTTTGAAGGCCCAAAAAGCCATTTTACTATGCTTTTTTCATTAGTTTTGTATATCATCCACCTTTGTAGGTTTCCCAAGGCAAATCAATATCATTTTTCTGTGGATCGAACAATGTTAAATGTTGTTGGAGCTCACTCATATTTTTAATATCAATTAATGGTATGCCATCATGATTTCCTTGTCTAGTAATACCACAACTACATCAACAACTAATTTGATACATTCAAGTCTGGTTAAAAGATAGCCAAACCAAACCAAAACATGCTAAAGACGACCAAATCATGATCAATACAATCAAACCATAGTAGAAATCCTATTTCCAAGGATTTGGCATGGTTTGCCTAGTTTATTCACACTTTCTCCGGTTTTCCCCGGTTAACGTCCGATTTCGTCCGATCTCGTCTGATTTCGTCCGATCACGTCCGAATTCGTCCGTTTTGATATGTTTCGAACGGTTTAGCTCGTTTCAGCCGGATTTTGATGTGTATGACCATGTTTGAAAGTTGTACGGTTAGTATATGCCAATGAAATTGTATATTGATGGAGGCAAAAGTATTGAAGAACGGACTAACTTGGTTCTCGAAGCCCAAGATCGTGTGACGAAGAAGGCTTTCTTAAAATGGCCATAACTTCAGCACCGTAAGTTCCTTTTCAGCCCGGGACCTGTCAAAACGACCGAAAAACAAGAGGAACGTCGCTCTAACCAACTTTAGGCTCGTTAAGGAATTTTGCAGGCCCAAAAACCAATTTTACTATGCTTTTTTCATTAGTTTTGTATATTATCCACCTTTGTAGGTTTCCCAAGGAAAATCAATATCATTGTTCTGTTGATCAAACAATGTTAAATGTTGATGGAGCTCACTCGTATTTTTAATATCAATTGATGGTATCCCATCATGATTTCCTTGTCTAGTAATACCACAACTACATCAACAACTAATTTGATACATTCAAGTCTGGTTAAAACATAGCCAAACCCAACCAAAACATGCTAAATATGATTGAATATTGATGGACGCAAAAGTATTGAAGAACGGACTGACTTGGTTCTCGAAGCCCAAGATCGTGTGACAAAGAAGGATTTCTTAAAATGGCCATAACTTCAGCACCGTAAGTTCGTTTTCAGCCCGTGTCTTGTCAAAACCACCGAAAAAACAAGAGGAAGATCGTTTTAACCAACTTTAGGCAGGTTAAGGAATTTTGAAGGCCCAAAAAGCCATTTTACTATGATTTTTTCATTAGTTTTGTATATTATCCACCTTTGTAGGTTTCCCAAGGAAAATCAATATCATTTTTCTGTGGATCAAACAATGTTAAATGTTGTTGGACCTCACTCGTATTTTTAATATCAATTAATGGTATGCCATCATGATTTCCTTGTCTAGTAATACCACAACTACATCAACAACTAATTTGATACATTCAAGTCTGGTTAAAACATAGCCAAACCTAACCAAAACATGCTAAGGACGACCACAACATGATCAATACAATCAAACCATAGTAGAAATCCTATTTCCAAGGATTTGACATGGTTTGCCTGGTTTATTCACACTTTGTCTGGTTTTCCCCGGTTAACGTCCGATTTCGTCCGATCTCGTCCGATCTCGTCCGATCACGTCCGATTTCGTCCGTTTTGATATGTTTCGAACGGTTTAGCTCGTTTCAACCGGATTTTGATGTGTATGACCATGTTTGAAAGTTGTATTGTTAGTATATGCCAATGAAATTATATATTGATGGAGGCAAAAGTATTGAAGAACGGACTGACTTGGTTCTTGAAGCCCAAGATCGTGTGACGAATAAGGATTTCTTAAAATGGCCATAACTTTAGCACTGTAAGTTCGTTTTCAGCCCGTGACCTGTCAAAACGACCGAAAAAACAAGAGGAACATCGCTGTAACCAACTTTAGGCTGGTTAAGGAATTTTGCAGGCCCAAAATCCCATTTTACTATGCTTTTTTCATTAGTTTTGTATATTATCCACCTTTGTAGGTTTCCCAAGGAAAATCAATATCATTGTTCTGTTGATCAAACAATGTTAAATGTTGTTGGAGCTCACTCACATTTTTAATATCAATTGATGGTATGCCATCATGATTTCCTTGTCTAGTACTACCACAACTACATCACCAACTAATTTGCTACATTTAAATCTGGTTAAAACATAGCCAAACCCAACCAAAACATGCTAATGACGACCACAACAAGATCAATACAATCAAACCATAATAGAAATCTGGCATGGTTTGACCGGTTTATTCACCCTTTCTCCGGTTTTCCCCGTTTAACGCCCGATTTCGTCATGTTTCGAACGGTTTAGCTTGTTTCTGCCGGATTTGGATGTGTATGACCATGTTTGAAAGTTGTACAATTAGTATATGCCAATTAAATTGTATATTGATGGAGGAAAAAGTATTGAAGAGCGGACTGACTTCGTTCTCGAAGCCCAAGATCGTGTGTCGAAGAAGGCTTTCTTAAAATGGCCATAACTTCAGCACTGTAAGTTCGTTTTCAGCCCCTGACCTGTCAAAACGACCGAAAAAACAAGAGGAACATCACTGTAACCAACTTTTGCTGGTTCAGGAATTTTGAAGGCCCAAAAAGCCATTTTACTATGCTTTTTTCATTAGTTTTGTATATTATCCACCTTTGTAGGTTTCTCAAAGAAAATCAATATCATTGTTTTGTTGATCAAACAATGTTAAATGTTGTTGGAGCTCACTCATATTTTTAATATCAGTTGATGGTATGCCATCAAGATTTCCTTGTCTAGTAATACCACAACTACATCACCAACTAATTTGCTACATTCAAGTCTGGTTAAAACATAGCCAAACCCAACCAAAACATGCTAAAGACGACCACAACATGATCAATACAATCTAACCATAGTAGAAATCCTATTTCCAAGGATTTGGCATGGTTTGTCCGGTTTATTCACACTTTCTCCGGTTTTCCCCGGTTAAAGTCCGATTTCGTCCGATCACGTCCGATTTCATCCGTTTTCATATGTTTCGAACGGTTTAGCTCGTTTCAGCCGGATTTGGAAATGTATGACCATGTTTGAAAGTTGTAAAATTAGTATATGCCAACGAAATTGTATATTGATGGAGGCAAAAGTATTGAAGAACATACTGACTTGGTTCTCGAAGCCCAAGATCGTGTGTCGAAGAAAACTTTATGAAAAGGGCCATAACTTCAGCATGGCAAGTTCGTTTTCATCTTGTGACCTGTCAAAACGACACAAAAACAAGAGGAACATCGCTGTAACAAAATTTTGGCTGGCTAAGGAATTTTAAAGGCCCAAAAAGCCATTTTACTATGCTTTTTTCATTAGATTTGTATATTATCCACCTTTGTAGGTCTCCGAAGGAAAATCAGTATCATTGTTTTGTTGATCAAACAATGTTAAATGTTGTTGGAGCTCACTCGTATTTTTAATATCAATTGATGGTATGCCATCATGATTTCCTTGTCTAGTAATACCACAACTACATCACCAACTAATTTGCTACATTCAAGTCTGGTTAAAACATAGCCAAACCCAACCAAAACATGCTAAAGACGACCAAAACATGATCAATAAAATTAAACCATAGTAGAAATCCTATTTCCAAGGATTTGGCATGGTTTGCCCGGTTTATTCACACTCTCTCCGGTTTTGCCCGAATAATGTCCGATTTCGTCCGGTCACGTCCGATTTCGTCCGTTTTGATATGTTTCGAACAGTTTAGCTCGTTTCAGCCTGATTTGCATGTGTATGACCATGTTTGAAAGTTGTATAGTTAGTATATGCCAATGAAATTGTATATTGATGGAGGCAAAAGTATTGAAGAACGGACTGACTTGGTTCTCGAAGCCCAAGACCGTGTGACGAAGAAGGCTCTCTTAAAATGGCCATAACTTGAGCACCGTAAGTTCGTTTTTAGCCCGTGACCTGTCAAAACGACCAAAAAACAAGAGGAACATTGTTGTAACCAACTTTAGGCTCGTTAAGGAATTTTGCAGGCCCAAAAACCAATTTTACTATGCTTTTTTCATTAGTTTTGTATATTATCCACCTTTGTAGGTTTCCCAAGGAAAATCAATATCATTGTTCTGTTGATCAAACAATGTTAAATGTTGTTGGAGCTCACTCGTATTGTGAGTATCAATTGATGGTATGCCATCATGATTTCCTTGTCTAGTAATACCACAACAACATCCCCAATTAATTTGCTACATTTAAATCTGGTTAAAATATAGCCAAACCCAACCAAAACATGCTAAAGACGACCACAACAAGATCAATACAATCAAACCATAGTAGAAATCCTATTTCCAAGGATTTGGCATGGTTTGACCGGTTTATTCACCCTTTCTCCGGTTTCCCCGGTTAACGTCCGATTTCGTCATGTTTCGAACGGTTTAGCTCGTTCCAGCCGGATTTTGATGTGTATGACCACGTTTGAAAGTTGTACAGTTAGTATATGCCAATGAAATTGTATATTCATGGAGGCAAAAGTATTGAAGAACGGACTGACTTGGTTCTCGAAGCCCAAGATTGTGTGACGAAGAAGGCTTTCTTAAAATGGCCATAACTTCAGCACCGTAAGTTCGTTTTCAGCCCGTGACCTGTCAAAACGACCGAAAAAACAAGAGGAACATTGCTGTAACCAACTTTAGGTTGGTTAAGGAATTTTGCAGGCCCAAAAACCCATTTTACTATGTTTTTTTCATTAGTTTTGTATATTATCCACCTTTGTAGGTTTCCGAAGGAAAATCAATATCATTGTTCTGTTGATCAAACAATGTTAAATGTTGTTGGAGCTCACTCGTATTTTTAATATCAATTGATGGTATGCCATCATGATTTCCTTGTCTAGTAATACCACAACAACATCACCAACTAATTTGCTACATTCAAGTCTGGTTAAAACATAGCCAAACCAAACCAAAACATGCTAAAGACGACCAAAACATGATCAATAAAATCAAACCATAATATAAATTCTATTTCCAAGGATTTGGCATGGTTTGCCCGGTTTATTCACACTTTCTCCGGTTTTGCCCGAATAACGTCTGATTTCGTCCGGTCACGTCCGATTTCGTCCGTTTTGATATGTTTCGAACAGTTTAGCTCGTTTCAGCCTGATTTGGATGTGTATGACCATGTTTGAAAGTTGTACAGTTAGTATATGCCAATGAAATTGTATATTGATGGAGGCAAAAGTATTGAAGAACAGACTGACTTGGTTCTCGAAGCCTAAGACCGTGTGACGAAGAAGGCTTTCTTAAAATGGCCATAACTTCAGCACCGTAAGTTCGTTTTCAGCCCGTGACCTGTCAAAACGACCAAAAAAACAAGAGGAACATTGCTGTAACCAACTTTAGGCTGGTTAAGGAATTTTGCAGGCCCAAAAACCCATTTTAATATGCTTTTTTCATTAGTTTTGTATATTATCCACCTTGTAGGTTTCCGAAGGAAAATCAATATCATTGTTCTGTTGATCAAACAATGTTAAATGTTGTTGGAGCTCACTCGTATTTTTAATATCAATTGATGGTATGCCATCATGATTTCCTTGTCTAGTAATACCACAACTACATCACCAACTAATTTGCTACATTCAAGTCTGGTTAAAACATAGCCAAACCCAACCAAAACATGCTAAAGACGACCAAAACATGATCAATAAAATCAAACCATAGTAGAAATCCTATTTCCAAGGATTTGGCATGGTTTGCCCGGTTTATTCACACTTTCTCCGGTTTTGCCCGAATAACGTCCGATTTCGTTCGGTCACGTCCGATTTCGTCCGTTTTGATATGTTTCGAACAGTTTATCTCGTTTCAGCCTGATTTGGATGTGTATGACCATGTTTGAAAGTTGTACAGTTAGTATATGCCAATGAAATTGTATATTGATGTTGGCAAAAGTATTGAAGAACGGACTGACTTGGTTCTCGAAGCCTAAGACCCCTGTGACGAAGAAGGCTCTCTTAAAATGGCCATAATTTGAGCACCGTAAGTTCGTTTTCAGCCCGTGACCTGTCAAAACGACCGAAAAAACAAGAGGAATATTGCTGTAACCAACTTTAGGCTGGTTAAAGAATTTTGCAGGCCCAAAAACCCATTTTACTATGCTTTTTTCATTAGTTTTGTATATTATCCACCTTTGTAGGTTTCCCAAGGAAAATCAATATCATTGTTCTGTTGATCAAACAATGTTAAATGTTGTTGGAGCTCACTCGTATTTTGAATATCAATTGATGATATGCCATCATGATTTCCTTGTCTAGTAATACCACAACTACATCACCAACTAATTTGCTACATTTAAATCTGGTTAAAACATAGTCAAACCCAACCAAAACATGCTAAAGACGACCACAACAAGATCAATACAATCAAACCATAGTAGAAATCCTATTTACAAGGATTTGGCATGGTTTGACCGGTTTATTCACCCTTTCTCCGGTTTCCCTGGTTAATGTCCGATTTCGTCATGTTTCGAATGGTTTAGCTCGTTCCAGCCGGATTTTGATGTGTATGACCACGTTTGAAAGTTGTACAGTTAGTATATGCCAATGAAATTGTATTTTGATGGAGGCAAAAGCATTGAAGAACGGACTGACTTGGTTCTCGAAGCCCAAGATTGTGTGACGAAGAAGGCTTTCTTAAAATGGCCATAACTTCAGCACCGTAAGTTCGTTTTCAGCCCGTGACCTGTCAAAACGACCGAAAAGACAAGAGGAACATCGATGTAACCATCTTTAGGCTGGTTAAGGAATTTTGAAGGCCCAAAAAGCCATTTTACTATGTTTTTTATAAGATTTGTATATTATCGACCTTTTTAGGTTTCCCAAGGAAAATCAGTATCATTTTTCTGTTGATCAAACAATGTTAAATGTTGTTGGAGCTCACTCGTATTTTTAATATCAATTGATGGTATGTCATCATGATTTCCTTGTCTAGTAATACCACAACTACATCAACAACTAATTTGCTACATTCAAGTCTGGTTAAAACATAGCCAAACCCAACCAAAACATGCTAAAGACGACCACAACATGATCAATACAATCAAACCATAGTATAAATCCTATTTCCAAGGATTTCGCATGGTTTGCCTGGTTTATTCACACTTTCTTCGGTTTTCCCCGGTTAACGTCCGATTTCGTCCTATTTCGTCAGATCACGTCCGATTTCGTCCGTTTTGATATGTTTCGAACGGTTTAGCTCGTTTCAGCCGGATTTTGATGTGTATGTCCATGTTTGAAATTTGTACAGTTAGTATATGCCAATGAAATTGTATATTGATGGAGGAAAAAGTATTGAAGAGCGGACTGACTTGGTTCTCGAAGCCCAAGATCGTGTGACGAAGAAGGCTTTCTTAAAATGGCCATAACTTCAGCACCGTAAGTTCTTTTTAGCCCGTGACCTGTCAAAACCACCGAAAAAACAAGAGGAACATCGCTGTAACCAACTTTAGACTGGTTAAGGAATTTTGAAGGCCCAAAAATCCATTTTACTATGCTTTTTTAATTAGTTTTGTATATTATCCACCTTTGTAGGTTTCCCAAGGAAAATCAATATCATTTTTTTGTGGATCAAACAATGTTAAATGTTGTTGGAGCTCACTCGTATTTTGAATATCAATTAATGGTATACCATCATGATTTCCTTGTCTAGTAATACCACAACTATATCAGCAACTAATTTGATACATTCAAGTCTGGTTAAAACATAGCCAAACCCAACCAAAACATTCTAAAGACGACCACACCATGATCAATACAATCAAACCATAGTAGAAATCCTATTTACAAGGATTTGGCATGGTTTTCCTGGTTTATTTAAACTTTCTCCGGTTTTCCCGGTTAATGTCCAATTTCGTCCGATCTCGTCCGATTTCGTCCGATCACGTCCGATTTCGTCTGTTTTGATATGTTTCGAATGGTTTAGCTCGTTTCAGCCGGATTTTGATGTGTATGACCATGTTTGAAAGTTATACGGTTAGTATATGCCAATGAAATTGTATATTGATGGAGGAATAAGTATTGAAGAACGGATGAATTGGTTCTCGAAGCCCAAGATCGTGTGACGAAGAAGGCTTTCTTAAAATGGCCATAACTTTAGCACCGTAAGTTCGTTTTCAGCCCGTGACCTGTCAAATCAACCGAAAGAACAAGAGCAACATCGCTGTAACCAACTTTAGACTGGTTAAGGAATTTTGCAGGCCCAAAATCCCATTTTACTATGCTTTTTTCATTTGTTTTGTATATTATCCACCTTTGTAGGTTTCCCAAGGAAAATCAATATCTTTGTTCTGTTGATCAAACAATGTTAAATGTTGTTGGAGCTCACTCACACTTTTAATATCAATTGATGGTATGCCATCATGATTTCCTTGTCTAGTACTGTAGAAATTGATAACCTATGAATCTATGAAATGGGTTGATGTTTTTCTAGTGAGAGAAACTAGAGAGAGAAAGTGAGAGAAATATATGGAAGATTTTATTACTATGAAAATGTGAATGAAACAACAACCAACCCCTTTCCTTAGTGGAAAGGGGTATTTATAGTCCAAGCTAAACAATGGGCTTGGTCCGGTCCATGACAAGCCCATGGACCGGTTCTTACTTAAGTTAATAAGCAAATAACAACTAATTACTAACTACGAGCTATTACAACATAAATCATATTGTGGAGCGACCGATACTTCTAATATACGTTAAAACGTATTTCTAACAATCTCCCCCTAAGGGAGGTCACTCCACGTTACAAAGTTCTAAACCTAGCATACTATACTAAGTATTCGTTCTTTAGCTCGTAGTCTTTTCTTCTTTTCTTTCTTTTGTTGTGAATATGTTGATTTGATCTTTTTTTTGGCTTTGACTTGAGAGCATTGTTCTTTGGCCTTTCACGTGCGATCTTTGCCTTTCTTGTGAACTTTGCCTCCTCGTGACTTCATGTTCCACACACTTATGTCTTTTTGTTGAATTCTTGAAAGCTTCAGAGTTTGGTACAGCGGAAGACTTCATCTTGTACTTTCTTGAATTTTTTGCTGAACTTTGTTGCAAAAGACATAAGCATGTGGAAACGACTTTTCCAGGTACACCGCAACACCACCGTCTTTACTGGTACTCAGCAACGCCACCGTCTTCAACAGGTACACAGCAACGCCACCGTCTTTAGCAGGTACACAGCAACGACACGAATAAAATGGCTTTGAACATTTTATTCTAATTCGGTAGCATTTTACCTCCGGTCGGTGAAGACCGTTGGACGATATTAGATATCGTACCCGTGACGGATAGTTTCAATTAAGTAACTTCCTGACAGGATTTCGCGGGTGAACCCGTTCTCTTTATTCGACCGTCCAAAGCTGACTGCGAACATAAAGAGTGAATCACTTGGATAAATTATCCTTGTGATTAAAAAGCCGTCAATTCATGAAACCTGGAACAAGTGAATTTCAATTAAGATTTTCACCATCGTTGCTTTCCAGTTGTCACGAGCTCAATTCATAAAGAATCTTGCGCGTTACCTACCAAGTGCTGTTTGATGTTGACACTAGAAGGATTTCCACTCGTCACTGTGGTCAATAAAGAGTCACTCTGAGTGTTCTGGCAAGATCTTATGATAATGCGAAGAGGCCTGGAACGAGTTTAAGTTCAATTAAGAATTAAACCACTGTTACCTTCCAGTTTTTCACAAGATTGGTTCTAAAAGAACCGCACGTGTAACCTACCATGAGCTTGTTTGATGTTGGCTCAAGCAGGATTTCCATCTTCATTGTAATACTTGCGTACTACTCGGATGTTCTGGCAATATTACAGGAATACTGCGTAGGACTCATGAAAATCTCTTACTTTTCACAGTGTGTGAGAAAGCAAGGAATAAATGGAAAGTGTCCTAATGAGACTTTTGATGATCTCTTGGCTCTAGACTCGATTGTGCGTTTTGATTTAGTGAGCGATGGCTGGAGAGGAGTGCCACCTTTTCAATACCAGTCTATTCGGAGTGAATAAACCAATAGATAACATGTTGATCTCCGTGTGATTAAAACAAATACCTTTTGAGAGATATTTGAGTTAGCTGGGGAAGGGTTGTGCATTGCATCACTGGGTCCATGATGTCTTTCTTCAATACCGAGAATCATTAGCAAAAATGACCTCAATAGCATATGTATTGACCCGGTTTCTGCCTAAAGTTGTAAGGAGGGCTTCTTTCTTTACACCCTTTATCTTTACATTTCTTTTTCATTCTTCAACCCCTTCAATGCTTACCAATACGTCATCACTAGCACCTTGTTGTGATTGTTCCAGTGCTAGCTTAAGTACTTGGTCGGCATTCAGCTACGTTCACATTCTTTCTCCATCTTTCCTAGGACTTCTAATTCTAACTAGGGAATTGTCCTTGGGAAGATTCCATCGGCTCTGATGAATCATAGGACTAAACCTATTCCTACCACCCTTTTGTCACCACATCCGTCGTGAATTAAGCGTGTTTTGGGAAGGAATTGCCACCATGAAAAATCATTGAAAATCACATAAGGTACTTGTGATATTGAAATCAAAAGTTTTGTACCTTAGGTGTTTTGTTCATCAAAAACGCTCCCCCTTAACACGTGCTTTTACACATATTAAGTTGGATAATCTTTAAGTCTTTTTCATTTTAGCCAAGTATCATTTAAATCTCCTTAATCCCATTTTCTCCCCTTATCCAAAATGTTAACCATTAATATTTGGGATATTGAATGGATTAACCGGTCTTTGGGTAAAAATGAAATTGATGTTTGGCCATAGAACAAATGATTGCTCCCCCTTAAGTTAATAAGGGGTAGTTGTAGTGCTTTAGTATGATATATTTTGAAAGATTTAGAATCTCGTGAGAAATTCTTGAAAAATTATCATACTTTAACACTACAACAAGCCATTAAAGCACATTATTCACAAATATACATATTCACAAATAATACCAATATAGAGTGACCTGAAATGTACGACCCTTCAGATGGATCGTTGCAGTGTCCTGTAGTGCACTCCATATGGTCTACCACCCACAAATCTTTCCAAGCTCCTCATCAATCTACGTTCACAGAGCTTCTGATCGATCTTCTTGATGACATACTTCGCCATCTGCCGGTAACCTGGATGCCAATCCTCCGTCATTTCTGGCAAAGTCCCACCCGAGTTCAGATGCTCCAACTTGTCTCTGACTTGTATAAGAGTGCCATCACTATACTTGTGGAGCTCCCCCACCCTCATAAACTTCATCAAACCTCGACTGTTTAAGTAGAAGATGCCGGAATTCGGAACAGAAATGCCGGTATAAGGACATCTTGCTACATGTTGAGGTAACACTTGATTCACAGGACGGGTTAAATTGAGCTTCCTCTGATAGCTTTCGACTCCCAACTGAAGATCTTCAACTCGTGTCTTGATGACAACGCTTCGTGTGAACATACGAAGTGCTGTATTCAAAGCAATGAGATCTTCACGAGGAATATGGGTGAGTTGATCTCTGGTCATCAGAAGCAGCATATCTTCAATATCCTCAAGGCGAAGGATGGAAAAATCTCCCTGCTGGATTTTGTATTCCCTGTCATCCTCCCTTTTCAAACGAATCTCCGTCACATGATAGTAGCCATTCTTGGCTTCTGTTTTCATCCCTAAAATGCTGGAGATGCGGATATCGGATCTAACTGAGCTTCCAGAATTGACTAAGCAGCAACACCTGTACGCCCTTCTGACTCGTTCGTCCCAATGAGATGCACCTATGACAGCATACATATCATAATTACGATTTATCTTAGGGACCCAGAGTCGGTTTACCTTTTCCTCGATGAAGGGTATTGTCCCCCAGTTGGCAGCTTTCAGCAATGTCAGGGATGTTGCGTATTTTGATGACCCCTTGAGTAGATACACCAGATCATTGGTGACAAAGAAGTCAAGAGCAATCTGATTATCTTGATCCATTGGAGGTGGAGCTCTTTCTGATTCATGAAGACCTGGCCGTTGAACGGTATTCAGAGCCTTCAGGATCTCCTCGGCATAGTATTCGAACTCCATTTGGGGCAACCGGGTTTTGGCGCGAAGTCTTTTATCCTTCAGTACTTTCTTCACCAATGATGGAGTAACCGAAGTCTTATACTCATGAGCAAGAAATGCACATAAGTCAATCGGACTTCGGATACGAAGGTACAAGACTTCTTTGTCGGCGTCGGTGATCGGATCATACTGCGCCGCTACCATGATCCAAGCCTGTGGTGGAGCAGTCTCGTCGATTTCCAACGTGTCCTCCCAGTTCCTTGTGCTTGGTTCAGGAATAGTAGATTGTGGGTTTTGTTGCAGAGGAGTAGAGATATTAACATCTGCTTGTGCAGATTCAGGCATTTCAGCAGTGTCATGGACGGGTGAGTGTTGTGCAGCTTCTGGTTCGGTAACCGATTCTGCAATCACAGGAGTAACAACACAAGAACTAACGGGGTTAGTGGTAACAGGTATTGATTTATGGATAAATGTACCAGGAATAGATGACCCTGTAGTGGCATTCACGTCATGGCGCCACTTCGATCGTCTTGATTCCGTGGATGTAGACTTCTCCTTTGGTGCGGCATCTTTCTTTGACTTGGTGCCAGACTTAACCACTTTCTTTGAGCTGGCGCCCTTATCCCCTTTCTCACGCTGTTCACCTTTATCAGCATTGCTCCCCTTAACACTCTCCTGGTGACCATCACCACCATCGTTACCATCATTATCATCATCTCCATCCTCATCATCATCATCCTGATCCTCATCCTCATCTTCATCATTATTATCACTATCGTCCTCATCATCCTCATCATTCTCATCCTCATCCTCCTCATTCTTATCTTCTTCTTCTTCTTCTTCTTCTTCCTCTTCTTTCTCCTCTCCACCAGTGCCCTCTTCTTTGTCGCTCTCTTCCCTTTCTTCTTCAGGGAGAATGTGGTAGGGGACCACACTTCCAAACGTCTTGATCAACCTATCATCCTCCATGATAGCGTCATTCAGGGATTTGAAGAGAGCCCGTTGTTTCCTTGATTTATCAAACGAACCAAGTTCCTTCATTCGAGCCTTAAGGATCTTCTTCAGTTCAAAATCCGTCAAGTCATATGCGATCTTGTAGGCGGCTTCTGAAGGATTGGATGACTTGATCATCAAGTTATCAGCAGCAAGCGTCTTCAAGTCATCACGCAGTTTAGGCATTAAGGATTCAACGGAGTCTTTTACTTTCTGCTCAATAGTAGCTTCAAGAGCGTCGTTTTGCTCTTTAAGGTCATCCTTAATAGCTTTAAGTCTTGCAATTCGTGCTTTATGCCTATTAGCTTCATCCCTTTTTACCTGAGCAAGTTCCTCTGCATGAGCTTTACGTGTACCTTCCATGTCTGCAGCGAACTTGGCAAGCAACTCTTCTTGAGCTTTCCTTGATGCTTCTTCACTTTGAGCTCTTCTATTTAACTCTTGGCGAAGTTCATTCATTTCTTTCTTGTGAGCATCCACATGTTTATCCAACATCTCGCCCAACACTATTGCTGCCATTGCAGATGTTGCAGATGTTGCAGATGTTGATGGAATAGGCTCAGTTGTGACTGCGGTGCTAAGGATGGGTTTTGGTGGTGGTGGAGGAAGTGGTGTAGAAACCTGTTTGGTTGGTAATGGTTGAGTTGGTGGAGGTTGAGTTGTTAAAGGTTGAGTAGGTGGAGGAGGTGGTGTAGGGATTGATGGCTCCTTCGAAGTGGAATAATTTTCAGGTGACCCAAACTCTTCAACATCATGAGGTTCTATGTACTCATCCTCAACGTCTACTCTTGCACCTGAACCACTACCGCCAGTATCTTTTCTGCTCCTTTTAATGGCTGTTTTCATCATTTGTTTCTCGGTTTTCTCAAGATCAGGATCAGCAATATCTGCTTCATCACGTAGACGCATCAAATCCTTACCCTTTCCCTTTTTACCCTCTGTCTTCTTCTTCTTGGTTTTGGGCTCAGGTAAATCTGCTTGCTTCCTTTTACCTTTGCTTTTAACTGTGGTAGATGAGTCTTCACCTGCTAGAAGGCTTGCTCGTTGTTTCTCAATTTCCGTGAGCAAGTTCTTGTAGTCATCGGATGCAATAATCTCATCGGTCAGAAGATGACTGGGAATGGGACCAGGAATAACCGTATTCGAATGAGTCTCCTGCCTTAAGTCTACCAAATCATCATCATCTATCATGTGGTGACGACTACCTGCAAGCTTGTTAATGGATGCATCGTTTTCCATAAAGTAATGTATGATCAACTTAATAAACCTAGGGTACTGGTAAGTTTTGATTTTACCCTTTGTGTTAGTGAAGAGTTGAAAAGTAAACTCCTCCCACAGCAGTGATGCATAATCAATACCCATACCTTTGAACATACCATAAAACATTTTGATGATCGGTGGACGAACAGCATCATACCCAGTTGTTTTGGGTGTCAAGCATCGGCTAAGAATCCCAAAAATAGCTTTCCATGGTTGGCCGACTTTGGCGGTAGTAAACTCAGACGGGGTTCGTATGTCAAGACATCCAATAGCGGTGAACATCTCCATGATCTGATCCTTGGTTGGGTTGGGTGAGTATGATGGTAGTCCTTTGAGAATCGGACGAAAGCCAAAGATCTTCCTGAAATCTGACACTGTAAGCGTCTGCTGCTTGTTGTCCAAGGAAAAAGTGATCTTGTTCGACGTCCTCTCTTTGGTAGCCCAGAACTCGTAAAGGTAGTCATAGGGCACCGAAGCACTTCTCCTTAGCGCATACTTGAAGTGAGATTTATCAAGCATGGCTGTAGCTACCTTAAAGCCATTATGGGTAGAGTGAGATACCTCCTTCAGACGGTAGTTGTTTGGAACAAACTTAAGAGTCTTGGCTTCAGCAATGGCGGCGGCTCTGTTGTCTTGTAGTTGTTGTACGGTAGGGTTAGTCATCGTTTCTGCTTAAGATAAAACACAAAGGTTGATACAAACAAGTATAAATATCATTATGACTTTAAACCTAAGCATTGTACATATGACATAATCCCTTAAGCTTTGAAATCATTCAAACATCTTCTATTCGGAATAATTAGCCTATGTGGAATAAAATCCCTATTCTGAATAACAGCTCTATTCGGAACATTTGTCTATGCAGAATAACAGCTCTATTCGGAACATTAGGCTATGCGGAATAACAGCTCTATTCGGAACATTAGGCTATGCGGAAAAAATTCTTTCATTCGGAACATTTGGGCTATGCGGAAAAAATTCCTCCATTCGGAACATTTAGGCTTATTCGGAACATTTTCCTATTCGGAACATTTTCCTATTCGGAACATATTCCTATTCGGAACATTTTCCTATTCGGAACATTTTCCTATTCGGAACATTTTCCTATTCGGAACATTTTCCTATTCGGAACATTTTCCTATTCGGAACATTTTCCTATTCGGAACATTTTCCTATTCGGAACATTTTCCTATTCGGAACATTTTTCCTTATTCGGAACATTTTTCCTTATTCGGAACATTTTCCCCTATGCGGAACTTTTGCCCTATGCGGAACTTTTGCCCTATGCGGAACTTTTTGCCCTATGCGGAAATTTTTGCCTTATGCGGAAAAACCGTTCTATTCGGAAAAAACCGTTCTATTCAGAAAAAATGTCAACAGTTACAAGTTTTTCTAATTAGGCACTTAATCCGTTTGATTCAATTGATCTAAAGGCAAAAGTAGTGTAATTAAACCTATTCCGAATATAACCCAAGCAAAACCCCCAAATTATTTAACCCTAATTGAACAGTAATTAGATTCGTTTGATTTTCAATTCAAAAGAGTTAATTAAAGTGTTATGCTTGAAGATTAAACCGATTTGAATACCTTTTGTGAAGATCTGAACTAGAAGGTAACTGATTGAGACGAGTTTGATTGATTTCGTGATTGTGTGTGTAAGTTTTGTTAATGGCGGCAAGTGTTTCAACAAGAACAGTGAATGGGAATAGTGAGGGGCGGGGTGATTAGTTTTTTGACTTTAGGTCAATTTTTGACTAGGTTCATTAAACATCACCTTTAGTCCCTCAATTACCTATTCTTTTCCTTCTTATTTCTAACTTTTTCATTTTACTTATTCCTTACACACAACTTAGCAAACACAATCTATTAGCATTTCCCCAATATCTAAAAGCCATGCCTATCACTTAGAACGAACACAAGTCGTTTTCTAAAGCAAAACCCACTCAATTTCCATGTAACCCTTAATTTGCACAATCACTTTTTGAAAATCGATTTAATGACGAAGATGATTTTAATATTTTCTCCCCCTTAAACGATGACCCGTTTTCTATTTAAAGAGCTGTAGTCATTGTTTAAAGAGTCAAATATTGATGATGAAAAACATTTCCCAATTAATATCTTCAAAAGTTTTGATTCGTGGTGTTAATAAGATTTCTCTTATTTTAACAAATTAATGCACTGAGACGTACACAAATTCGTGTTAGACCAAGTTGTAAAGTAAACTTGATCCCTTTGCGTGATTTGGCTTGTAAATCACGCCCGAGAAAATTAATTCCCGTTCTGAGCCAACGTTTTCCAAGGAAATACGTGACTTTAATATGAAAACCGGGTTGCAGTCTGAAATAACTACAAGCCATCGTGGGCATGTTTTAAAAATGTATAACTTTTATACGGACTCTATTTATGGCACCGTGTCAATATTGATCGACATTTCTAAGGCCGTAAATATTACCGTACTAAAAGACATGCCCGATTTAAAACGAAAAATATTTTTGATTTTTCTTGATTTTATAATTTTTATGGTTTTTCTAGGTTTTATATTTTTTATGGTTTTTCTTGGTTTTATATTTTTTATGGTGTTTCTTGGTTTTATATTTTTGTATTTTTCTTTTGTGGTTTATATATTTACGATAATATACATGATCACAACCAAAGGATACTCTGAATAGTTTACCACGACTATTCAGCTGATTCTTCTGCCAACTCTTTGAGAGTCGCTGGAGTGAATGATTTCATGCCAAGCTTGTCGATCAAAAACTCGATTCGTCCTCGATCTAAGGCTTTGGTGAACATATCCGCCAGCTGATACTCAGTAGTGACAAAATACAGCTCGATCACTCCGTTCTCCACCTGCTCCTTAATGAAATGGTAGCGAATGTCTATGTGCTTGGCCCGGGAGTGTTGAACATAGTTGCAGCAAAGGGCAATGGCGCTCTTGTTGTCACAATACATCGGGATTTTGTTAAATCCAAGACCGTAGTCAGTTAATTGTGATCTCATCCAAAGAACTTGAGCACAACAACCGGACATGGCGATGTATTCAGCCTTCGTGCTAGAAATTGCAGCGCTTTTCTGCCTTTTTGAAGACCAACTGATCAATCTATCTCCTAGGAGTTGCACAGATCCAGAAGTGCTACGCCTCGTATCTTGACATCCAGCATGATCGGCATCTGCATATGATATTAAAGCAATCGAGGAATCTTTCGGATACCATAGACCACGATGAAGTGTTCCTTTTAGATACCGAAAGATCCTTTTAACTACATGTAAGTGCTTTTCGGTAGGCCGAGCCTGATACCGGGCACACATGCATACAACAAATTGCATATCAGGCCTGCTAGCAGTCAGATAGAGAAGGGTGCCAATCATTCCACGGTAAAGTTTCGGATCAACAATAATCCCATCCCTATCTTCATCTAACTTGGATTTCTCCACCATTGGAGTGTCTACGGGGTCACAATTCTCAAAGTTATATTTCTTAAGTGATTCTAGAGCATATTTGGATTGATTTATAAAGATGCCTCTGGGATTCTGAGAAATCTGTAATCCTAAGAAAAATGATATTTTTCCCATCATCGACATCTGAAAGCGTGTGGACATTATCTTCTCAAATTGTTTAGACAATTCTATGTTAGTGGCAGCAAAAATTATATCATCAACATAAATTTGTACCAGAAGCATGTCGTTGCCGTCTTTGAGAGTGAATATAGTGGGGTCCACTTTGCCTTTGGAGAAGCCTTCCGACATGAGATATGTTGACAGGAGATCATACCACGCGCGTGGAGCTTGTTTCAACCCATAGAGAGCCTTCTTAAGCTTGTACACATGGTTAGGAGACTCCGTACTCACGAACCCATCCGGTTGACTAACATAAACCTCTTCCCTTAGTTCACCGTTCAAAAATGCCGTCTTCACATCCATTTGATAGACGATCATGTTCATATGAGCAGCAAACGCAAGGAATAGTCTAATCGCCTCCAATCTAGCCACAGGAGCAAAAGATTCCTCAAAGTCTATACCCAAGGCTTGTTTATATCCTCTAGCGACCAATCTTGCTTTATTCTTTAATACCGAACCCATTTCATCAAGTTTAACCTTATAAACCCATAACAAGGTAAGGATGTTAACCTTGTCAGGGCGAGGAACCAATTCCCATACTTCTAGTCGTTTGAATTCATTGAGTTCCTCCTGCATAGCTTCAATCCAAGATGATTGGGTCATGGCCTGCTGCCAATTTTTGGGTTCAACTTCAGAGAGAAATGCATCAAAGTAACAATATAGTGCACTCTCTTGTAGTTGATGGCGTGTAGAGACTGGTCGATCTAGATCTCCAATAACATTCCTAATTGGGTGATCTTTTGTCCATTTAGTGCTATGGTTTTCAATCCTAGGTGGTCTGGAGTGAACAATAGAAGGAGCTTCTTCTGAGGTAGACGCGGCTGAAGGGTTTTCAGGGATCGCTACACCAAAGAAAGGAAGCTCTTGCAAGTGAGCATATTCCAGGTCGTGATCAGTAGTATCCTCTTCTACATCATTAGGCACAAGTAGGGGTGATGATTCAGGTGTAGTTTGAGATTCACTTGGTGAAGGTGCATCCGGTTCATTGTGAATTGTAGATGCATTAGATAAAGGTTCATTGACTTGAGCAACCACTTCAGGTATTGGAGCAATTACTACAGGTACTGGAACTTCATCAGTCGGGGGATCGAAGAATTCATCAAACAACGGTTGAAACAGTTTATCCCACTCGGGCCTTGATGGTGGTAAAAATGATGTAGAAGTAGGATTGTTGGGAACTAATCCGGAACTTATAGCACCGGGTCCCATCTCATGAAGCGCGGGTTCAGAGCTGTGTTGCTCAGAAGCCATCGCTGTCAGCTCGTCGAAATCAGCGTCCATAGTTTCTACAATCTTGCCAAGACGACGGTTATAGATTCGGTATGCTCTTTTGGACGGTGAGTAACCAATGAAAATACCTATGTCGGCTTTTGGTTGAAGCTTACCCAAGTTCTCACTATTGATGTTTGGATAACACAGAGCACCAAACACATGGAAAAATGAAACATCGGGTTTGCGGTCATGTAGAAGCTCATAAGGTGTTTTTCCATGGCGTTTCCGAATGATAGAACGGTTTTAGGTGAAACATGCAGTAGAAATAGCCTCTGCCCACAAGAACAATGGAGCGTTCGCATAAATAAGCATGGTCCTAGCAGCTTCCATAAGTGTGCGATTTCGTCTTTCAACGACACCGTTTTGTTGTGGAGTGCGTGCAGCGGATGTTTCATGTGATATACCAACTCCTTCATAATAATCACGAAGAGTCTGGTTTACGAACTCTGTACCATTGTCTGTACGAATGCGGCGGACAGTGGTATTCAAACGTACCTGAATGAACTTCAGAAAAGTGATGATAGCTTTTGGTGCTTCATCCTTTGTACGTAGAAATCTAACCCATGTAAACCTGGAAAAATCATCCACAATGACGAGAATGAATTTCTTACCGCTCACACTTTCAGTTCTCATCGGTCCACAAAGATCCATATGCAAAAGATGAAGTTTTTCTTGATTAGTGTCTTCAGCTTTGGGTTTGTAAGATTTCTTGGTGCTTTTCCCTCTTGAACACGCGGAACATAAATGGTCCTTGTGAAATTTAAGCTTTGGAAGACCACGAACTAACTCGTTTTTAGCCAGATGATTAATAGCATCAAAATTAAGATGAGATAATCTGCGATGCCATAACCATGACTTGGTCTTGGATGCTTTAGAGAGAAGACATACTGGAGAAGCGGCCATCATATCTTGTAGAGACAACGTATAAAGATTTGCACCACGAGATCCTTTCAACAAATCTTTTCCTTCCAAGTTGCGGATGAAACAAGTGTGTTGTCGAAACGCAACCTCAAGGTTGGAATCACAAAACTGTCCTACTGAGAATAAGTTGTGACCAAGACCTTCTACATAGTATACCCTAGAAATCGTCACGTTTCCAATCTGATATTCACCGTATCCCATAATCTTTGCTATATGATCATTCCCAAATTTAACCGTACCAAGAAACTTGCTGACGAAATTTCGGAGCATCGAGCGATTTCCGGTCATATGTTTTGAACAACCGGAGTCCAAATACCACAGGATGATTTGGACCACCTGAAAATATCACCACACAAAGACAATGTAGAGGTATCGGAATCTGAGTGTTCCTTGTTATTAGCAGGTACAGATTTAATAATCTTAGATTTGCTAACTCTAGGTTTCTTAGATTTCCTAGCCTTCTTCTTCTTAATTGGTGGTGTAGATTCTAATTGGCTCAAATCCTGAGGTATTTCTACACTGATAGGCACTATAGTGGGGGCAGACCTAATTAAAGGGCGTTGTTTCCATACTTGAGTGCGAGTGTTCCTAACTAAAGGACGCTCAGACCTAACCTCAATGGTTGCATTCCTAGTTAAAGGGCACATTTTACCATCTAGTGTAAAGGTCCTACCAGTGGGACGCCATTGCCAGCCAACTTGGGCACGAGTTCTACCCGTTGGCTTCCATTCAAGACCATTCTTAATAGCATTCATTTCATTAACGTGATCAATCAGACACAAATCATGACGCTCGGAAAACATACATTCATTACAATTCCAACAATTTAAATCAGAATTCACGAATGGTTTAGGCTGCTGCACAGGCGCAGAGCTTTTAGTCTTAACATGATTCATTTTATTTAAAACTGAACTAGCATTCCTAGTGTGGACTTCTACTTTCTTCTTTGTGGCACTACTAGTGGCGGGCTTGATCTTATCTTTCTTGAGTGGCGATCCTTTAGCCTTAGTAGTTGCTTTTAATCCTGTAGAAGGCAAATTGGGAACATTAGCAGCAGATTTTAAAGATGTCTTACTTGATTGTGCCAATGACGGTTTCGCTCCTGGAGTCTTATTAAATGGAGTGACAGCAATGGGCCTATTATTAAGTAGTGCAGAACCTGGTGTACCTATGTATTGCAAATAAGCCAAGCAATATTGAACTCGCTAAACATATTCATGAGCCGAATAATAGTCGCTACTTGAGGGATCTAAGGCATAAAGATTGTCTAAAATATCCCTAAGAAGATCGACATGCTTAATGGCATTCCTCATATAATCATCGTATACAACCGGGTTTCTCTTATGAAGCGGATTCTTATAAAGCACTACTTTCTTGGTTGTTGGAGCACTAGTAGACGGTGCAGAGTCGGTAGCTAAGTTATCAACAACTTCTTGTCGGGTGAGAAGAAGTGTCTCCTTTAACTCAGCCAAAACCATATTTTTGTCTATGAGCAGGATGTTCAAGTCAGAGATTTCTTCGCACTTTTGGTTCAGTTGTTCAACATAATATTGTTGCTGTGCCGCATTAAAAGCGAAGCGTTCTTCTAGTGAACCATAAAGAGCGGATAGTCCCTGCCTTGTCCGATCCATCTCCCCTAGAACGGTTGATAGTCTAATTTCTAAGACCTGGTTTTTAGACTCTGCAGCCTCTAGTTCCATTCTTAATGTTTCCTTTGATGATATCTCTCTCTTCAATCTCATGATTTCTTCCTCTAATGTCTTAACAATTGCAATCATCTTGTCACTATTCTCAACGCCGTTTTCACAAACATTTGATATCAAAAGATTTTCATTTTGATTTTGTTGTTTTAATTCTAAAGATATACAATGTTGTTCTAGTTGATTAAAGCGTTGGGAAAGTAAATTGTAAGAATCTTGTAGCTTTAAAAACTCAGCGTTAGATTCGTGACAAGAATGATTTTCTACCTCATTTACAGTATCAGCAACATTTACAGAAAGATTACAAACATCATCACAAATATCCTCACAAATATTCACAGCATCACAATTAATCATAGTGGATGTAAGCTCATTCGAATAATTAACATTTACAGTAGTAAGCACATCACACGAGATTACTTCAGACAAGAATCGGTCATATTCGGTTAAAATCTTTTCCTTTTCAATTAGTTGCAGTTCGTAAGCGGTGTCCATTTCATAAAACACTTTTTGAACTTCCCCAATTTCAAACTGAAGATTTTCCTTAAGAGATGCAAAACTTTCTTTTAGACTTTCGACAAACGGATTGATCTTAGTTTTAAACACCTCGTTCATGTGTTCGAAAGCCCATTCTCCGGCATTTAAGCCATTTGAAGTCGTACATTCCAAAATGACCTTGTCAAAGTTAGTAAAGTATCGGTTAATCTCTTTCAAGTTTAACCATACAGTGCTAACCGGTGGAAGATTCTTTGGAATTTCCTTAGGATCCTCCATGTTGACAAGTGTAGGAAATGTACTAGGGCGTTCTTCCTCTAACATGTAGGTTGGTGCTGTGATGAGATCTTTATCCATATGGAATCGAACTCTAAAATCAGTTTTAGCAAGCTCCTTATTCATTTTAAAATAATCACAATCGGGATATTTTACTGAATTGTATGACCGATCCTCATCAACTAGATCCTTACTTGTGTGATCATTGGGAAAAACAATCGGGTCTAAAGCCAATCCTAATTGAGTTGCATTATAAAGTCTAGGACTATGTCTTAAAGCTTGTTTTGCATACCGTGGATTAGGGGGAAGGCCTTTTAGACGTGATAAGTTAAATTCTCTAAATGAGGCATCAAATAAGTGAACTAGTTGTGAAGCAGCGTATTGTCTTAACAGCAAGTAATCTAGACTTCTAATCTTATTAGTGGCATTAATCTCCATTTCAGTCTTCTTAGATTCGAGTAATTCAAAATCAGTTTGAAGTTTTTGAAAATTAGTGACCACTAACTCCTTTTCTTTAAGTTCATTAGACAGATTTGCTCTTAAGTTTTCGATCTCTTGCAAGTGACCCATTTGTTTGTTTCTAAAATGATCATATTCGAGATTTGTGAGAACACTAGACGAAGGCACTAATTCCAGAGTTTGTACTTTCTCATTGCTTAAGGCAAGCTCATCAGACAAATTCTTATTCTTAGCTAAGGTTTCTAAGAGTGCAGCATTCATTTGGCTAAGTAATGTAGCAGGAACCATGACCAAATCTTGTTGAGCAGGAGTAGGCGTATGCGAACTAGGTCCCGGTTGTGATTCACTCAAAGTCTGGGGACTCACATTGATATTGCTATCATTGTTTGTCTCCTCGTTTGAAGGACGCACCACCGAAGATTCATTCGAATCAGCACTCTCTTGCCCAACTTGATGTGGTTGAATACTAGCATCAGTGGCATTATCGGTGTTATTAATAAGTACCTCAGATTTCTTATCTGGCCCTAAGCTGGAGAAAGTTGCCATGAAAGCAGCCTTTGCAGTTTGAAAGTCATCACAGTCGGAATCATACGCATCAAGATCATCGGCTTGGTAAGCTGCATTTTGCGTAGTGACAACGTCTTGTTCAGCAATCCCTGGGTCAGCAAGAAATGCAAGCTCCTCTTCATCAAGTTCCCTTCCTTGCGCCTGAGCATTTACCAGATAGATCTTTTCTGCAAACCACTGTCCATCCCTTTTCCTCTTGGGTTTCTTACAATCCCTGGACATATGACCCTCTTCTTTGCAGTTGTAGCAGGTAATCATTCTCAACTTGCCTGTATTAGCCCGTGGAGGATTGTTGACCATTGGAGCAGGAGCAGGAGTAATCGTGCGAGCATTGGTTGAAGTGGAAGATCTCCCCTGATATGGTTGAATTGGCTGAACCATGACCCTGCCATTCTCAATTGTAGCTTGTTGGCGAGAATTGGATGAATTCCTCAACTGATTGTTGGTAGGAGCTGATCCTCTGAATCCTCGTTTGCTTAAAGTTCTTGTGAGATATGCAGACATAGTAGTTAGCACTTCAACTGGGTCAGCTCCTTGTTGGAAAACAGGAACAGGGACTTCTTCATCATCACAATACAATGCTTGATCTGGATGAGCTGCATAATCAGTAGAAGGAATACTCATTTGATCAGGGTAGCTTGTTTGATATGCTGCATTCTCTTGATAAGACGAATATGAAGGCTGAGCATAAGGTGCAACATTTGCTGGATGAAGTTGTGAACCATACTGTGATGTGGGTGCACTGAACCGATATTGTTGCTGATGTGAGGTGGGGGGTTGTGGTAAGATCGAGTATTGGGGAAAAGTTGGTGTCATGTAAGGTGATGCATGATAGGCTTGATGTCCCAAGATATAGGGTGTGTTGTTGTGTGACAAACTTGGTTGATTCGCCATCAAAGCTAAGGAATCTGGATACATACCTCGAGGAGAACGGTGCATAATCACATGCTTCTCATGCTGCTGAAGGAAGGCATATATTTGATCCAAATTGCACTTGTGCAGATCCCTGGTTAACTTGACATCAGTAATATACTCACCCCATTCAGCTTGAGGTAGAGTATTCAAGAATTTGGTGTTAACCTGGAATGGAGCAATCTCAAGATTGTATACATTCAGATCATTCATAAGTGTGGTGAATCTGAAGTAATAATCATGAAGTGTTTCCCCTGGGTTGTAGGTGAATCTATCAAACAGGTCATATAACTGACATTCCCTTTCCTGTTTTGTGAGAGATGTACCTTGTAGCAACACCTTAAGACGTTCCCATAAGTCTTTTGCTACCGTATACTTGCTTACCATCCTATAAATATCATGGGGAAGAGCTTGAAGAATTGTTTGAAGAGCTTTTTCATCTGCATCTGCAACAAGTTGTTGAGCTGGAGTGAGTTCTTCAAATTCTCGTGGTCTAGTCACGTTGTCAACCGTAATGGTACCATAGTCGAGTGGACCATTCAAAATCGATTTGACCATAAGCCTTCCGTATGTCGGTTTCCCCTTTAGATATTGCATCATTCGACCTTGCCATGCCTCAAACACCTCTTTAATAAGCATCGGTGGACGACTATCAGTCCCCGTTATAATCGAGATATCCGTAAGAGATGTCATCTGAGGCATTAATGAACTTGGATTCATTGTGATCACTTAACAGACTCAGAGATTATCGGTTGATCGAGCAGTGAAGAAAGGTTGAGAATTTGTGTTGTGTTGGTTGAACTCAAGATTAAATCCACTAAAGATCGTCGAAAAAACTCAAATACCCCTTGAACTTGCTTATACGGAATAACCCAAACTCAGAATAAACCCTTATTCGGAATAATGCCTATTCGGAATAATCCTATGCTGAAAAAATACCCTATTCGGAATAAACTCTATGCAGAATAACCCTTATGCGGAAAAACCCCTATTCGGAATGTTTTCTTCAATTCGGAATATTTTGGCAATTTGGCCTATTCGGAAAAACTGGTCTATTCGGAATGATGGCAATTCGGAATATTTCCTAATTTTGGCTATTCGGAAAATTGGTGTCTATTCGGAAGAATTGGCTATTCGGAAAATTGGTGTCTATTCGGAAAAATCTTCTATTCGGAAAAAACTTCTATTCGGAAAAAACTTCTCTATTCGGAAAATTTCCTTCTATTCGGAAAAAATTTTCTATTCGGAAAATTTTCTTCTATTCGGAAAAAATTCTCTATTCGGAAAAAATTTTCCTATTCGGAAACTCCTCCTATTCGGAATCCTATTCGGAATAAACTGTCTATGCTGAAAATCCTCCTATTCGGAATCCTATTCGGAAAAAACTGGAAGAAATTGTTTCCGAGACTTAAAAAGAAGCTTTTAACCCCGATTTTTGATCCAAAACCACAAAAAGTTTTATGATTTTTACCAAAATAAGCTAAACCCAATCCTTATCAATCAATCCCAATAACAAAAACACCAAAAACAACAAGATTCAAGAATGATTTTTCCTAAAGATCACTAATAGATTCAAAAACTAAAAAAGTAACACAATCCTTACCTTAAATCACCCCATAGCTCTTGATACCAAATGTAGAAATTGATAACCTATGAATCTATGAAATGGGTTGATGTTTTTCTAGTGAGAGAAACTAGAGAGAGAAAGTGAGAGAAATATATGGAAGATTTTATTACTATGAAAATGTGAATGAAACAACAACCAACCCCTTTCCTTAGTGGAAAGGGGTATTTATAGTCCAAGCTAAACAATGGGCTTGGTCCGGTCCATGACAAGCCCATGGACCGGTTCTTACTTAAGTTAATAAGCAAATAACAACTAATTACTAACTACGAGCTATTACAACATAAATCATATTGTGGAGCGACCGATACTTCTAATATACGTTAAAACGTATTTCTAACAAGTACTACCAAAACTACATCACCAACTAATTTGCTACATTTAAATCTGGTTAAAACGTAGCCAAACCCAACCAAAACATGCTAAAGACGACCACAACAAGATCAATACAATCAAACCATAGTAGAAATCCTATTTCTAAGGATTTGGCATGGTTTGACCGGTTTATTCACCCTTTCTCCGGTTTTCCCCGGTTAACGTCTGATTTCGTCATGTTTCGAACGGTTTAGCTCGTTTCTGCCGGATTTGGATGTGTATGACCATGTTTGATAGTTTTACAATTAGTATATGCCAATTAAATTGTATATTGATGTAGGAAAAAGTATTGAAGAGCGGACTGACTTGGTTCTCGAAGCCCAAGATCGTGTGTCGAAGAAGGCTTTCTTAAAATGGCCATAACATCAGCACTGTAAGTTCGTTTTCAGCCCGTGACCTGACAAAACGACCGAAAAAACAAGAGGAACATCACTGTAACCAACTTTTGTTGGTTAAGGAATTTTGATGGCCCAAAAAGCCATTTTACTATGCTTTTTTCATTAGTTTTGTATATTATCCACCTTTGTAGGTTTCCCAAGGAAAATTAATATCATTGTTCTGTTGATCAAACAATGTTAAATGTTGTTGGAGCTAACTCGCATTTTTAATATCAGTTGATGGTATGCCATCAAGATTTCCTTATCTAGTAGTAGCACAACTACATCACCAACTAAATTGCTACATTCAAGTCTGGTTAAAACATAGCCAAATCCAACCAAAACATGCTAAAGACGACCAAAACATGATCAATACAATCAAACCATAGTAGAAATCTTATTTCCAAGGATTTGGCATGGTTTGCCCGGTTTATTCACACTTTCTCCGGTTTTGCCCGATTAACGTCCGATTTCGTCCGATCACGTCCGATTTCGTCCGTTTTGATATGTTTCGAACAGTTTAGCTCGTTTTAGCCTGATTTGGATGTGTATGACCATGTTTGAAAGTTGTACAGTTAGTATATGTCATGGAAATTGTATATTGATGGAGGCAAAAGTATTGAAGAACGGACTGACTTGGTTCTCGAAGCACAAGAACGTGTGACGAAGAAGGCTCTCTTAAAATGGCCATAACTTCAGCACCGTAAGTTCGTTTTCAGCCCGTGACCTGTCAAAACGACCGGAAAAAAAAGAGGAACATTGCTGTAACTAACTTTAGGCTGGTTAAGGAATTTTGAAGGCCCAAAAATCCATTTTACTATGCTTTTTTTATTAAATTTGTATATTATCCACCTTTGTAGGTTTCCCAAGGAAAATCAATATCATTTTTCTGTTGATCAAACAATGTTAAATGTTGTTGGAGCTAACTCGTATTTTTAATACCAATTGATGGTATGTCATCATGATTTTCTTGTCTAGTAATACCACAACTACATCAACAACTAATTTGCTACATTCAAATCTGGTTAAAACATAGCCAAGCCCAACCAAAACATGCTAAAGACGACCACAACATGATCAATACAATCAAACCATAGTAGAAATCCTATTTCCAAGGATTTGGCATGTTTTGCCTGATTTATTCACACTTACTCCGGTTTTCCCCGGTTAACGTCCGATTTCGTCCGATTTCGTCAGATCACGTCCGATTTCGTCCGTTTTGATATGTTTCGAACGGTTTAGCTCGTTTCAGCCGGATTTTGATGTGTATGACCATGTTTGAAAGTTGTACAACTAGTATATGCCAATGAAATTGTATATTGATGGAAGCAAAAGTATTGAAGAACGGACTGACTTGGTTCTCGAAGCCCAAGATCGTGTGACGAAGAAGGCTTTCTTAAAATGGCCATAACTTCAGCACCGTAAGTTCGTTTTCAGCCCGTGACCTGTCAAAACGACCGAAAAAACAAGAGGAACATCGCTGTAACCAACTTTAGGCTGGCTAAGGAATTTTGAAGGCCCAAAAAGCCATTTTACTATGCTTTTTTTATTAGATTTGTATATTATCCACCTTTGTAGGTTTCCCAAGGATAATCAATATCATTTTTCTGTTGATCAAACAATGTTAAATGTTGTTGGAGCTCACTCGAATTTTTAATATCAATTGATGGTATGTCATCATGATTTCCTTGTCTAATAATACCACAACTACATCAACAACTAATTTGCTACATTCAAAGTCTGGTTAAAACATAGCCAAACCCAACCAAAACATGCTAAAGACGACCAAAACATGATCAATACAATCAAACCATAGTAGAAATCCTATTTCCAAGGATTTGGCATGGTTTGCCTGGTTTATTCACACTTTCTCCGGTTTTCCCCGGTTAACGTCCGATTTCGTCCGATTTTGTCAGATCACGTCCGATTTCGTCCGTTTTGATATCTTTCGAACGGTTTAGCTCGTTTCAGCCGGATTTTGATGTGTATGAGCATGTTTGAAAGTTGTACAGTTAGTATATGCCAATGAAATTTTATATTGATGGAGGAAAAAGTATTGAAGAACGGACTGACTTGCTTCTCGAAGCCCAAGATCGTGTGACGAAGAAGGTTTTCTTAAAATGGCCATAACTTCAGCACTGTAAGTTCGTTTTTAGCCCGTGACCTGTCAAAACCACCGAAAAATCAAGAGGAACATCGCTGTCACCAACTTTAGGCTGGCTAAGGAATTTTGAAGGCCCAAAAAGCCATTTTACTATGCTTTTTTAAATAGTTTTGTATATTATCCACCTTTGTGGGTTTCCCAAGGAAAATCAATATCATTTTTCTGTGGATCAAACAATGTTAAATGTTGTTGGAGCTCACTCGTATTTTTAATATCAATTAATGGTATACCATCATAATTTCCTTGTCTAGTAATACCACAACTACATCAACAACTAATTTGATACATTCAAGTCTGGTTAAAACATAGCCAAACCCAACCAAAACATTCTAAGGACGACCACACCATGATCAATACAATCAAACCATAGTAGAAATCCTATTTACAAGGATTTGGCATGGTTTTTCTGGTTTATTCAAACTTTCTCTGGTTTTCCCCGGTTAACGTCCGATTTCGTCCGATCTCGTCCGATTTCGTCCGATCACGTCCGATTTCGTCCGTTTTGATATGTTTCGAATGGTTTAGCTCGTTTCAGCCGGATTTTGATGTGTATGACCATGTTTGAAAGTTATACGGTTAGTATATGCCAATGAAATTTTATATTGATGGAGGCATAAGTATTGAAGAACGGACTGACTTGGTTCTCGAAGCCCAAGATCGTGTGACGAAGAAGGCTTTCTTAAAATGGCCATAACTTCAGCACCGTAAGTTCGTTTTCAGCCCGTGACCTGTCAAAACGGCCGAAAGAACAAGAGCAACATCGCTGTAACCAACTTTAGGCTGGTTAAGGAATTTTGCAGGCCCAAAATTCCATTTTACTAGGCTTTTTCATTAGTTTTGTATATTATCCACCTTTGTAGGTTTCCCAAGGAAAATCAATATCATTGTTCTGTTGATCAGACAATGTTAAATGTTGTTGGAGCTCACTCGCATTTTTAATATCAACTGATGGTATGCCATCATGATTTCCTTGTCTAGTACTACCACAACTACATCACCAACTAATTTGCTACATTTAAATCTGGTTAAAACATAGCCAAACCCAACCAAAACATGCTAAAGACGACCACAAGAAGATCAATACAATCAAACCATAGTAGAAATCCTATTTCTAAGGATTTGGCATGGTTTGACCGGTTTATTTACCCTTTCTCCGGTTTTCCCCGGTTAACGTCCGATTTCGTCATGTTTCGAACGGTTTAGCTCGTTTCTGCCGGATTTGGATGTGTATGACCATGTTTGAAAGTTGTACAATTAGTATATGCCAATTAATTTGTATATTGATGGAGGAAAAAGTATTGAAAAGCGGACAGACTTGGTTCGCGAAGCCCAAGATCGTGTGTCGAAGAAGGCTTTCTTAAAATGGCCATAACTTCAGAACTGTAAGTTCGTTTTCAGCCCGTGACCTGTCAAAACGACCGAAAAAAAAGAGGAACATCACTGTAACCAACTTTTGTAGGTTAAGGAATTTTGATGGCCCAAAAAGCCATTTTACTATGCTTTTTTCATTAGTTTTGTATATTATCCACCTTTGTAGGTTTCCCAAGGAAAATCAATATCATTGTTCTGTTGATCAAACAATGTTAAATGTTGTTGGAGCTAACTCATATTTATAATATCAGTTGATGGTATGCCATCAAGATTTCCTTGTCTAGTAATACCACAACTACATCACCAACTAATTTGCTACATTCAAGTGTGGTTAAAACATAGCCAAACCCAACCAAAACATGCTAAAGACGACCAAAACATGATCAATACAATCAAACCATAGTAGAAATCCTATTTCCAAGGATTTGGCATGGTTTGCCCGGTTTATTCACACTTTCTCTAGTTTTGCCCGATTAACGTCCGATTTCGTCCGATCACGTCCGATTTCGTCCGTTTTGATATGTTTCGAACAGTTTAGCTCGTTTCAGCCTGATTTGGATGTATATGACCATGTTTGAAAGTTGTACAGTTGGTATATGTCAATGAAATTGTATATTGATGGAGGCAAAAGTATTGAAGAACGGACTGACTTGGTTCTCGAAGCCTAAGACCGTGTGACGAAGAAGGATCTCTTAAAATGGCCATAACTTCAGCACCGTAAGTTCGTTTTCAGCCCGTGACATGTCAAAACGACCGAAAAAACAAGAGGAACATTGCTGTAACCAACTTTAGGCTGGTTAAGGAATTTTGCAGGCCCAAAAACCCATTTTACTATGCTTTTTTCATTAGTTTTGTATATTATCCACCTTTGTAGGTTTCCTAAGGAAAATCAATATCATTGTTCTGTTGATCAGACAATGTTAAATGTTGTTGGAGCTCACTCGCATTTTTAATATCAACTGATGGTATGCCATCATGATTTCCTTGTCTAGTACTACCACAACTACATCACCAACTAATTTGCTACATTTAAATCTGGTTAAAACATAGCCAAACCCAACCAAAACATGCTAAAGACGACCACAACAAGATCAATACAATCAAACCATAGTAGAAATCCTATTTCTAAGGATTTGGCATGCTTTGACCGGTTTATTCACCCTTTCTCCGGTTTTCCCCGGTTAACGTCCGATTTCGTCATGTTTCGAACGGTTTAGCTTGTTTCTGCCGGATTTGGATGTGTATGACCATGTTTGAAAGTTGTACAATTAGTATATGCCAATTAATTTGTATATTGATGGAGGAAAAAGTATTGAAAAGCGGACAGACTTGGTTCGCGAAGCCCAAGATCGTGTGTCGAAGAAGGCTTTCTTAAAATGGCCATAACTTCAGAACTGTAAGTTCGTTTTCAGCCCGTGACCTGTCAAAACGACCGAAAAAAAGAGGAACATCACTGTAACCAACTTTTGTAGGTTAAGGAATTTTGATGGCCCAAAAAGCCATTTTACTATGCTTTTTTCATTAGTTTTGTATATTATCCACCTTTGTAGGTTTCCCAAGGAAAATCAATATCATTGTTATGTTGATCAATCAATGTTAAATGTTGTTGGAGCTAACTCGTATTTATAATATCAGTTGATGGTATGCCATCAAGATTTCCTTGTCTAGTAATACCACAACTACATCACCAACTAATTTGCTACATTCAAGTGTGGTTAAAACATAGCCAAACCTAACCAAAACATGCTAAAGACGACCAAAACATGATCAATACAATCAAACCATAGTAGAAATCCTATTTCCAAGGATTTGGCATGGTTTGCCCGGTTTATTCACACTTTCTCTGGTTTTGCCCGATTAACGTCCGATTTCGTCCGATCACGTCCGATTTCGTCCGTTTTGATATGTTTCGAACAGTTTAGCTCGTTTCAGCCTGATTTGGATGTATATGACCATGTTTGAAAGTTGTACAGTTGGTATATGTCAATGAAATTGTATATTGATGGAGGCAAAAGTATTGAAGAACGGACTGACTTGGTTCTCGAAGCCTAAGACCGTGTGACGAAGAAGGATCTCTTAAAATGGCCATAACTTCAGCACCGTAAGTTCGTTTTCAGCCCGTGACATGTCAAAACGACCGAAAAAACAAGAGGAACATTGCTGTAACCAACTTTAGGCTGGTTAAGGAATTTTGCAGGCCCAAAAACCCATTTTACTATGCTTTTTTCATTAGTTTTGTATATTATCCACCTTTGTAGGTTTCCCAAGGAAAATCAATATCATTGTTCTGTTGATCAAACAATGTTAAATGTTGTTGGAGCTCACTCGTATTTTTAATATCAATTGATGGTATGCCATCATGATTTCCTTGTCTAGTAATACCACAACTACATCACCAACTAATTTGTTACATTTAAATCTGGTTAAAACATAGTCAAACCCAACCAAAACATGCTAAAGACGACCACAACAAGATCAGTACAATCAAACCATAGTAGAAATCCTATTTCCAAGGATTTGGCATGGTTTGACCGGTTTATTTACCCTTTCTCCGGTTTCCCCGGTTAACGTCCGATTTCGTCATGTTTCGAACGGTTTAGCTAGTTTCAGCCGGATTTTGATGTGTATGACCATGTTTGAAAGTTGTACAGTTAGTATATGCCAATGAATTTGTATATTGATGGAGGCAAAAGTATTGAAGAACGGACTGACTTGGTTCTCGAAGCCCAAGATTGTGTGACGAAGAAGGCTTTCTTAAAATGGCCATAACTTCAGCACCGTAAGTTCGTTTTCAGCCCGTGACCTGTCAAAACGACCGAAAAAACAAGAGGAGCATCGCTGTAACTAACTTTAGGCTGGTTAAGAAATTTTGAAGGCCCAAAAAGCCATTTTACTATGATTTTTTATTAGATTTGTATATTATCCACCTTTGTAGGTTTCCCAAGGAAAATCAATATCATTTTTCTGTTTATCAAACAATGTTAAATGTTGTTGGAGCTCACTCGTATTTTTAATATCAATTGATGGTATGCCATCATGATTTCCTTGTCTAGTAATACCACAACTACATCAACAACTAATTTGCTACATTCAAGTCTGGTTAAAACATAGCCAAACCCAACCAAAACATGCTAAAGACGACCACAACATGATCAATACAATCAAACCATAGTAGAAATCCTATTTCCATGGATTTGGCATGGTTTGCCTGGTTTATTCACACTTTCTCCGGTTTTCCCCGGTTAACGTCCGATTTCGTCCGATTACGTCCGATTTCGTCAGATCACGTCCGATTTCGTCCGTTTTGATATGTTTTGAAGGTTTAGCTCGTTTCAGCCGGATTTTGATGTGTATGACCATGTTTGAAAGTTGTACAGTTAGTATATGCCAATGAAATTGTATATTGATGGAGGCAAAAGTATTGAAGAACGGACTGACTTGGTTCTCGAAGCCCAAGATCGTGTGACGAATAAGGCTTTCCTAAAATGGACATAACTTCAGCACCGTAAGTTCGTTTTTAGCCCGTGACCTGTCAAAACCACCGAAAAAACAAGAGGAACATCGCTGGAACCAACTTTAGGCTGGTTAAGGAATTTTGAAGGCCCAAAAAGCCATTTTACTATGCTTTTTTAATTAGTTATGTATATTATCCACCTTTGTAGGTTTCCCAAGGAAAATCAATATCATTTTTCTGTGGATCAAACAATGTTAAATGTTGTTGGAGCTCACTCGTATTTTTAATATCAATTAATGGTATACCATCATGATTTCCTTGTCTAGTAATACCACAACTACATCAACAACTAATTTGATACATTCAAGTCTGGTTAAAACATAGCCAAACCCAACCAAAACATTCTAAAGACGACCACACCATCATCAATACAATCAAACAATAGTAGAAATCCTATTTCCAAGGATTTGGCATGGTTTGCCTGGTTTATTCACACTTTCTCCGGTTTTCCCCGGTTAACGTCCGATTTCGTCCGATCTCGTCCGATTTCGTCCGATCACGTCCGATTTCGTCCGTTTTGATATGTTTCTAATGGTTTAGCTCGTTTCAGCCGGATTTTGATGTGTATGACCATGTTTGAAAGTTATACGGTTAGTATATGCCAATGAAATTGTATATTGATGGAGGCATAAGTATTGAAGAACGGACTGACTTGTTTCTCGAAGCCCAAGATCGTGTGACGAAGAAGGCTTTCTTAAAATGGCCATAACTTCAGCACCGTAAGTTCGTTTTCAGCCTGTGACCTGTCAAAACGACCGAAAAACAAGAGGAACGTCGCTGTAACCAACTTTAGGCTGGTTAAGTAATTTTGATGTCCCAAAAAGCCATTTTAATATGCTTTTTTCATTAGTTTTGTATATTATCCACCTTTGTAAGTTTCCCAAGGAAAATCAATATCATTTTTCTGTTGATCAAACAATGTTAAATGTTGTTGGAGCTCACTCGAATTTTTAATATCAATTGATGGTGTGCCATCATGATTTCCTTGCCTAGTAATACCACAACTACATCAACAACTAATTTGCTACATTCAAGTCTGGTTAAAACATAGCCAAACCCAACCAAAACATGCTAAAGACAACCACAACCTGATCAATAGAATCAAACCATGGTAGAAATCCTATTTCCAAGGATTTGGCATGGTTTTCCTTGTTTATTCACACTTTCTCCGGTTTTCCCCGGTTAACGTCCGATTTCGTCCGATTTCGTCCAATCACGTCCGATTTCGTCCGTTTTGATATGTTTCGAACGGTTTAGCTCGTTTCAGCCGGATTTTGATGTGTATGACCATGTTTGAAAGTTGTACAGTTAGTATATGCCAATGAAATTGTATATTGATTGAGGCATAAGTATGGAAGAATGGAATGACTTGGTTCTCGAATACCAAGATCGTGTGACGAAGAAGGCTTTCTTAAAATGGCCATAAATTCAGCACTGTAAGTTCATTTTCAGCCTGTGACCTGTCAAAACGACCGAAAAAACAAGAGGAACGTCGTTGTAACCAACTTTAGGCTGGTTAAGGAATTTTAAAAGGCCCAAAAAACCATTTTACTATGCTTTTTTCATTAGTTTTGTATATTATCCACCTTTGTAAGTTTCCCAAGGAAAATTAATATCATTTTTCTGTTGATCAAACAATGTTAAATGTTGTTGGAGCTCACTCATATTTTTAATATCAATTGATGGTATGCCATCATGATTTCCTTGTCTAGTAATACCACAACTACATCAACAACTAATTTGTTACATTCAAGTCTGGTTAAAACATAGCCAAACCCAACCAAAACATGCTAAAGACGACCACAACATGATCAATACAATCAAACCATGGTAGAAATCCTATTTCCAAGGATTTGGCATGGTTTGCCTGGTTTATTCACACTTTACTCCGGTTTTCCCCGGTTAACATCCGATTTCATCCGATCACGTCCGATTTCTTCCGTTTTGATATGTTTCGAACGGTTTAGCTCGTTTCAACCGGATTTTGAAGTGTATGACCATGTTTGAAAGTTGTACGGTTAGTATATGCTAATGAAATTTTATATTGATTGAGGCATAAGTATGGAAGAACGGGCTGACTTGGTTCTCGAAGCCCAAGATCGTGTGACGAAGAAGGCTTTCTTAAAATGGCCATAACTTCAGCACCGTAAGTTCGTTTTCAGCCTGTGACCTGTCAAAAGGACCGAAAAATAAGAGGAACGTCGGTGTAACCAACTTTAGGATGGTTAAGGAATTTTGAAGGCCCAAAAAGCCATTGGACTATGCTTTTTTCATTAGTTTTGTATATTATCCACCTTTGTAGGTTTCCCAAGGAAAATCAATATCATTTTTCTGTTGATCAAACAATATTAAATGTTGTTGCAGCTCACTCGTATTTTAATATCAGTTGATGGAATGCCATCATGATTTCCTTGTCTAGTAATACCACAACTACATCAACAACTAATTTGCTACATTCAAGTCTGGTTAAAACATAGCCAAAACCAGCCAAAACATGCTAAAGACGACCACAACATGATCAATACAATCAAACCATAGTAGAAATCCTATTTCCAAGGATTTGGCATGGTTTGCCTGGTTTATTCACACTTTCTCCGGTTTTCCCCGGTTAACGTCCGATTTCGTCCGATTACGTCCGATTTCGTCAGATCACGTCCGATTTCGTCCGTTTTGATATGTTTCGAACGGTTTAGCTCGTTTCAGCCGGATTTTGATGTGTGTGACCATGTTTGAAAGTTGTACAGTTAGTATATGCCAATGGAATTGTATATTGATGGAGGCAAAAGCATTGAAGAACGGACTGACTTGGTTCTCGAAGCCCAAGATCGTGTGATGAAGAAGGCTTTCTTAAAATGGCCATAACTTCAGCACCGTAAGTTCGTTTTTAGCCCGTGACCTGTCAAAACCACCGAAAAAACAAGAGGAACATCGCTGTAACCAAGTTTAGGCTGGTTAAGGAATTTTGGAGGCCCAAAAAGCCATTTTACTATGCTTTTTTAATTAGTTTTGTATATTATCCACCTTTGTAGGTTTCCCAAGGAAAATCAATATCATTTTTCTGTTAATCAAACAATGTTAAATGTTGTTGGAGCTCACTCGTATTTTTAATATCAATTGATGGTATGCCATCATGATTTCCTTGTCTAGTAATACCACAACTACATCAACAACTAATTTGCTACATTCAAGTCTGGTTAAAACGTAGCCAAACCCAACCAAAACATGCTAAAGACGACCACAACATGATCAATACAATCAAACCATAGTAGAAATCCCATTTCCAAGGATTTGGCATGGTTTGCCTGGTTTATTCAAACATTCTCCGGTTTTCCCCGGTTAACGTCCGATTTCGTCCGATTACGTCCGATTTCGTCAGATCACGTCCGATTTCGTCCGTTTTGATATGTTTCGAACGGTTTAGCTCGTTTCAGCCGGATTTGGATGTGTATGACCATGTTTGAAAGTTGTATAGTTAGTATATGCCAATGAAATTGTATATGATGGAGGCAAAAGTATTGAAGAACGGACTGACTTGGTTCTCGAAGCCCAAGATCGTGTGACGAAGAAGGCTTTCTTAAAATGGCCATAACTTCAGCACCGTAAGTTCGTTTTTAGCCCGTTCCTGTCAAAACCACAGAAAAAACAAGAGGAACATCGCTGTAACCAACTTTAGGCTGGTTAAGGAATTTTGAAGGCCCAAAAATCCATTTTACTATGCTTTTTTAATTAGTTTTGTATATTATCCACCTTTGTAGGTTTCCCAAGGAAAATCAATATCATTTTTATGTGGATCAAACAATGTTAAATGTTGTTGGAGCTCACTCGTATTTTTAATATCAATTAATGGTATACCATCATGATTTCCTTGTCTAGTAATACCACAACTACATCAACAACTAATTTGATACATTCAAGTCTGGTTAAAATATAGCCAAACCCAACCAAAACATTCTAAAGACGACCACACCATGATCAATACAATCAAACCATAGTAGAAATCCTATTTCCAAGGATTTGGCACGGTTTGCCTGGTTTATTCACACTTTCTCCGGTTTTCCCCGGTTAACGTCCGATTTCACCCGATCTCGTCCGATTTCGTCCGATCACGTCCGATTTCGTCCGTTTTGATATGTTTCGAATGGTTTAGCTCGTTTCAGCCGGATTTTGATGTGTATGACCATGTTTGAAAGTTATACGGTTAGTATATGCCAATGAAATTGTATATTGATGGAGGCATAAGTATTGAAGAACGGACTGACTTGGTTCTCGAAGCCCAATATCGTGTGACGAAGAAGGCTTTCTTAAAATGGCCATAACTTCAGCACCGTAAGTTTGTTTTCAGCCCGTGACCTGTCAAAACGACCGAAAAAAAGAGGAACGTCGTTGTAACCAACTTTAGGCTGGTTAAGTAATTTAGAAGGCCCAAAAAGCCATTTTACTATGATTTTTTCATTAGTTTTGTATATTATCCACCTTTGTAGGTTTCCCAAGGAAAATCAATATCATTTTTCTGTTGATCAAACAACGTTAAATGTTGTTGGAGCTCACACGAATTTTTAATACCAATTGATGGTATGCCATCATGATTTCCTTGCCTAGTAATACCACAACTACATCAACAACTAATTTGCTACATTCAAGTCTGGTTAAAACATAGCCAAACCCAACCAAAACATGCTAAAGACGACCACAACATGATCAATACAATCAAACCATGGTAGAAATCCTATTTCCAAGGATTTGGCATGGTTTGCCTAGTTTATTCACACTTTCTCCGGTTTTCCCCGGTTAACGTCCGATTTCGTCCGATTACGTCCGATTTCGTCCGATCACGTCCGATTTCGTCCGTTTTGATATGTTTCGAACGGTTTAGCTCGTTTCAGCCGGATTTTGATGTGTATGACCATGTTTGAAAGTTGTACAGTTAGTATGTAACACCCTATTTCGGAAATGGAAATATCACAGTAATTATGGTGTGTCATCAAAGCATACAAGGTAAAATGTCTAAACATTACTTGACCATATAAAGGAAAATACCGGAATCAAACATCGATAGTCCAAAAGTAAAGCTCATCACACACAAACATAGTATAATAAAAGAAAATGACTAAACAATGTCCAAAGCATAAGTATCAAAAGAAAGGAAATGCATAATGTAAAGAAGGCTAGACAGCTTCCAGTCCATATGCACGTACTCTTAGTGTCTACGAGCGTCCCTGAGTACCTGCCGTTTTGGGAACATAGAAAAGGAAAACAGCTAAGCAATACGCTCAGTGCACGGATGTACAATAAAGCATGAATAGAATAAGCATATAACATAATAACAGCGGAAGAAAACTAAGTCCCGAGTAACCTGGTTAAGTCTTAATAAAACTGGTTTTATAGTTTGAAAGTCTTATGTTTATCCTATAAAAACTGTTTGTCATATTTTACCGTTAGCCAATATAGGTCATGAAAATCCACCGTACATGAATAATTGGAGGGGTGACCTCATCATGCAAATTAAAGGGGCTGCCTCTAATTTAATATACTGGTTTATGGGTAGGAGGGATCAGCTCCTTGTGAAGGATGCAAGGCACACACCACATTCACCATGTAATCCTGAATAAAAACATGTAACTAGGATGCAACCATACGCCCCACATGATAAATATAAATAAATGGCCAAAAGCTGAAGGGACGCCACGAGCAATCACTCCGCCGTGGTGAAGTCATAACTTCAGTGCCTCTAATGTTATGGTTATGTTACCTCCATAACTAGGTGAAACTGGTCATGCATGTATATGGCTATAGGTAATCATATTTAAACATAAGCAATCAAACTCATACTTATACTACGGGAAAACAGTTGGCTGCATACGGGGAATCCTAATAAGGAAAGAATGTCCATACTGAAAAGACGGGAATCCGTACCTTATGTCCAGTGAACGAGAAAGACGAATTGCGAGAATCCTACTTCCGAATCACTAGTGCTACATAAATACGTACATGAATAAGTATCTGCTTACTAAATACATAGCTAGTTTTATGTCATGTCTTAGCTTATTTTATATGTTCTTACTATGTTTTACTGTTTAAAGCCTTAAACTGTGTTAAATCTTATATTCTGTTCATTCTGATTAAGTATTTCTGATATTTCATGTGTTATTATATTTAATGTGTAATAATAAGTAACTTTCCAAAAATAGCAGGTTTCCTAAAAAAGAAAGTTTCCAAAAATAGAAAGTTTCCAAAAATAGAAAGTTACCAAAAATAGAAAGTTTCCAAAAATAGAAAGTTTCCAAAAATAGAAAGTATCCAAAAATAGAAAGTTTCTAAAAATAGATTTACTGCTTAAAATAGATAAGTTTCTAAAAATAGAAAGTTTCCATAAATAGATTTGCTGCCTTAATTAAATAAGTTTCCATAAATAGATTAGCTGCCTTAAATAAATAAGTTTCTAAAAAAATAGCTGGTTTCCATAAATAAATTAGCTGCCTTATTTAATTAAGTTTCTAAAAATAGAAAGTTTCTATAATTAGAAATAAGCTGGTTAAAAAAGCTAAGTATATAAGCCTAAGTGTTTTTCATGATTATTTTCTAAGTCATATGATATATTGTATAGTTTAATAATTATTTCATGTAATTTAATTAAACTATAGGTTATAATATTTAATTAAAGTATAACATGTTTTTAATTAAATACTTAGGTTAAAATATGTATTATTAAATATTAATAATATAACCTAAGTCATGTTAATTAATTAATTATATCCATGGTTTTTAAAATAATTAATTAATTATAAGTCTTAATAATATAAATACTTAGGTTAAAATAATTTCATGATTATTAATAATTAAATAACCTAAGTCATGTTATTAAATTAATCACATCTTTATTAATTTAATTTTAACATAAGTTCATAACATAAAAAAACTAACATGAACCATGAACCGGATCTAAGCTTAAAAACATGAACCAGACATGAATCGACACCGTACCCCGAACCAAATCGAGGTACCCCTTGCTGCCGTGGGACCCACACGCACCAACCATGACCATATGGTCTTGGTGGTGGTCAGCTAAGCAAACCGAAACCCCTTTGGGGTCGGTTGCAGCCTGCGGCCAAAACAAAACACCCCTTAAAACGACCCTTTGATTTAATTAATCACCAAAACATATTAGATCTATGATTAATTAATATGTTTTTATAAAACATCACATGTTCATAATTAATAAAAAGATTAAATTAAAAGAAAAGGTTTAAAAGGTTTTTACCGAATTCGTGGATCAAGAGAATGAAGAACAAACACGAACAATCAACAAATCTTCAAGATCAAAGATCAAAGAATCACCTTGTATGGTGATTTAAGGGTGGCGGCACAAAGAGAGGAGGAAGAGAGGGTTTTAGGTTTTTCTTGAAATCTTCTGTAAAGTGATTTTGAGTAGTAAAAATTAATTAACCCCCCTTTAGTAAAAATTGACAATGGGCTTGGCCCATTGTCCTTGTTTGGCCGCGGGTGGGGAGCCCCACATGGGGTTCCCGTACCTTGTTCCGTGTCTCGTTATTTAGTTACTCGTTTGTGTTTATTTATGTTCGTGTTTTAAATGTTCTTGTTATGTAAATACCGTAATCTAATATATTTAATTACGCTCGTAATAAATATATATACGTAATTAATAATAGCTCGTGTTTTAATTACGTTCATGATTTCATGATCGCATGTTCGTGATTAATTATCGTTAAATAATTATTAAGTGATCGTTCATATAAAATACTTATCGTGTTCTAACACGTACGTAATACGTAAACTCCTAACACGTAATCGTAATCATGCTATATTAGGAAATTTTCAACTAGTACGTACGATCCTAAGGGTACTATGCATGGTAAAAGCATACGGGTTTTACAACTCTTCCCCCCTAAAAAGAATAATTCGTCCCTGAATTATAGATAAAGTAAACTGGAAAAGAAGAACATACCCGAATTCAAAATATGAAATGAGGGTAAGAAGCCCGGATAGACTCCTCCGTTTCCCAAGTGGCTTCCCGCTCGGTATGATCCCTCCATAGAATCTTGACGAATGGAATCGTCTTCTATCTCATGACTCGTTCTTGCCTATCAAGAACTCGTTCGGGTTCTTCTATAAAAGTGAGATCTTCACGTATCTGTTCCAGTGGATACTGAACCATGTGAAGGGGATGATATTGGTACCCTCTGAGTAAGGACACATGAAACACATTGTGCACATGCGAAAGCTGCGGAGGTAACGCCAATCGGTAAGATACTTCACCGACTCGTTCAATGATATCAAACGGTCCGATGAAACGAGGACTGAGCTTCCTTTTAATACCGAAGCGTTTAACACCACGTGCCGGCGAAACCTTAAGGAAGACGTGATCTCCTACGTTAAAGTGTAAATCCCTACGATGCTTATCGGCGTAACTCTTTTGACGTGACCGTGCCTCCAGAATCTTCTTCTTAGCTACTGTGATCTTCTCATTTGTCATCTCTATGATTTTCGGTCCTTCGAGTGTTCGCTCGCCAACCTGATCCCAGCAGATTGGGGCGCGACACTTCCTGCCATACAACATCTCAAATGGAGCACATTTGATGCTTGCGTGCCAGCTGTTGTTGTATGCAAACTCCACCAAACAGATGTATTCGTCCCAATCACCCGTCCATTCCAACGCACTTGACCTCAACATATCTTCCAATGTCTGAATGGTTCGCTCCGACTGTCCGTCCGTTTGGGGATGAAAAGCCGTGCTCAGCTTAAGTTGTATACCCCAAGCTTTCTGCAGACTTTTCCAAAAGCGCGAAGTGAATCGAGGATCTCTGTCTGAGACGATGCTAGATGGTGCACCGTGGAGTCTCATGATCTCTCGTCTGTACGTATCTGCGAGTTTACTGACCGGATCTTCCTTGCGGATCGGTAAGAAATGAGCTGATTTGGTAAGTCGATCAACGATAACCCAAATCGCATCGTGCTTCCTTTTGGTAGGCAGAAGACCGGTAACAAAATCCATGGTGATTTTGTCCCACTTCCACTCTGGAATATCTAACGGTTGAAGGAGACCGCCAGATCGCTGATGCTCGATCTTAACCTGCTGGCAGGTAAGACATTTGGAGACGTAAGTGGCTACATCCTGTTTCATACCACTCCACCAAAAGTACTGTTTGATGTCATGGTACATTTTAGTCGAACCATGATGTATCGAGAATGGGGAGCCATAAGCTTCAGCTAACAAAGCTTCCCGGAGTTCTTGGTCATCAGGAACACAAAGTCTAGTAACCTGCCATACGATACCATCTGCATCTACTCTGAATTCTGTCTGCTTCTCCAAATTCTGTACAATCGCCCAGATTTCTCCGTCATCCTTCTGAGCTTCCTTGATCTTAGATAGCAACTCGGGTTCTACTCTAAGATTAGCCCAGTAACCGTGCTGTCCACGTACCATGTACTCGATGTCTAGTCGCTCCAAGTATCTTATGATTTCCTCTTTGATTCTAATGCCGTTGATCATTTCGGACTTCCTGCTAAGAGCATCTGCTACTACATTTTCCTTTCCGGGATGATACTGTAGATTAATTTCATAATCCTTCAACAACTCTAACCATCTCCTTTGCCTCATGTTTAATTCACTCTGAGTGAAGATATACTTCAAGCTCTTGTGGTCCGTGAAAATATCACATGATTCTCCATATAAGTAGTGCCTCCATATCTTTAATGCAAACACGACTGCAGCAAGTTCCAGATCGTGCGTGGGGTAATTTTCTTCATAAGGCTTAAGCTGCCATGAAGCGTACGCGATCACTTTCCCATGTTGCATGAGAACACAGCCAAGTCCCTTCCCCGATGCATCGCTGTAGATTTGAAATCCACCCGTACCAGATGGTAGAGTAAGAATAGGTGCAGATACTAGCTTCTGCTTCAGGTCTTCAAAGCTCTTCTCTCGATCTTCAGTCCAGACGAATTTCTCCCCTTTCTGCATCAGTTTGGTCAATGGTAGTGCTAGGCGGGAAAAGTTCTCCACGAATCTACGGTAATAGCCAGCTAAGCCTAAGACACTGCGGACTTCCGTCGGTGATGTCGGCCTTGGCCACTTAGTAATGGCCTCAACCTTCGCTGGATCCATAGTGATTCCTTCTGCTGATACAATGTGACCTAAGAATGCCACCTTGTCTAACCAGAACTCACACTTGGAGAATTTAGCATACAGCTGCTTCTGGCGAAGAATTTGTAATACCGTACGAAGATGGTCTTTGTGTTCCTCCTTGGACTTTGAGAAAATTAGGATGTCATCGATGAAGACAATGACGAACTTGTCCAGAAATTCATGGAAGATTCTGTTCATCAGATCCATGAACACTGCTGGAGCATTTGTCAGGCCAAATGGCATAACTACAAACTCGTAGTGGCCATAGCGGGTACGAAAAGCAGTCTTAGCGATGTCCTGCTCCTTGACCCGTAGCTGATGATAGCCTGACCTAAGATCAATCTTGGAGAAGTGTTTGGCCCCTTGAAGTTGGTCAAACAGATCGTCAATGCGTGGCAGTGGATACCTATTCTGAATGGTAATCTTGTTGAGCTCGCGATAGTCTATGCAAAGACGCATACTGCCGTCCTTCTTCTTAACAAATAAGACCGGTGCGCCCCATGGAGATGCGCTCGGTCGAATGAAACCTCGTTCAAGAAGTTCTTGCAGTTGATCCTTCAGCTCTATGGGAGCCATGCGATAAGGAGCCTTGGAGATTGGTTCAGCTCCTGGAACCAGCTCGATACTGAATTCCACTTCTCGTGCAGGTGGTATGCCTGGAAGTTCTGCTGGAAACACATCTTGGAATTCCGACACTATTGGTTGATCCTGAATCGATGGAGATTCAGCATCCATGTCGTGAACCGTAGCTAGATAACCCTCGCAGCCATGTGACAGTAGTGCACGCACTTGCAGGGTGGATATGACTTGTACAGACCGTCTGGGTATGAACCCATTATGAATGTACTCTGGTGCATTGACATCACCGAAGATGACTCGATATGAATGGCAGTCTATGGTAGCATAATACTTGGATAGCCAATCCATGCCTAAAATCATGTCGAAGTCATTCATGTCCAGCGGAAGTGCGTCGACAGGTCGAACCTTATCATCAAATTCTAAGGGAAGACTCTTGTATACATGGGTGATTAATACAGAGTCCCTCAAAGGCGTGGAAATAGTAAGCCTATTTTCTAGTGGCAAGGGAGGCATCCTAATGTTCTTAGCATAAGCAGTAGAAATAACCGAGTGAGTAGCACCCGTATCGAAAAGAACACATGCAGCGCGACCATACATATACAAGATTCCAGTGATGGTACCTGTAGACTTGTTGGCCTGGTCTCGAGATGTCGTGTAGACACGCCCGGTAGTAGGAGGCGGCTTGGTATCAGCATGTCCCGATGTACCCTCCATCTCGCCCTTACGACAATCCTTCATAATATGGCCAGGAAGACAACACTTGAAGCATGCATCAGTATTACGGCGACATGGTCCTGGGTGCCTACGGTGGCAAGTAGAGCAAAGAGGAAGAGTGTATCCTCCAGCAGGTGCTCTGGCTGGCTGAGGACCTGATAAAAACATTTCACATAAGACATGATAGTTGGGTACAAAGGACAAAGCGGATAATCGTAGGATTGAATACCAGTGATAGTTGGACGGCTAGGCTGCGAACCTCTCTGGTTCTGGTCCCTATCGTTTCCATGGTTCCTGGTAGAAGTTTGCTAAAGTGTCAGAATATGAGTTATAACATAAACATAAGGAATTTTGTAAGTATTAGGACCTGCTGTTGTTGGATTGCCCGGCGTTGTTACGGTAATTGTCATTACCGCCACGCTTATCCGTAGCAGAACGGTCGTTAGTCTGACCGTTCCCTTGGGCTGATGAGGCTGCTGCTGAGTAGCCGGCTGAGACCGGTCCCCAGTTTTTTGCCTGGAAGATACAGTTAAAGAGATGATTAATTGACATATGGAAAGTATACGGATTGGTCACCACTTGAATACGAATGTTTACCTCTTGTCGGGTCTTTCAGCTTCCCCGAACTCATCCCTCTCCTGCAGCATCTCCAGTTTTCATGCTGCATCGGCCACTTGTGCTACAGTGTTGAACGTAGCACACACCAGATTGTTTGCGACCGATGTGCGAAGAGCCCATCTGAAGTGATGTGCCTGCTCTTCAGGAGTACCTGCTGCCGCACCAAGGAAACTAGCCAAGCGAAGAAAGCGCTGCATAAACTCGTTGCTATTCTCCTTAGCTCTCTGACGGATCCCATGTTACTCTCTCTTGAGCTTGTCCTGCTCAGCCTTGGGAAAGAACTGCTCCATCACCCTGTCCTTGAACTGAGCCTAAGTCAAACCAGCAACCCACTCATCACCACCTTCAGATTGCATCAATGCTAACCACCAGTTGAGTACATCGCCTTCGAACCGATAGCATGCCAACCTCGCCTTGTATGCGGGGTCACAGCCCATAGCGTTGAAAATCTTCTCGATGTGAGCCAACCAGCTTTCAGCATCGCTGGGGCTATCTGTCTTCTCAAAAGTGCGAGGGCGGAGCTTGTTGAATCTCTCCAGCCATATTGCTAATGTCACTAGAGGAGGAGGAGGAGGTGGCTCATTGTGCTGCTGATTGTTGGCAGCTTGAACTTCAGCCCGGATGTCATTCCTCAGTTGAGGAAGCAAGGCTTGCATGGCAGCCTGAATTGCGGCATTGAGCTGCTCCTGTTCGCGTGTGAGAACCATCTGACAGTATAACATAAAACATATGATTAACCAGATCAAAACATAAAATATAAATACATACATGAAAAAAAAATTATACTAAAATTTCACGAGAAAAATTTTATGCAAGAAAATTTTGTGTATGAATGCATGATGCAGTTTTATGAAAACTTTTGTATGCTCGAGAGTGAAGGCCTCTGGTCAGTTCACCCAAAACAAAGACATTGCGAGGGGACGCCTATGGGTCGGTCCCAAATCTAAAAGTTTCGACAAAACACATGCGACTAAATAGGGCCAGTCCTGTACCAACCATTACTTAGTCAAAAACCCTGCAACAATGACATGTATATGTATGCTTAAAAATGATGAATGCATGAAAACAACTGTCAGTTCTAGGAAGACCGTAGTGACTACCCACTAATCACAGGTCATATTTGAGAGCCTACAGGTCGAAGCCTTGGCTCTGATACCATAATTGTAACAACCCATTTTGGAAATGGAAATATCACAGTAATTATGGCGTGTCATCAAAGTATACAAGGTAAAATGTCTAAACATTACTTGAACATATAAAGGAAAATACCGGAATCAAACATCGGTAGTCCAAAAGTAAAGCTCATCACACACAAACATAGTATAATAAAGGAAAAGGACTAAACAATGTCCAACGCATAAATATCAAAAGAAAGGAAATGCATAATGTAAAGAAGGCTAGACAGCTTCCAGTCCATATGCACGTACTCTTAGTGTCTACGAGCGTCCCTGAGTACCTGCCGTTTTGGGAACATAGAAAAGGAAAACGGCTGAGCAATACGCTCAGTGCACGGATGTACAATAAAGCATGAATAGAATAAGCATATAACATAATAACAGCGGAAGAAAACTAAGTCCCGAGTAACCTGGTTAAGTCTTAATAAAACTGGTTTTATAGTTTGAAAGTCTTATGTTTATCTTATAAAAACTGTTTGTCATATTTTACCGTTAGCCAATGTAGGTCATAAAAATCCACCGTGCATGAATAATTGGAGGGGTGACCTCATCATGCAAATTAGAGGGGCTGCCTCTAATTTAATATACTGGTTTATGGGTAGGAGGGATCAGCTCCTTGTGAAGGATGCAAGTCACACACCACATTCACCATGTAATCCTGAATAAAAACATGTAACTAGGATGCACCCATACGCCCCACATGATAAATATAAATAAATGGCCAAAAGCTGAAGGGACGCCACGAGCAATCACTCCGCCGTGGTGAAGTCATAACATCAGTGCCTCTAATTTTATGGTTATGGTACCTCCATAACTAGGTGAAACTAGTCATGTATGTATATGTCTATAGGTAATCATATTTAAACATAAGCAATCAAACTCATACTTATACTACGAGAAAACAGTTGGCTGCATATGGGGAATCCTAATAAGGAAAGAATGTCCATACTGAAAGGACGGGAATCCGTACCTTATGTCCAGTGGACGAGAAAGACGAACTGCGAGAATCCTACTTCCGAATCACTAGTGCTACATAAATACGTACATAAATAAGTATCTGCTTACTAAATACATAGCTGGTTTTATGTCATGTCTTAGTGTTGATCCCAAACTTAGATCGATTAGCTTTGTGTATACGAGATTAGATCAAGTATAACACGTAGAGAAACCTTTGTATATGCTTTGTGAATCTAAGTGTTATGCGGAATTTAACACTTAAACAAGAACACACAAGATATAAACAAACTTTCACTTTGATTATCAATGTCGAACTTGCTTACAATGAAAGATGTTTATGAACGAGAACTTATGTAAAACTTGATATTGAACATTAACCTAAAGGCCTTCTTTTATAGACTAAGAAGCCTTGTACAATAAGCTACGTATCAACTATTCTAGGTAAAGATAAACATAGAAAATACATTGTCGTTTCTATCCTTACTAGAAGTATTCTAGAATATAATAAACGTATAGATCATATCTTCCATCAGTGCTTGTCTTTAATGTTGTCAACGCTTGACTTCAACTTGTCAACGCTTGAGTTGTCAGCGCTTGTTTTGTTCTTGTCAACGCTTGAATTGTTCTTGTCAGCGCTCAAGTGATCTGGCCTTAATTTATTCCCAACAATCCTCCCCTAAACTTGATATCCACTCTAATGATCAAGTTTTTGAATAAACATTAAGAACTTGGAGGAGTCTGACAAATCTTCTCATATTGGTAATGAATAAATCTGATCAAATTCTTTGCCACATCACTTGTATAATCTATCTCCAGCTGAGTGTCCTTCATCTTTTCCAAAACAGCTTTGGATATGAAATACTGAGCATCCACAAGTAAATACTCAGCAAACTTTGTAGAGCTCAAATGGTATACACCAGCAGCTGAATATAACCTCCATTGAAGACAACTGAGGTCATCTTCAAGATCCTTCTATATTTCAGGATCTTCCTCTTTTGTCCCACACATTCTTTTGAATGTGGTTCAAAGTTTTATTCCATTAGCTGAAGTTGGTGCTTCAGCCTCATACTTGGTCTCTAGTAACCTCCAAAGGTCCACCAAGTCTTCTCTATCACAACTTGCAAATAAAGATATGAGAGTGGTAAAAGTGTGTACCTCCTTGCCAAATCTGCCAATCTTCCAGAATCCACATTCATCCTCATCATAACTCACAATTGGATTCCTGGAATCTAATGGTAACACCTGCACCATATCTGAAGCTTCTAATGGGGAGAGCTTGAGGCTCTTTCTTATGACTGCTTCACTTGGATATAGTGGATCCATATCTTTTGGAAACTCAAGTTTAAATCCCTTCTTCACTGGCCTGGGAACTATCATAGCTTTCTTGATTTCCATTTCTTCTACAAGTTGCTCCTTTCTTTCATCTGAAAGACGTCTGAGAGTGTTTGCTTCCTACACTCTCACCTAAATAGGATAAGCCCTATGTTCCAACTCATCAAATGTCAAAGCCTTCAACTTCTGATGTGTCCATCCAACTCCATGACATCTGAGCAACATAAAGTAGAGCTCTCTTCTATCCCTTTTCAATTCTGAGAGAATATTGCTTGCCTTGTGCTTCAAAATCACCTTACAATCCTTCTGAACTCTAAGAAGAAGCTCCAAACCCCATATTTGATCTGAAATGGTCAAGTCTGGATTATGCATGCAGCTTTCTTCCCAAGAATTGTACATTTGAACCACCTCTGGCATATCAAAGTCAACCTGCAATTTCAATTCTCTCAACTTTTCCCTAGCAAGCTCATCACCATACTCAAGCCTTTCAGGTTCTATAATCATCACACTTGAGTCTGAGCTAGCTCCTTCACTTTCTTCTTCAGAAGTCACAACAAATGGTGACTTTTCCTTTTCACCTTGTTCCATCATTTGTTCAGCCAATCTTCTATCAAATTCAACTTGAGCTGCATCCTTTGGAACAATTTCTTCTACCAATTTACCCTTACCCTTATCTGATGGTGCAATGGTTGGTAAGGTAGATGGTAATACCTGAGTAGAAACTTCCTTGATGATAGATGATGACTGGAATACATCACCTTCATGTGCAGGTCTGTCAATGCCCAAATTTCCTCTATCAGCGCCCAAAATACTTCTATCAGCGTCCAAATTTGTCTTGTCAACGCTCAAATATTTTCCCTCAGCGCCTTGTGTAACCTCTCTCAACATAGCTGTAAATGATAAATTTAGATTGGTTGGAGAGATTAAGGACGTATCAAAACCTGTTTGTTCCTTCAAAGTTGTAAGGGCTTCAGCAACATCCATTGATTGACCATCTTGGCTACCCTTATCACTCAGATTTCTTTGATCTTCCTCCCCTTTGGAAGACTCCTCCATACCCCTCCTAGCATGATCACTCTCCAAAACAACAATCCTCTCCCTCAATTGCTTGAGTTCAAGGCCGTGAGAGCTGACAATTTGTACTAAGTCTGCATTTTGCTTTTGCAAGCTAATGCAGACTGCCGTCAATTCCAAAAGAGTCATTGGTTCCAGACTGCCCTCTTCTGAAATGGGGATTTGACCTCCCAAGTCAGATTCATTGGGCATGGATGAGGACTTAATTATGGTGGGACTGCCTTGGCCAGCCTCTAAGCCAGAACCAATAGTCCCAGCCTCATCCAGGTCACCAGCCACACTTGTGGTGGTGGTTCTCTCTGCTTCATGGCTAGGACCACCAGAGGAGAACACTCCAGTAGTCCTTTGGCGTTTTATCAACCTATATTCAGGTGGTGTGGAAGATGGTGTGGAAGAATGGGTAGATGTGGGTTGGTTAAGGGGTGTTTGGGATTGTGAAGGTTGTGTGTCAGCGTTGGAAATAGGCACATCAACGCCAACATTTGATGTGTCAGCGTCAAAGGGTTCTTGGTCAATTTGCATTTGGTCAGGTGAGGGTAAAGGTTCAGGAATGGGTTCAAGTTGTGGTTGAGGGTCAATTTGAGGTTGGGGGTCTGGTTGGGGTTGTGTTGCTGCAATAACAGCAAGCATGGTTGGGGTTAAAGGTAAGTCTCTATGGGGTGGTGAATTCATCTTCGTAAAAATAGCTTTCTTTTGCTCAGGGATATTATAAAAATCATTGTGATCCCTTGAGCAGTAACCTTGATCATCAAAAATCATTTGCAGAAAACGGGGATAAGCTAAAGTCATTTTTGTCCCCTTGTTTTTACACATCCCTTCAAAAATCAATTTAGAATAGTTATATTTTTGCCCTGTTGCAATGCACAAAATAGCACTGGCAATGGATCTATTAATCTCATTGTGTGCAGTACATTTGGGACTCAAACGTTGAAGGAGGATGTGGATGAGGTACTTCCAGGCTGGGGGAAATTCCTGCTTATGATACTTGTTTAGAGTACCTTCATCAGGAAAAGGATATCCCAAAGCCCTAAGCCCTTGTTCTATTTCATTTATGGGAAGGATGGCTACACCATCAGCATCATCAAGATGCAAGGCCCGGCGTACCAAGGCCTCAGTAACCACCCAAGACCTCCCATGAACAATTGAAGTTAATCTGGTCACTCCATTAACTGTTGAGGAACTAACAGTGTTCCAAAACTGCTTAATGTGTGTGACTGGAATGAGTGGTGCATGAGAAAGAGCATACCTTAGTGGGGATGCGTTCAAATACGCCACCATTTGTGTGTATTGAGGAAACAAATCATTATCAGCAACAAGATAAGCAATCATGTTGTGTTGAGACTTGAACCCCAATTCCAATTCTGCTGAGTTAAACTTTGGTGCCATTGATGAAAGCTGGTAATTTGAAATGTAGAAGATGAAGTTGATAAGAGAAAAGTGTTAGACAAGAATTATAGATACCCTGTTTAAAAATAGGAGCCAAATTTATAGGAGAGAAATAATGCATGTGATTGGCCCAAAAATAGGCAAAGATTTTCAAAAACTAATCATGAAAATATTGAAAAAGTTATAAGTTATCTCATGCATTTAATGAAAGTAACAACTCCTAAAATTACGGCTTGAAAATATGTCAAAAAGTAACAACTGGGTAGGCCCCATTGAGTGTCAACGGTCAAAAATAACCTATCAACGCCCAACGGCTATAATCCTGTCAACGTTCGCCTAAATCCATGTCAGCGTCCAATTTGGTCACAACAACGCTTGGAAAAATCTTGACAGCGTCCAAAAATAAAATTGTTTTAAAAAGTGAAAAATGACCTTAACAAGTAATTTATCCTAGAGAAGATAACCAAAAGCTGATAATTATTATAGGGCGGCAAGCACTGTCCAGTTATGCACACTTGCATAAGCAAGATAGACATAACAGTCCTCTAGTGTCCCTTGCTAACCAAAAGTCTTAACAACAAAGTTACCTTATAAAATCCTTGTTACTCCCAGGTAAATCCCATATCAAAATCATTCCCAAGTCTCCCAACAGACCACAACCAATTCTAGGCCAAAAATGTCTTGGCAGCATGCAAAGGTGATATACTATGCATGCTACAGTGCCTCATGGTTTAGTAAAACTAACCCATACTCACCTGTGGACACAATCTAGAATTGTGATAAGAGTATCATATGGATACCCAAACATCTTAAAGGTTCCTAAAACCTCCCCTTAAACGATGATACAAAAAGTTTGCTAAAATCATGCATGAACATAAAAAATTTATGTCAAGATAGGAATGAAACATTCCAACCATCATCCATAAATAAAAACTTGTCCAAATACTTCTCCATTGATCCATAAGCAACTCTGTATCCAATGGTATACTGCTAACACCATCTGCACATTTAGATTGAAAACCACAAAACTAACATTGTTGCTGACAACGCCCCGATAACACATGACAGCGTTGAGGGAAGCTTTGTCAGCGTTAGACAATTATATTGCTGACAACGTTGCAAAAACACTTATCAGTGTTCAAACAACCTTTGTCAGTGTTAGAAAAAATATAGTGGAAAATCTAAATCATCAATAAGACCAATAATAATAATGCATCATCATGTACATACTTTTACAAAAAGAATCCAAAACACATATTAAGTGAGATTAACCATTCCAATACTTGTTACCAAGTATTGAAATCTTCCAGCATCAAAAGGTTTAGTTAATAAATCTGACACATTTTCCTCAGTGTCAACCCTATCTGGTTGTATTAAACCTTTCTCAAAGCAATCTCTTATAAAATGGTGTCTAATTTCTATATGTTTAGTTTTAGAATGATGGACAGGATTCTTAATGATGCATAAAGTACTATTATTGTCAACAAATATCTTAGTATGCATGAAATTATACCCATAATCCAACAGCTGGTTCTGAATCCACAACACTTGACCACAACATGCAGCTGCAGCCACATACTCTGCTTCAGTTGTAGAATTAGCCACCACTGTTTGTTTCTTGCATTGCCAAGTCATTAACCTACTCCCAAGAAACTGACATCCACCAGTTGTGGATTTACTATCAAACTTATCACCTCCATAATCACTATCTGAATATGCAATCAGCTCCAATGGTGAATCCTTTGGGTACCACAAACCAAGATTAGGATAGCATCTTAGGTACCTAAAGATACTCTTCACAGCATAAAGGTGACATTCTTTGGGAGTCACTTGATGGCGTGCACAAGCACACACAGCAAACATAATGTCAGGTCTGGAGGCAGTAAGATACATCAAGGATCCAATCATGGATCTATAATGCCTGACATCAACATCTTTCCCATCTCCAATCTTTCCCCAAGGGTGTTCTCTATCCATAGGAGTAGTGGCCCTCTTTTCATGTGGAGAAAAGCCAAACTTCTTCAAGATTTCAGCAACATATTTGTCCTGGGAGATGAAGATACCATCTTCTTTCTGCTGAACTTGTAAACCAAAAGAAGTTCATCTCCCCCATAGCACTCATCTTGAATTTGTCTGTCATAAGTTTAGAGAAATCCTCACTCATCTTTGGATCAGTAGACCCAAAAATGATATCATCAACATAGACCTGCACAAGCAACACATCCTTGCCTTTCTTCTTTGTAAATAGTGTCTGATCTATGGTGCCCCTTTTGAATCCGTTGTCCACCAAATAGGAAGACAAAGTACCATACCATGCTCTAGGGGCTTGATGAAGGCCATACATAGCCTTTTTGACTCTATACACTTTATCTGGATGCTCTAGATCCTCAAAACCAGGAGGTTGCATGACATATACTTCCTCAACAATGGTGCCATACAAGAAAGCACTCTTGACATCCATTTGATAGACTGTGAAGCCCATGCAGGAAGCATAGGCTAGAAAAATCCTAATAGCTTCAATCCTTGCAACTGGTGCAAAGACCTCCTCATAGTCTATCCCTTCCTCTTGTGTATAACCTTGAGCCACTAACCTTGCCTTGTTTCTGACCACAATACCTCTTTCATCTCTTTTGTTCCTGACAACCCATCTTGTCCCTATAGGTCTGACATATCTAGGACAATCAACCAGCTCCCAAACATCCTGAATTGCAAATTGGTGAAGCTCATCCTGCATTGCTTCCACCCAACTTGGTTCTTTAAGAGCATCAAATGTTTTCTTGGGTTCTTCTTGTGACAGAAAACATGCAAACAAACATGCTTGTACAAGAGGGGTATCAACCTTCTTGTGTATATTGGCAATAAATCCACCAAGACCTTGATGGGATCTTCTTGTCTGAACTGGAGTCATAATATCACCAATGATCTGAGATGTAGGGTGATTCTTTATTGTGGAGGTGAGAACCCCTCCTTCAAAAAGTCTGGTGTCCTCAACCTCATGCTCCATGTTGCCAATATCTTCTTCATCAGACTCTCTTTGAGCAACAGGAATCTCTTCATGAACATTAGAAGGTCCACCTTGTTCAAAAATGGAAGAGAAAAGATGCCCATAAGTGTTGTCAACGTCTGAATCTTGGTTGTCAGCGTCTGGGCTAACAACGCTTGAAATGTTGTTGTCAACGTCTGAACCATCAACGTCTGAATTGGTCTTGTCAGCGCTAGATTTGCCTTTGTCAGCGCCTGAAGAACCATGCATGTTTGTATCTGGTGGTATTTGGAAACCACCATTATCTTGTCCAGCAGCAGCAGCAGCAACAAAAGCATCTGTCCAAATGGGAATTGTGACATATTCAAATGTAGGAGATGCCTTTTCTGCTTGTGATCCAACCCTCTCATTAACCTGTGTACCTGAAACATCAACAACTTGTTCCTCCACAACATTTGAAGTTACCTTCACAATGTCTGGATTAGTGACAGACATATAATTTAAAGTTCTAGATAAGGGTTCCAAATCAAACAACCAATTAGGACCACTTTCAGGATCACTAGGTTTATTTTATAAGAACCTAACATGTACTCTCTCAACTATCCGTTTGTCCTCCTTAAGATAAACCCTATAACCCTTGCTCTGGACTGAATACCCCATGAAGTAACCTTCATCACCTTTTGCACTAAATTTCCCTAAGGCATCACTAGTATCCAAGACTACTACATGACATCCAAAAGGTCTGAGAAAACCAATATTAGGTTTTCTTCCCCAAAGTAACTCATAAGGTGTTTTGTTCTGAATTTGGTTAACCAATGCTCTATTTTGCACATAAAATGCTGTATTAACAGCCTCAGCCCAAAAGGCTATTGGAAAGTGAGCATCAGCCAACATTGTTCTGGCTGCTTCAATTAGGGTTCTATTTTTCCTTTCAGCAACCCCATTTTGTTATGGGGTTCTAGCAATGCTAAATTTCCTAGTAATTCCTTTCCTGGCACAAAAATCATCTAGCTTCTTGTTCCTAAATTCTCCACCATTATCACTCCTAAGCATTTTAACCTCATTTCCAGACCTTTTCTCAATCTGAGTGATAAAATCAATAAGAACATCAGATGTGTCACTCTTCATAGCTAGAAAGAATGTCCAAGTGAACCTAGAAAAGTCATCTGTGACTACAAAGCAATATGACTTACCATTCAAACTTTCTATATTTGTTGGACCAAAGAGGTCCATGTGAAGCATATGAAGAGGTCTGGAACTAGTATGCACCTGTTTGGACTTGAATGAGACCTTGTGCTACTTGCCTTTAAGACATGCAACACAAGAGTGGTCATTGTGGAAGGCCTTCTCAGGCAAACCATCAACTAAACCAAGCCTCACAAGTCTATTTATATTTTTAAAATTTATGTGCCCTAGTCTCCTATGCCACAAATTACTTTCATCTATGGAGGCCTTAGCATAAAAACAAGACATATTGGTATTCACTTTGATTGCATTTAAATTCACATTATATATGTCCTTATGCCTAGGTGTTCTATACTCAATATATTTCTCATCAGGGATCTTAAAATCCTTGCTTAACACCAAACAGTCAGTATCAGTGAAAAGAACCTTATTTTTGTTATCACAAACTTGTGATACACTAAACAGATTATAATCAAGTTCTTTTACCAGGAAGACATTCTCAAAACGCAGATTGTTGGTGAGAAGGGTTCCTTTGCCTGTAATGGTGCCATAGCCCCCTCCAAAGTATACCTTATCACCATCTTTAATAGGAGTGAAGTTCGTCAGATAGTCTTCCTTTCCTGTCATGTGTCTTGAGCATCCACTATCCCAATATCCATAATCATTGATCTGTCTTTGAATGCCCTGCACATAAAGAAAACAAATTAGTTTTCTTTGGGAACCCAAGTCTCAGAAGACTTGGATTCATCTGGTTGTTCAATAAGAACAGACTTAGTTCTCACAAAAACCCCATTCTCATCCTTTTTAGGATGAAATACCCAGTTAACCCCAATAGGTTTTGTAATGACCTTTGAAATGTAATTAAATCTATTGCAAGTCATTGAAATTCCATTATTATTAGGGTTCTGATCTTTCTTGGGTCTCCATGTTAAGCTTGAAGAAGCTTTAGACCCCTTACCTTGTGGCTGCAAATATTTGGGTCTGGTCACGTTTCTGTCAGCGTTGGGTTTTGTCCTGTCAACGCTGAAATTACCCTTGTCAGCGTTGAACCTAAGGTTTGCTACAGGAACCCATTGCCTATTTGACCAGGTGTTTGTCTTTTGAAAAGGTCTTTGTCCATGAGTGTTAGACCTTCTAGAAAAGAATGGGGCAGGTCTAATCACTTGTGGACTTTGCTGCACACAAGGTTTGGGTCTGACAACGTTTGACTTCCTAACAACGTTGACTTTCTTCCTATCAGCGCCAAAATTGTTCCTATCAGCGCTGGCTTTGGGAGCGTTGACACACTTGTATGCCAAATGTGAAAAGCTACCACAAGTGTAACAGGCTTTCTTAGACACAACCTTAGGTCTAGTAGAGAAGGAACCTGTTCCAAGATTGCTAACTTGGCTCTTGGAAGACCTATTATTTCTATACATCTCTGCATATTTAATGGTAGGTCTTCTAACAGTGTTTGAGCCTAGGTCAACAACTTTACCAGTGATTGGATGAGTAACCTTAATGGGTGATGATTCATTGGGACTTTCACATAGCAAACCTCCCTTAACAAATAAAGTAGGGTTAGCTTTCTTCCACTCATTTAGGTCAGTCAGTTTTTGTTGATACTCTTCCACTGGAGTGACAACTCTTGGTGGAGGAATGAAATCCTCTTCTTGGCATTCTGGTATACCAGTCCAAGACAAATCCTTTCTAAGGACACCATAGAAGTCACCAGCTGGTGGTGGAACCAGAGAGTAATCATTCATCCCAATCCCAGTCATGTCCTTAGGATCCCTTTGTTTAGCTACACAGTCTCCTAGGGTTTGGGTGGCTCTATCAAATCTTTGAATCTTGAGGTCAACATTGTCTTTATTCTTAATGGCCTCATCTAACTTAGCCTGTAGGTCTCTATTGACCTTTGTCATGATATTTCTGATATCCATACTACCCTCTAGCTCATGTTTTAAGATATTTATCTTATCTTTTAAGTCAAATTCCATTTTCTTGTATTCAGAAACGGTTTTCTCAGTTTCAGTAAGAGCTAGTTGGTAATTGGACAATTATCACCTTTCAGTGCTCATATCATCTTTTAGTTTTAACACCTCTTTGTTAAGTCTATCAGTGTTTAACCTACAACCTTTGCTACAAAAAGCATCATCATATACCTCATTATCAGATGAAGAGGAGGAGTGTGCCATGAGAGCATATTCAACATGATCTTCTTCTTCAATATCAGCAACCAAAGCTTTGTCCTCTTCAGCATTCTTAGCCAGATAGCTCCAATCCCATCCTGTACCATCAATTCCTTGAACTGCAACCATGGCTTTGGAATCTTGAGCTTTAACAACCTGACTTGAGGGTTTACCAGCATCAGATCTTCTAGGAGATCTGCATTCCCTCATGAAGTGCCCCATACGATGAAAGTTGTAGCATTCAACTTTGGATTTATCAAATCCAGCTGTGTCTTTAGCATTGAAGGTCATCTTCTTCTTGAACCTTCTATTCCACCTATTTGCTCTAATACTACCAAGAGCCATGTTCCACTTGATGTCCATCTCTTCCAAGTGCTCATCACTTATCTGCTCAAGGTCCTCATATGTAATCACTGAACCATTGGGCAAAGAAGCAATGTAAGCACAAACAGTATCCAAATCCAAACCAGCAGGTTTAACTCTTGGGGAGTCATTCATGAATGTGTCAGCGTCTGAAAATGAGACGTTGACAGGACTTGTTCCAGCGCTGACATATGATGATCCAGTAACTGGATGCATATAAGAGTCCTTCTGATTGAATTGACCTTCACTATGAGAGAAGAAGGCCATGTTGCTGGTGGAAGATTTGCTTCCATGATCTGAAAGAGTTTCATCTTCCAACAGTCTTAATTTGTTGTAGATGTCATCAAACGAGGAGCTATTGTAAGTATTATAGGCAAGAATAGATCTTGCCTCAATCTTCCATGCCTCACCAAGACTTTTCAGAAAGGTAGCATTGGTGTCAACATCACCAACTTGTGTCCCCATGAAGGACAACTTGCTTGTGATGTCAAGCAATCTGCTTCTCACACTACTCAGTTTCTCATTGGGCTGAGCTTTGAAGACAGCATAATCATGCAGAAGTTGCTTTTTCTTTTCTTCCTTAGTGTCTGCATTGCTACCATATGCAACTTCAAGTGCTTCCCAAAGATCCTTAGCAGATTCATAGCCTCTATATTTGTGTTGATTTTCTTGTCCCAAAGAGACTTTCAGAATGTTTAGGGCTTTCATGTCAACCCTTTTCTTTGCAATATCTTCAGCACCTACAGCTCTACCATCTCCAGGTTTTTCTTTCTTATCCTCATCAGGGCATCCTTCAACAGCTGATCTTTGAGTAATGGCATCAAGAATCTTTTGAGCCTTATTGAATGAGTTTCCATATTCAATAATCTCCCAGAGTGTGTAGTCATAGATCCCCAAATATTGTTCAAAGTTGAACTTCCATAGGTCAAAGTGGGTTGCATCAAGGATGGGAATCTTGATGTTAGGTAAGGCTGAGGAGGAGGAGGTTATTGCTTCAGACATGATGTTGTTAGGGTTTTGGTGTTTTTAGGGTTTCTGAGAAAATTAGGGTTTTGGTGTTCGTGTATGGTTCTGGTGTTCTTCAAAGATCAAAAGTTCCTCAACAAGCTCTGATACCACTTGTTGATCCCAAACTTAGATCGATTAGCTTTGTGTATACGAGATTAGATCAAGTATAACACGTAGAGAAACCTTTGTATATGCTTTGTGAATCTAAGTGTTATGCGGAATTTAACACTTAAACAAGAACACACAAGATATAAACAAACTTTCACTTTGATTATCAATGTCGAACTTGCTTACAATGAAAGATGTTTATAAACGAGAACTTATGTAAAACTTGATATTGAACATTAACCTAAAGGCCTTCTTTTATAGACTAAGAAGCCTTGTACAATAAGCTACGTATCAACTATTCTAGGTAAAGATAAACATAGAAAATACATTGTCGTTTCTATCCTTACTAGAAGTATTCTAGAATATAATAAACGTATAGATCATATCTTCCATCAGTGCTTGTCTTCAATGTTGTCAACGCTTGACTTCAACTTGTCAACGCTTGAGCTGTCAGCGCTTGTTTTGTTCTTGTCAACGCTTGAATTGTTCTTGTTAGCGCTCAAGTGATCTGGCCTTAATTTATTCCCAACACTTAGCTTATTTTATATGTTCTTACTATGTTTTATTGTTTAAAGCATTAAACTGTGTTAAATCTTATATTCTGTTCATTCTGATTAAGTATTTCTGATATTTCATGTGTTATTATACTTACTGTGTAATAATAAGTAACTTTCCAAAAATAGCAGGTTTCCTAAAATAGAAAGTTTCCAAAAATAGAAAGTTTTCAAAAACAGAAAGTTACCAAAAATAGAAAGTTTCCAAAAATAGAAAGTTTCCAAAAATAGAAAGTTTCAAAAAATAGAAAGTTTCCAAAAATAGATTTACTGCTTAAAGTAGCTAAGTTTCTAAAAATAGAAAGTTTCCATAAATAGATTAGTTGCCTTAATTAAATAAGTTTCCATAAATAGATTAGCTGCCTTAAATAAATAAGTTTTTTAAAAAAATAGCTGGTTTCCATAAATAAATTAGCTGCCTTATTTAATTAAGTTTTTAAAAATAGAAAGTTTCCATAATTAGAAATAAGCTGGTTAAATAAGCTAAGTATATAAGCCTAAGTGTTTTTCATGATTATTTTCTAAGTCATATGATATATTGTATAGTTTAATAATTATTTCATGTAATTTAATTAAACTATATGTTATAATATTTAATAAAAGTATAACATGTTTTTAATTAAATATATTAAATACTTAGGTTAAAATATGTATTATTAAATATTAATAATATAACCTAAGTCATGTTAATTAATTAATTATATCCATAGTTTTTAAAATAATTAATTAATTATAAGTCTTAATAATATAAATACTTAGGTTAAAATAATTTCATGATTATTAATAATTAAATAACCTAAGTCATGTTATTAAATTAATCACATCTTTATTAATTTAATTTTAACATAAGTTCATAACATAAAAAAACTAACATTAACCATGAACCGGATCTAAGCTTAAAAACATGAACCGGACATGAATCGACACCGTACCCCGAACCAAACTGGGGTACCCCTTGCTGCCGTGGGACCCACACGCACCAACCAAGACCATATGGTCTTGGTGGTGGTCGGCTAAGCAAACCGGGGTCGGTTGCAACCTGCGGCCAAAACAAAACACCCCTTAAAACGACCCTTTGATTTAATTAATCACCAAAACATGTTAGATCTATGATTAATTAATATGTTTTTATAAAACATCACATGTTCATAATTAATAAAAAGATTAAATTAAAAGAAAAGGTTTAAAAGGTTTTTACCGAATTCGCGGATCAAGAGAATGAAGAACAAACATGAACAATCAACAAATCTTCAAGATCAAAGATCAAAGAATCACCTTGTATGGTGATTTAAGGGTGGCGGCACAAAGAGAGGAGGAAGAGAGGGTTTTAGGTTTTTCTTGAAATCTTCTGTAAAGTGATTTTGAGTAGTAAAAATTAATTAACCCCCCTTTAGTAAAAATTGACAATGGGCTTGGCCCATTGTCCTTGTTTGGCCGCGGGTAGGGACCCCCACATGGGGTTCCCGTACCTTGTTCCGTGTCTCGTTATTTAGTTACTCATTTGTGTTTATTTATGTTCGTGTTTTAAATGTTCTTGTTACGTAAATACCGTGATCTAATATATTTAATTACGCTCGTAATAAATATATATACGTAATTAATAATAGCTCGTGTTTTGATTACGTTCATGATTTCATGATCGCATGTTCGTGATTAATTATCGTTAAATAATTATTACGTGATCGTTCATATAAAATACTTATCGTGTTCTAACACGTACGTAATACGTAAACTCCTAACAACTAATCGTAATCATGCTATATTAGGAAAGTTTCAACTAGTACGTACGATCCTAAGGGTACTATGCATGGTAAAAGCATGCGGGTTTTACATAGTATATGCCAATGAAATTGTATATTGATTGAGGCATAAGTATGGAAGAACAGAATGACTTGGTTCTCGAAGACCAAGATCGTGTGGCAAAGAAGGCTTTCTTAAAATGGCCATAACTTCAGCACTGTAAGTTCGTTTTCAGCCTGTGACCTGTCAAAACGACCGAAAAAACAAGAGGAACGTCGCTATAACCAACTTTAGGCTGGTTAAGGAATTTTGAAGGCCCAAAAAGCCATTTTACTATGCTTTTTTCATTAGTTTTGTATATTATCCACCTTTTTAAGTTTCCCAAGGAAAATCAATATCATTTTTCTGTTGATCAAACAATGTTAAATGTTGTTGGAGCTCACTCGTATTTTTAATATCAATTGATGGTATGCCATCATGATTTCCTTGTCTAGTAATACAACAACTACATCAACAACTAATTTGCTACATTCAAGTCTGGTTAAAACATAGCCAAACCCAACCAAAACATGCTAAAGACGACCACAACATAATCAATACAATCAAACCATGGTAGAAATCCTATTTCCAAGGATTTGGCATGGTTTGCCTGGTTTATTCACACTTTCTCTGGTTTTCCCCGGTTAACGTCCGATTTCGTCCGATCTCGTCCGATTTCGTCCGATCACGTCCGATTTCGTCCGTTTTGATATGTTTCGAACGGTTTAGCTCGTTTCAATCGGATTTTGATGTGTATGACCATGTTTGAAAGTTGTATGGTTAGTATATGCCAATGAAATTGTATATTGATTGAGGCATAAGTATGGAAGAACGGACTGACTTGGTTCTCGAAGCCCAAGATCGTGTGACGAACAAGGCTTTCTTAAAATGGCCATAACTTCAGCATCGTAAGTTCAATTTCAGCCTGTGACCTGTCAAAACGATCGAAAAATAAGAGGAACATCGCTGTAACCAACTTTAGGCTGGTTAAGGAATTTTGAAGGCCCAAAAAGCCATTTTACTATGCTTTTTTATTAGATTTGTATATTATCCACCTTTGTATGTTTCCCAAGGAAAATCACTATCATTTTTCTGGTTATCAAACAATGTTAAATGTTGTTGGAGCTCACTCGAATTTTTAATATCAACTGATGGTATGCCATCATGATTTCCTTGCCTAGTAATACCACAACTACATCAACAACTAATTTGCTACATTCAAGTCTGGTTAAAACATAGTCAAACCCAACCAAAACATGCTAAAGACGACCACAACATTATCAATACAATCAAACCATGGTAGAAATCATATTTCCAAGGATTTGGCATGGTTTGCCTGGTTTATTCACACTTTCTCCGGTTTTCCCTGGTTAACGTCCGATTTCGTCCGATCACGTCCGATTTCGTCCGTTTTGATATGTTTCGAACGGTTAAGCTCGTTTCAGCCGGATTTTGATGTGTATGACCATGTTTGAAAGTTGTACAGTTAGTATATGCCAATGAAATTGTATATTGATTGAGGCATAAGTATGGAAGAACGAATGACTTGGTTCTCGAAGACCAAGATCGTGTGACGAAGAAGGCTTTCTTAAAATGGCCATAACTTCAGCACTGTAAGTTCGTTTTCAGCCTGTGACCTGTCAAAACGACCGAAAAAACAAGAGGAACGTCGCTGTAACCAACTTTAGGCTGGTTAAGGAATTTTGAAGGCCCAAAAGCCATTTTACTATGCTTTTATCTTTAGTTTTGTATATTATCCACCTTTGTAAGTTTCCCAAGGAAAATCAATATCATTTTTCTGTTGATCAAACAATGTTAAATGTTGTTGGAGCTCACTCGTATTTTTAATATCAATTGATGGTATGCCATCATGATTTCCTTGTCTAGTAATACCACAACTACATCAACAACTAATTTGCTACATTCAAGTCTGGTTAAAACATAGCCAAACCCAACCAAAACATGCTAAAGACGACCACAACATGATCAATACAATCAAACCATGGTAGAAATCCTATTTCCAAGGATTTGGCATGGTTTGCCTGGTTTATTCACACTTTCTCCGGTTTTCCCCAGTTAACGTCCGATTTCGTCCGATCTCGTCCGATTTCGTCCGATCTCGTCCGATTTCGTCCGATCACGTCCGATTTCGTCCGTTTTGATATGTTTCGAACGGTTTAGCTCGTTTCAACCGGATTTTGATGTGTATGACCATGTTTGAAAGTTGTACGGTTAGTATATGCCAATGAAATTGTATATTGATTGAGGCATAAGTATGGAAGAACGGACTGACTTGGTTCTCGAAGCCCAAGATCGTGTGACGAACAAGACTTTCTTAAAATGGCCATAACTTCAGCACCATAAGTTCGTTTTCAGCCCGTGACCTGTCAAAACGACCGAAAAACAAGAGGAACGTCGTTGTAACCAACTTTAGGCTGGTTAAGGAATTTTGAAGGCCCAAAAAGCCATTTTACTATGCTTTTTTTATTAGATTTGTATATTATCCACCTTTGTAGGTTTCCCAAGGAAAATCAATATCATTTTTCTGTTGATCAAACAATGTTAAATGTTGTTGGAGCTCACTCGAATTTTTAATATCAATTGATGGTATGCCATCATGATTTCCTTGCCTAGTAATACCACAACTACATCAACAACTAATTTGCTACATTCAAGTCTGGTTAAAACATAGCCAAACCCAACCAAAACATGCTAAAGACGACCACAACATGATCAATACAATCAAACCATGGTAGAAATCCTATTTCCAAGGATTTGGCATGGTTTGCCTGGTATATTCACACTTTCTCTGGTTTTCCCCGGTTAACGTCCGATTTCGTCCGATTTCGTCCGATCACGTCCGATTTCGTCCGTTTTGATATGTTTCGAACGGTTTAGCTCGTTTCAACCGGATTTTGATGTGTATGACCATGTTTGAAAGTTGTACGGTTAGTATATGCCAATGAAATTGTATATTGATTGAGGCATAAGTATGGAAGAACGGACTGACTTGGTTCTCGAAGCCCAAGATCGTGTGACGAAAGAGACTTTCTTAAAATGGCCATAACTTCAGCACCATAAGTTCGTTTTCAGCCCGTGACCTGTCAAAACGACCGAAAAAACAAGAGGAACGTCACTGTAACCAACTTTAGGCTGGTTAAGGAATTTTGAAAGCCCAAAAAGCCATTTTACTATGCTTTTTTTATTAGATTTGTATATTATCCACCTTTGTAGGTTTCCCAAGGAAAATCAATATCATTTTTCTGTTGATAAAACAATGTTAAATGTTGTTGTAGCTCACTCGAATTTTTAATATCAATTGATGGTATGCCATCATGATTTCCTTGCCTTGTAATACCACAACTACATCAACAACTAATTTGCTACATTCAAGTCTGGTTAAAACATAGCCAAACCCAACCAAAACATGCTAAAGACGACCACAACATGATCAATACAATCAAACCATGGTAGAAATCCTACTTACAAGGATTTGGCATGGTTTGCCTGGTTTATTCACACTTTCTCTGGTTTTCCCCGGTTAACGTCTGATTTCGTCCGATCTCGTCCGATTTCGTCCGATCACGTCCGATTTCGTCCGTTTTGATATGTTTCGAACGGTTTAGCTCGTTTCAACCGGATTTTGATGTGTATGACCATGTTTGAAAGTTGTACGGTTAGTATATGCCAATGAAATTGTATATTGATTGAGGCATAAGTATGGAAGAACGGACTGACTTGGTTCTCGAAGCCCAAGATCGTGTGACGAACAAGACTTTCTTAAAATGGCCATAACTTCAGCACCATAAGTTCATTTTCAGCCCGTGACCTGTCAAAACGACCGAAAAAACAAGAGGAACGTCGCTGTAACCAACTTTAGGCTGGTTAAGGAATTTTGAAGGCCCAAAAAGCCATTTTACTATGCTTTTTTTATTAGATTTGTATATTATCCACCTTTGTAGGTTTCCCAAGGAAAATCAATATCATTTTTCTGTTGATCAAACAATGTTAAATGTTGTTGGAGCTCACTCGAATTTTTAATATCAATTGATGGTATGTCATCATGATTTCCTTGCCTAGTAATACCACAACTACATCAACAACTAATTTGCTACATTCAAGTCTGGTTAAAACATAGCCAAACCCAACCAAAACATGCTAAAGACGACCACAACATGATCAATACAATCAAACCATGGTAGAAATCCTATTTCCAAGGATATGGCATGGTTTGCCTGGTTTATTCACACTTTCTCTGGTTTTCCCCGGTTAACGTCCGATTTCGTCCGATCTCGTCCGATTTCGTCCGATCACGTCCGATTTCGTCCATTTTGATATGTTTCGAACGGTTTAGCTCGTTTCAACCGGATTTTGATGTGTATGACCATGTTTGAAAGTTTTACGGTTAGTATATGCCAATGAAATTGTATATTGATTGAGGCATAAGTATCGAAGAACGGACATACTTGGTTCTCGAAGCCCAAGATCGTGTGATGAACAAGGCTTTCTTAAAATGGCCATAACTTCAGCACCGTAAGTTCGTTTTCAGTCCGTGACCTGTCCAAACGATCGAAAAAATAACAGGAACGTCGCTGTAACTAACTTTAGGCTGGTTAAGGAATTTTGAAGGCCCAAAAAGCCATTTTACTATGCTTTTTTCATTAGTTTTGTATATTATCCACCTTTGTAAGTTTCCCAAGGAAAATCAATATCACTTTACTGTTGATCAAACAATGTTAAATGTTGTTGGAGCTCACTCGTATTTTTAATATCAATTGATGGTATGCCATCATGATTTCCTTGTCTAGTAATACCACAACTACATCAACAACTAATTTGCTACATTCAAGTCTGGTTAAAACATAGTCAAACCCAACCAAAACATGCTAAAGACGACCACAACATTATCAATACAATCAAACCAGGGTAGAAATCTTATTTCCAAGGATTTGGCATGGTTTGCCTGGTTTATTCACACTTTGTAACACCCCACTTGGATAAGTGGACCGTTACGTATATTTATGGCGTGTCATCAAAGCATAAGGTAAATGTCCTAAAACATTAACTTACCATAAATGAATACCGGAATCAAACATCGGTAATCTAAACATAAGCCCAAAACATGAAAAGTAAAATACTGAAGGAAAGGACTAAACAATGTCCAAATAAGCAGAATAATGTAAGAAATGCATAAAGTAAGAAGTCTGGATAGCTTCCATCCAAATGCACATGCTCTCAGAATCCTAAGAGCGTCCTGGTGTACCTGCCGTTAGAACATGAAAGGAACTACGGCTGAGCATAACGCTCAGTGAACGGATATAAAGCATGATAAGAATATATTGAATGAAACAGGCGATAGAATACTGAAGCTGTAAGACTGATATGTAACATGTGGTAGAACTCTGCATAAAATCTGAGAAACCTGGTTCATATATACTGATACTCAAATATAACTATAAATTCTGAAAACATGCATTTACTGTATTTTATTTGCCAGAGCTTATATAGGTCACGTGCTGTAACAACCGTGCATGAATAACTGGAGGGGTGACCTCGTCATGCTGTAGATGGGTGACCTCTAAATAACTGTGCTGGGTGGAGGGATCAGCTCCAATGTGAAGGATGTAGAGCACACACCACATTCACCCTGATAACTTGTAACACATATAAGCCTAGGATGCATCCATACGCCCCACTAATAATACTGATAAAATGGCCAAGCTGAGCTGAGTGGGACGATGCAGGATATCACTCTCCTGCATGTGAGTCACGACATCGGTGCCTCTAGTGCCGTGGTTACGGTACCTCCGTAACTAGTACATAAACTGGCCGTGCTTGTATATAATGCTCAGGCAATTTATTTAGTTGTTAACGTGATTACTGATAAACTTAAACATATACTGGGGAAAAACATTTTGCTGAAGACAGGGAATCCTAATCATGCATAGAAAGGAAGTCCTTACTGAAAGGACGGAAATCCGTACCTCTAGTCCAGTAACTGACGAAATGGAAGACTGAATAATGCTACTCGGGCTTCACGTAAGCTACAACAATTAATAGACGCGAATAAGTTACCTGTTCTATATTTACTTTACTGATTTTATTGGCTTCTTATTTATTCATTATATTTCTGGAAGTCTGTACGTATTTTTAACTGATGAATCTGTATTAATAATAATTCCTTAATATATTAATAACCTACTACTAATTACGGTATAACTAAATCTGGCGTTATATTATTACGAAAATAAGTAACTCGTTAAAATATAACGTTTTCTAATTTATAAGGTTTTTCTAAAGTCATATATAATCTATATAATAAAATTATACTTTTTAATTATTTCAAAACTATTTAATTATAATTTAATTTAAAATATAGTTTAAACCTTGACAAAAATTAATTAATAAAAGTATAAAATAAAATCTACCTTTTCCTCATTATAATTAAATCGAGCCTATCGAGATACCCCTTTCTCGGTCGCACTAAAATGATTAAACCAAAATATATAAAATCTGACTTTTAAAATTAGCGACAGAAAACTGTCGCTAAAAACTGTCACTAAAAGCTACGTTTTAAAAACTGCACATATTACAATTTAGCGACAGTACTTAGTGTCACGAAAACTGTCGCTAAACTTAAACCAAAACTCATTATTTTCTGTCTATTTTTCCCACTGTTGAAAACCCATTGTTCCCACTGTTAGTCTTAGTGTTCCCACTGCTAGTTATATGGCTCCCACTGTTAGTGTTTTTGACAGACCCAAACGCCCCTTTAATGTTTATTCACTTGCTTATAAGCCCAAACACCCCCTGGTGATACTTTTTCTCACTGCACCCGAACCAAACACCCGTCTGATGGGTTTTTAGGGCTGCGGATCCATAACAAGGGCAGTCACGCACCATTCTTGGTCACGGACGATCTCATGGATCAACACCGAGACCTTAATCTCGGTCTTCCTAAATCCAAACCAACCCGACACCACTTTTCTGTTAACTAAACATCCATGTGGTCTTTTGGCCGTGCAACACCAACCTAATCTGCCTAACGGCTGGGCCAACATACACCGAGACACCTAGTGTGTCTCGGTTTGCGTGCACCACAAAAAAACCCGACTACTAAATCCTTTAGTTCATATTTTAATTAATTAAAATCATCAGTTTCTTTTTTTTAATTAGCTTGAATATTCGAGATCATAAATAAAGGATGAACGAAAAGGAAAGATTACCTTGTGATTTGGATACACAACCATTACGCATGAATCAACTGACCAAAAGCGGCCGTCCCCCTTTTTTTTTTGTCTTGTTCGTCGACAGGGAGAGAGCACAAAAGAAGGTGACGGCTGTTTATGGATTAGGGTTACTACCACTTTGTTCTCTCAACCAAAACACCCCGTCTCTTCTTTCTTTCCTTTTTTTTAACCGGTTTAGACCAAGCGAACTGGTCCTCCAGCCCATTCTTTTTTTTTTAAAAGCTGCCAGCCCAAATGCATACTAAAGTTTTCGTTTCGTTTCGTTTATCTTTACATGCTCGTGTTTATTCGTGATTCGAGGTTTGAAATATTTGTTTCCTGGGAGAAATACTTATGTATAAATACTTACATAATATTAAATAATTTTCTGAATAATTTAATTATTTAACTAAAACTGAGATCGCGTATTTTAATATGAACGTTTAATTATTTCTGTAAAATAAATCATTATTCTGTAATATTTTCTGAGACTAAATACTTATTATCTGAATAATTAATACTTATATAGTTTATTAAATTTAAACTTCGTATTTAAATATTCTGATTTATAAATACGGGCTTTACAATTCTTCCCCTCTAAAAACAATAATTCGTCCCCGAATTAAGGATGCGACCATACTGGGTTTTACAATTCTTCCCCTCTAAAAGAAGAATTCGTCCTCGAATTAACGGTAATTAAACTGGTGCAGTTATTAAAAAATTGAAAGGACGTATATGCTGAAAGGGCATGAAAGCTGAAAAGACATGTAAGCTGAAGGATCATTCGTCCTTGATTTAGAACATGATGTTGCTGAAAGTATAAACATGACATGACTGAAGTGATCATGTAACGTGACATGGCTGAAGAGGACATGGAACATAAAATGACTGGAGAACATAACTGGATTAATTGAAGGAAAATGGATGAGAGGTCCGGATGGACTCCTCCGTTTCGAGTGGTCTCCCGCTCGAAACAATTCCTTCAAGGTCTAAACATAATAATAAATAAAAATATCGGTCCTGATGACCCTGTCCTGATGATGCTGAATAGTTTCTGGTTCCATACTTAAAATGGATTTTCTGAATCTGATAGAATGAATAAGTTATAGCATGTAAGGTACATGAAACGGTACGTACAATTATCCTGAAAAGATAACCTTTATATCTCTGAGTAAGATGCTGAAATATATATAGGGATGAACTACGTGAACAATTGTGAACGTGCTACGTGAGCAATTGTGAACGTGGTTCGCGATTATATAAGGAACGTTAGGCATGGAATTTATTGCAAACCTGACATGTGAAACATACTGGGAACGTGATACTGGGACATATCATAAACCTATGCTGACTGAGGAAAGAATGCCAATCGATATATCTTGAGATGTGAAACGTTTGTCTGATTATGTAAAAGTTATGCAAACTTGGGTTTGGTTTCTTAAGTTTTCTGTAACGTATTCGGTACCAAGCTGTGAAATGTGCATCGTGAGATGGAACACGAATCTGATCGTAAACAATGTCATGAACGTGAATCGTGAATTTAAATCATGAGATATTATAAACATGAACTGAAACAACATCATACTGTGAATGAGACGTAAACGTAAAGGTGAACGTAAACATACACGTGATCGTGAACATGAATTCTGTCTGATATGATGGTCGATGGAATACCTTGAATTCGTACAATTTACTACTAAATTTTCTGCAGGTCCGCTACTGCGTAATCCGCTCAAATGAAAGAAAACGCGCATGCTGATTACATGGTTGGCGATGACTTAGATAGTATCATACTTCTTTTGAGTCTGTGGTAACTGATAATGATTTCATCAAAATTCGTCTCATTTCTGTTTAGAAATTTCTAAGGATTGTAGTAACTCAATAACATGACGGTGTTCTATCTTGAACCTGCGGTATGTCAGGCATCCAGATATGAACATAGCTGCATTATTGTGTGATACTGCTACTATCAAAGTTTTTCCTGGGATTATGGAACATTCCGATGGAAATCTGGTTGAATAGTCATAAAAATTTTAGTGAGAACTATCAGCAATTTCTGCGGTAGTAGTCAATTGATTTCTAGAAAAGTTTGTGCTTCGTTCACTGGCGTCGATCGGGACCATCAGGTGATGGCCTTCACCTTCGCAGGCTTGTTCTGAAATTTCTTTCTATTGAGTTAGGGTGGCTCAGAAATGCCACTTCGTTCATCTGGTACTCATATCTAGAAAGCTACATATATAATTTTCCTATCGGAGAATCAGTACAACAGTGGGAAGATGATTCCCTTGTACTTCTCTAGAATTTAGCAGAGCAGGATGTTATCGAAGAACATACTGACGATTTTGTCTGCGAAGTCATAAAAGTTTTATTCATAAATTTGATACTATAGCTGGAGCATTAGGGAGCTCAGAAGTATAATTCAAAATTTTATAGTGTCTATAATATGTTTCTCTCACCACTGATGGTGACATGATCATGAATTGTTCTGGAAAATATATAAGAAGTCATAGCAGATCAGATAAACCTGCTATTCGTGGAATGAACATCGATTAAAAATGGTGATCTTGTCAAAATATCGGTGGTCGATACATGATCTCATGTTACTGGCTTTCTTCCTGATGGACAGAAAGCGGTGCATTTTCTGGTGATGTGCTAGGGCGATTAAGCCTCATTTCGGTAACTCTGGCAGCTAATACTGCAACTCTTTTAACTTAGCTGAAGCCCTGGAATAAAGAGTTTTGAAAACAGGTTCTATTATTGAGACAAGCTTGATGTTAAATTTTGTCTCGTGGTTAGGAAGGAATTTCTGGAACACCTTCTTAATTACTTCTGGAAATGCTGAAATATCTGCTGATCATAAATTTTAAGAACTTCAGAAGTGGATTTTAACTGGTGGTTAGAAAGTCTTTGCAGCTATAGGATAATAATTCACGTGCTCGTAAAGATAGAACAATTGTACTGATTTTTCTGGCAGGAGTAAAATGAATATGTTCAGGGTCGGTAGGACGGATCTCGACGTTAACTGAAAATAAAACTTAATAAATATGGTGATATTGTTGGGTCCCTTCCGGCTGAGAGGCATGTGACTACCTGATTTAAGATAAAGCTGACATAGGAATACGTGAAGTAAACATGGCGACTTTTCACTTAATGTGTTCGTCTGTAACCTCACAGAGTGAACACTGCGTGTTTAATCTGAATAACATTTTAGTGGTGGTGACTGAATTTTAAATGATCTGATTTATGTGTGGCATAATAGAATGGGTATACCCCTTTCTGAAAGGTACCCTGAATTACTGAGGGTCTCGCTTGGAAACATACTAGAGTTAGGAGTTCTGACTCGTACTCCGAGAGATATTCGTATGACGTGTATCATGACTAGTGTCCTAGTGTCTTTTGAAACGATACTTGAGAATTGTGTCTTGACTATTGTCAGGACATGTATTTTAATGGATGAACCTGGACAAGGCGGAAAATTTTTGGTAACTGCTGGATTGGCGGACCGGTTAGACCGCTGACCTCTGAATTTCTGGTCACGTTCATACCGAAGTCCCGATGTTACTGACTAATTAATTATAAGCATGGTGGTTGTCAATACTGCTTTGTCTGTCAATTTACGGTCATTATCATGACCGTGATTCATGCAACTATTCCGACTGAAAGATTAGTTGAGTAACGTGTGACATCTAACTGAGAAGGTAAGAGCATGGAATAGAATGGTAGTGTCTGATGGTTGAAATTTATTCTTGTCAAGAATTTCAAATTTATATTTTTCGTCCTTGTTCTGTAGAGTCTTCATAGTATGAACGGCATTAGCATCTTGAGAGATTTCCAAAGTATCAGCAGCATCAGTATCTGTGTGGTCTTCAGAGTGTTAGCAGCATCAGCATCTAGTAAAATCTTCAACTCACGAGCAGCATCAGCACCTGGTAGAATATCGACAAGTGGAAACGTCTAAGGTGATTAAGGATCGATTAGCACTATCCATGGAGTAGGGTACCTGGAGTACTCCTAGACTACTGTACATGAGTACAAAATGAATACTGTAAATTGAGCATATCTGAGACACTATACATGGAGTACACATGAAATACTATACATGGCACTGGTGGAATTTTATGGGATGATCGATACTGGTATCAATTGTCTCACATGATCAAAGAAATAAATTAATTTAAACGGTAGTAGATTGAACTAAAATGAGTAACATGATAGTCTGGTAATTCCTGCGTAGACTTAATGTTGGTTGTATAGAGGCTAAAAAGTATGACTAAACGGAGTTTCATCAACATTTAGTATAAAGACATGATTGTTAAAGACCAGAACATGATTTATCATGAAATAGTATTTTACTGTAATCCTTCTGTATCTTAGCATGAAACATTATCATTCTGTTGAAAGCATAATACTTGTAAGGAAACATGGAACTAAATCATCATGTAGATGACATCAACGTGAGGGTATGAAAATTTGACTGTTACAAGGAACATAAAAAAAATCAAATCAACTGAGGTGTAATATCAACTGATGTGGACGGCTATGGTTCAATCCACATAATTCAAAGAAGAAAAAAAAAGACTAAGTATGGGCTATTCTGGTTCGATCCATACTGGTCAAAATTTTTTGAGAACTGTCATGTATAGAAATCTATAATCTCGGACTAAATATGGATGGCTGTAGTTCAATCCATACTTGTCAAAATTTATGAAATGTCATGATATGACAAAGGTGAACAACTGTGGATCGGTTCACAAAACATCATTTGACTGAAACGCATGAAATTTGACTTGAGAAATGGTGAACGTTTATGGCTGGTTCACCAAGTGATATTTGACTGAAAACATGAATCTGTCATGAGTAAGGGTAAACGCCGTTGGGTCGGTTCACCAATACAAAAATCTGAACGAGCAAGGGTGAACGCCTATGGGTCGGTTCACCAACACAAAAATTCGCAGAAAAGCACATGCGACTAAATATGGCCAGTCCTGTACCAACCTTTTACTTAGTCAAAAACTTTAAGAAAATGACTGATAATTGAAGAAAACTGACTAATAAATGCATGAGACACATGAAAGATAACAACGCCAAGATCTGGGAAGTTCCTGGTGACTACCCACCAGTCACAGGTCAAGTTTTAGAGCCTACAGGTCGAACCTATAGCTCTGATACCATAATTGTAACACCCCACTTGGATAAGGGAACCGTTACGTGTATTTATGGCGTGTCATCAAAGCATAAGGTAAATGTCCTAAAACATTAACTGACCATAAAGGAATACCGGAATCAAACATCGGTAATCCAAACATAAGCCCAAAACATGAAAAGTAAAATACTGAAGGAAAGGACTAAACAATGTCCAAATAAGCAGAATAATGTAAGAAATGCATAAAGTAAGAAGTCTGGATAGCTTCCATCCAAATGCACATGCTCTCAGAATCCTAAGAGCGTCCTGGTGTACCTGCCGTTAGAACATGAAAGGAACTACGGCTGAGCATAACGCTCAGTGAACGGATATAAAGCATGATAAGAATATACTGAATGAAACAGGCGATAGAATACTGAAGCTGTAAGACTGATATGTAACATGTGGTAGAACTCTGCATAAAATCTGAGAAACCTGGTTCATATATACTGATACTGAAATATAACTATAAATTCTGAAAACATGCATTTACTGTATTTTATTTGCCAGAGCTTATATAGGTCACGTGCTGTAACAACCGTGCATGAATAACTGGAGGGGTGACCTCTTCATGCTGTAGAGGGGTGACCTCTAAATAACTGTGCTGGGTGGAGGGATCAGCTCCAATGTGAAGGATGTAGAGCACACACCACATTCACCCTGATAACTTGTAACACATATAAGCCTAGGATGCATCCATACGCCCCACTAATAATACTAATAAAATGGCCAAGCTGAGCTGAGTGGGACGATGCAGGATATCACTCTCCTGCATGTGAGTCACGACACCGGTGCCTCTAGTGCCGTGGTTACGGTACCTCCGTAACTAGTACATAAACTGGTCGTGCTTGTATATAATGCTCAGGCAATTTATTTAGTTGTTAACGTGATTACTGATAAACTTAAACATATACTGGGGAAAAACATTTGGCTGAAGACGGGGAATCCTAATCATGCATAGAAAGGAAGTTCTTACTGAAAGGACGGAAATCCGTACCTCTAGTCCAGTAACTGACGAAATGGAAGACTGAAGAATGCTACTCGGGCTTCACGTAAGCTACAACAATTAATAGACGCGAATAAGTTACCTGTTCTATATTTACTTTACTGATTTTATTGGCTTCTTATTTATTTATTATATTTCTGGAAGTCTGTACGTATTTTTAACTGATGAATCTGTATTATTAATAATTCCTTAATATATTAATAACCTACTACTAATTACGGTATAACTAAATCTGGCGTTATATTATTACGAAAATAAGTAACTCGTTAAAATATAAAGTTTTCTAATTTATAAGGTTTTTCTAAAGTCATATAAAATCTATATAATAAAATTATACTTTTTAATTATTTCAAAACTATTTAATTATAATTTAATTTAAAATATAGTTTAAACCATGACAAAAATTAATTAATAAAAGTATAAAATAAAATCTACCTTTTCCTCATTATAATTAAATCGAGCCTACCGAGATACCCCTTTCTCGGTCGCACTAAAATGATTAAACCAAAATATATAAAATCAGACTTTTAAAATTAGCGACAGAAAACTGTCGCTAAAAACTGTCACTAAAAGCTACGTTTTAAAAACTGCACATATTACAATTTTGCGACAGTACTTAGTGTCACAAAAACTGTCGCTAAACTTAAACCAAAACTCATTATTTTCTGTCTATTTTTCCCACTGCTGAAAACCCATTGTTCCCCCTGTTAGTCTTAGTGTTCCCACTGCTAGTTATATGGTTCCCACTGTTAGTGTTTTTGACAGACCCAAACGCCCCTTTAATGTTTATTCACTTGCTTATAAGCCCAAACACCCCCTGGTGATACTTTTTCTCACTGCACCCGAACCAAACACTCGTCTGATGGGTTTTTAGGGCTGCGGATCCATAACAAGGGCTGTCACGCACCATTCTTGGTCATGGACGATCTCATGGATCAACACCGAGACCTTAATCTCGGTCTTCGCAAATCCAAACCAACCCGACACCACTTTTCTGTTAACTAAACATCCATGTGGTCTTTTGGCCGTGCAACACCAACCCAATCTGCCTAACGGCTGGGCCAACATACACCGAGACACCTAGTGTGTCTCGGTTTGCGTGCACCACAAAAAAACCCGACTACTAAATCCTTTAGTTCATATTTTAATTAATTAAAATCATCAGTTTCTTTTTTTTAATTAGCTTGAATATTCGAGATCATAAATAAAGGATGAACGAAAAGGAAAGATTACCTTGTGATTTGGGTACACAACCATTACGCATGAATCAACTGACCAAAAGCGGTCGTCCCCCTTTTTTTTTTTTTGTCTTGTTCGTCGGCAGGGAGAGAGCACAAAAGAAGGTGACGGCTGTTTATGGATTAGGGTTACTACCACTTTGTTCTCTCAACCAAAACACCCCGTCTCTTCTTTCTTTCCTTTTTTTAACCGGTTTAGACCAAGCGAACTTGGCCTCCAGCCCATTCTTTTTTTTTTAAAAGCTGCCAGCCCAAATGCATACTAAAGTTTTCGTTTCGTTTCGTTTATCTTTACATGCTCGTGTTAATTCGTGATTCGAGGTTTGAAATATTTGTTTCCTGGGAGAAATACTTATGTATAAATACTTACGTAATATTAAATAATTTTCTAAATAATTTAATTATTTAACTAAAACTGAGATCGCGTATTTTAATATTAACGTTTAATTATTTCTGTAAAATAAATCATTCATCTGTAACATTTTCTGAGACTAAATACTTATTAAATGAATATTTAATACTTATATAGTTTATTAATTTTAAACTGCATATTTAAATATTCTGATTTATAAATACGGGTTTTACACACTTTCTCCGGTTTTCCCCGGTTCACGTCCGATTTCGTCCGATCACGTCCGATTTCGTCAGTTTTGATATGTTTCGAACGGTTTAGCTCGTTTCAGCCGGATTTTGATGTGTATGACCATGTTTGAAAGTTGTACAGTTAGTATATGCCAATGAAATTGTATATTGATTGAGGCATAAGTATGGAAGAACGGAATGACTTGGTTCTCGAAGACCAAGATCGTGTGACGAAGAAGGCTTTCTTAAAATGGTCATAACTTCAGCACTGTAAGTTCGTTTTCAGCCTGTGACCTGTCAAAACGACCGAAAAACAAGAGGAACGTCGCTGTAACCAACGTTAGGGTGGTTAAGGAATTTTGAAGGCCCAAAAAGCCATTTTACTATGCTTTTTTCATTAGTTTTGTATATTATCAACCTTTGTAAGTTTCCCAAGGAAAATCAATATCATTTTACGGTTGATCAAACAATGTTAAATGTTGTTGGAGCTCACTCGTATTTTTAATATCAATTGATGGTATGCCATCATGATTTCCTTGTCTAGTAATACCACAACTACATCAACAACTAATTTGCTACATTCAAGTCTGGTTAAAACATAGCCAAACCCAACCAAAACATGCTAAAGACGACCACAACATGATCAATACAATCAAACCATGGTAGAAATCCTATTTCCAAGGATTTGGCATGGTTTGCCTGGTTTATTCACAATTTCTCCGGTTTTCCCCGGTTAACGTCCGATTTCGTCCGATTTCGTCTGATATGTTTCGAACGGTTTAGCTCGTTTCAACCGGATTTTGATGTGTATGACCATGTTTGAAAGTTGTACGGTTAGTATATGCCAATGAAATTGTACATTGATTGAGGCATAAGTATGGAAGAACTGACTGACTTGGTTCTCGAAGCCCAAGATCGTGTGACGAACAAGACTTTCTTGAAATAGCCATAACTTCAGCACCATAAGTTCGTTTTCAGCCCGTGACCTGTCAAAACGACCGAAAAACAAGAGGAACGTCGCTGTAACAAACTTTAGGCTGGTTAAGGAATTTTAATGGCCCAAAAAGCCATTTTACTATGCTTTTTTATTAGATTTGTATATTATCCACCTTTGTAGGTTTCCCAAGGAAAATCAATATCATTTTTCTGTTGATCAAACAATGTTAAATGTTGTTAGAGCTCACTCGAATTTTTAATATCAATTGATGGTATGCCATCATGATTTCCTTGCCTAGTAATACCACAACTACATCAACAACTAATTTGCTACATTCAAGTCTGGTTAAAACTAGCCAAACCCAACCAAAACATGCTAAAGACGACCACAACATGATCAATACAATCAAACCATGGTAGAAATCCTATTTCTAAGGATTTGGCATGGTTTGCTTGGTTTATTCACACTTTCTCCGGTTTTCCCCGGTTAACGTCCGATTTCGTCTGATCTCGTCCGATTTCGTCCGATCACGTCCGATTTCGTCCGTTTTGATATGTTTCGAACGGTTTTGCTCGTTTCAACCGGATTTTGATGTGTATGACCATGTTAGAAAGTTGTACGGTTAGTATATGCCAATGAAATTGTATATTGATTGAGGCATAAGTTTGGAAGAGCGGACTGACTTGGTTCTCAAAGCCCAAGATCGTGTGACGAACAAGGCTTTCTTAAAATGGCCATAACTTCAGCACCGTAAGTTCGTTTTCAGCCCGTGACCTGTCAAAACGATCGAAAAAATAAGAGGAACGTCGCTGTAACCAACTTTAGGCTGGTTAAGGAATTTTGAAGGCCCAAAAAGCCATTTTACTATGCTTTTTTTATTAGATTTGTATATTATCCACCTTTGTAGGTTTCCCAAGGAAAATCAATATCATTTTTCTGTTGATCAAACAATGTTAAATGTTGTTGGAGCTCACTCGAATTTTTAATATCAATTGATGGTATGCCATCATGATTTCCTTGCCTAGTAATACCACAACTACATCAACAACTAATTTGCTACATTCAAGTCTGGTTAAAACATAGTCAAACCCAACCAAAACATGCTAAAGACGACCACAACATTATCAATACAATCAAACCATGGTAGAAATCCTATTTCCAAGGATTTGGCATGGTTTGCCTGGTTTATTCACACTTTCTCCGGTTTTCCCCGGTTAACGTCCGATTTCGTCCAATGACGTCCGATTTCGTCCGTTTTGATATGTTTCGAACGGTTTAGCTCGTTTCAGCCGGATTTTGATGTGTATGACCATGTTTGAAAGTTGTACAGTTAGTATATGCCAATGAAATTGTGTATTGATTGAGGCATAAGTATGGAAGAACGGAATGACTTGGTTCTCGAAGACCAAGATCGTGTGACGAAGAAGGCTTTCTTAAAATGGCCATAACTTCAGCACCGTAAGTTCGTTTTCAGCCTGTGACCTGTCAAAACGACCGAAAAAACAAGAGGAACGTCGCTGTAACCAACTTTAGGCTGGTTAAGGAATTTTGAAGGCCCAAAAAGCTATTTTACTATGCTTTTTTCATTAGTTTTGTATATTATCCACCTTTGTAAGTTTCCCAAGGAAAATCATTATCATTTTTCTGTTGATCAAACAATGTTAAATGTTGTTGGAGCTCACTCGTATTTTTAATATCAATTGATGGTATGCCATCATGATTTCCTAGTCTAGTAATACCACAACTACATAAACAACTAATTTGCTACATTCAAGTCTGGTTAAAACATAGCCAAACCCAACCAAAACATGCTAAAGACGACCACAACATGATCAATACAATAAAACCATGGTAGAAATCCTATTTCCAAGGATTTGGCATGGTTTTCCTGGTTTATTCACACTTTCTCTGGTTTTCCCCGGTTAACGTCCGATTTCGTCCGATCTCGTCCAATTTCGTCCGATCACGTCCGATTTCGTCCGTTTTGATATGTTTCGAACGGTTTAGCTCGTTTCAACCGGATTTTGATGTGTATGACCATGTTTGAAAGTTGTACGGTTAGTATATGCCAATGAAATTGTATATTGATTGAGGCATAAGTATGGAAGAACGGACTGACTTGGTTCTCGAAGCCCAAGATCGTGTGACGAACAAGACTTTCTTAAAATGGCCACAACTTCAGCACCGTATGTTCGTTTTCAGCCCGTGACCTGTCAAAACGACCGAAAAAATAAGAGGAACATCGCTGTAACCAACTTTAGGCTGGTTAAGGAATTTTGAAGGCCCAAAAAGCCATTTTACTATGCTTTTTTTATTAGATTTGTATATTATCCACCTTTGTAGGTTTCCCAAGGAAAATCAATATCATTTTTCTGTTGATCAAACAATGTTAAATGTTGTTGGAGCTCACTCGAATTTTTAATATCAATTGATGGTATGCCATCATGATTTCCTTGCCTAGTAATACCACAACTACATCAACAACTAATTTGCTACATTCAAGTCTGGTTAAAACATAGCCAAACCCAACCAAAACATGCTAAAGACTACCACAACATTATCAATACAATCAAACCATGGTAGAAATCCTATTTCCAAGGATTTGGCATGGTTTGCCTGGTTTATTCACACTTTCTCCGGTTTTCCCCGGTTAACGTCCGATTTCGTCCGATTACGTCCGATTTCGTCCGATCACGTCCGATTTCGTCCGTTTTGATATGTTTCGAACGGTTTAGCTCGTTTCAGCCGGATTTTGATGTGTATGACCATGTTTGAAAGTTGTACAGTTAGTATATGCCAATGAAATTGTATATTGATTGAGGCATAAGTATGGAAGAACGGAATGACTTGGTTCTCGAAGACCAAGATCGTGTGACGAAGAAGGCTTTCTTAAAATGGTCATAACTTCAGCACTGTAAGTTCGTTTTCAGCCTGTGACCTGTCAAAACGACCGAAAAACAAGAGGAACGTCGCTGTAACAAACTTTAGGCTGGTTAAGGAATTTTGAAGGCCCAAAAAGCCATTTTACTATGCCTTTTTCATTAGTTTTGTATATTTTCCACCTTTGTAAGTTTCCCAAGGAAAATCAATATCATTTTTCTGTTGATCAAACAATGTTAAATGTTGTTGGAGCTCACTCGTATTTTTAATATCAATTGATGGTATGCCATCATGATTTCCTTGCCTAGTCATACCACAACTACATCAACAACTAATTTGCTACATTCAAGTCTGGTTAAAACATAGCCAAACCCAACCAAAACATGCTAAAGACGACCACAACATGATCAATACAATCAAACCATGGTAGAAATCCTATTTCTAAGGATTTGGCATGGTTTGCTTGGTTTATTCACACTTTCTCCGGTTTTCCCCGGTTAACGTCCGATTTCGTCTGATCTCGTCCGATTTCGTCCGATCACGTCCGATTTCGTCCGTTTTGATATGTTTCGAACGGTTTAGCTCGTTTCAACAGGATTTTGATGTGTATGACCATGTTTGAAAGTTGTACGGTTAGTATATGCCAATGAAATTGTATATTGATTGAGGCATAAGTTTGGAAGAACGGACTGACTTGGTTCTCGGAGCCCAAGATCGTGTGACGAACAAGGCTTACTTAAAATGGCCATAACTTCAGCACCGTAAGTTCGTTTTCAGCCCGTGACCTGTCAAAACGATCGAAAAAATAAGAGGAACGTCGCTGTAACCAACATTAGGCTGGTTAAGGAATTTTGAAGGCCCAAAAAGCCATTTTACTATGCTTTTTTTATTAGATTTGTATATTATCCACCTTTGTAGGTTTCCCAAGGAAAATCAATATCATTTTTCTGTTGATCAAACAATGTTAAATGTTGTTGGAGCTCACTCGAATTTTTAATATCAATTGATGGTATGCCATCATGATTTCCTTGCCTAGTAATACCACAACTACATCAACAACTAATTTGCTACATTCAAGTCTGGTTAAAACATAGTCAAACCCAACCAAAACATGCTAAAGACGACCACAACATTATCAATACAATCAAACCATGGTAGAAATCCTATTTCCAAGGATTTGGCATGGTTTGCCTGGTTTATTCACACTTTCTCCGGTTTTCCCCGGTTAACGTCCGATTTCGTCCAATGACGTCCGATTTCGTCCGTTTTGATATGTTTCGAACGGTTTAGCTCGTTTCAGCCGGATTTTGATGTGTATGACCATGTTTGAAAGTTGTACAGTTAGTATATGCCAATGAAATTGTGTATTGATTGAGGCATAAGTATGGAAGAACGGAATGACTTGGTTCTCGAAGACCAAGATCGTGTGACGAAGAAGGCTTTCTTAAAATGGCCATAACTTCAGCACCGTAAGTTCGTTTTCAGCCTGTGACCTGTCAAAACGACCGAAAAAACAAGAGGAACGTCGCTGTAACCAACTTTAGGCTGGTTAAGGAATTTTGAAGGCCCAAAAAGCTATTTTACTATGCTTTTTTCATTAGTTTTGTATATTATCCACCTTTGTAAGTTTCCCAAGGAAAATCAATATCATTTTTCTGTTGATCAAACAATGTTAAATGTTGTTGGAGCTCACTCGTATTTTTAATATCAATTGATGGTATGCCATCATGATTTCCTTGTCTAGTAATACCACAACTACATAAACAACTAATTTGCTACATTCAAGTCTGGTTAAAACATAGCCAAACCCAACCAAAACATGCTAAAGACGACCACAACATGATCAATACAATAAAACCATGGTAGAAATCCTATTTCCAAGGATTTGGCATGGTTTGCCTGGTTTATTCACACTTTCTCTGGTTTTCCCCGGTTAACGTCCGATTTCGTCCGATCTCGTCCAATTTCGTCCGATCACGTCCGATTTCGTCCGTTTTGATATGTTTCGAACGGTTTAGCTCGTTTCAACCGGATTTTGATGTGTATGACCATGTTTGAAAGTTGTACGGTTAGTATATGCCAATGAAATTGTATATTGATTGAGGCATAAGTATGGAAGAACGGACTGACTTGGTTCTCGAAGCCCAAGATCGTGTGACGAACAAGACTTTCTTAAAATGGCCACAACTTCAGCACCGTATGTTCGTTTTCAGCCCGTGACCTGTCAAAACGACCGAAAAAATAAGAGGAACATCGCTGTAACCAACTTTAGGCTGGTTAAGGAATTTTGAAGGCCCAAAAAGCCATTTTACTATGCTTTTTTTATTAGATTTGTATATTATCCACCTTTGTAGGTTTCCCAAGGAAAATCAATATCATTTTTCTGTTGATCAAACAATGTTAAATGTTGTTGGAGCTCACTCGAATTTTTAATATCAATTGATGGTATGCCATCATGATTTCCTTGCCTAGTAATACCACAACTACATCAACAACTAATTTGCTACATTCAAGTCTGGTTAAAACATAGCCAAACCCAACCAAAACATGCTAAAGACTACCACAACATTATCAATACAATCAAACCATGGTAGAAATCCTATTTCCAAGGATTTGGCATGGTTTGCCTGGTTTATTCACACTTTCTCCGGTTTTCCCCGGTTAACGTCCGATTTCGTCCGATTACGTCCGATTTCGTCCGATCACGTCCGATTTCGTCCGTTTTGATATGTTTCGAACGGTTTAGCTCGTTTCAGCCGGATTTTGATGTGTATGACCATGTTTGAAAGTTGTACAGTTAGTATATGCCAATGAAATTGTATATTGATTGAGGCATAAGTATGGAAGAACGGAATGACTTGGTTCTCGAAGACCAAGATCGTGTGACGAAGAAGGCTTTCTTAAAATGGTCATAACTTCAGCACTGTAAGTTCGTTTTCAGCCTGTGACCTGTCAAAACGACCGAAAAACAAGAGGAACGTCGCTGTAACAAACTTTAGGCTGGTTAAGGAATTTTGAAGGCCCAAAAAGCCATTTTACTATGCCTTTTTCATTAGTTTTGTATATTTTCCACCTTTGTAAGTTTCCCAAGGAAAATCAATATCATTTTTCTGTTGATCAAACAATGTTAAATGTTGTTGGAGCTCACTCGTATTTTTAATATCAATTGATGGTATGCCATCATGATTTCCTTGCCTAGTCATACCACAACTACATCAACAACTAATTTGCTACATTCAAGTCTGGTTAAAACATAGCCAAACCCAACCAAAACATGCTAAAGACGACCACAACATGATCAATACAATCAAACCATGGTAGAAATCCTATTTCTAAGGATTTGGCATGGTTTGCTTGGTTTATTCACACTTTCTCCGGTTTTCCCCGGTTAACGTCCGATTTCGTCTGATCTCGTCCGATTTCGTCCGATCACGTCCGATTTCGTCCGTTTTGATATGTTTCGAACGGTTTAGCTCGTTTCAACCGGATTTTGATGTGTATGACCATGTTTGAAAGTTGTACGGTTAGTATATGCCAATGAAATTGTATATTGATTGAGGCATAAGTTTGGAAGAACGGACTGACTTGGTTCTCGGAGCCCAAGATCGTGTGACGAACAAGGCTTACTTAAAATGGCCATAACTTCAGCACCGTAAGTTCGTTTTCAGCCCGTGACCTGTCAAAACGATCGAAAAAATAAGAGGAACGTCGCTGTAACCAACATTAGGCTGGTTAAGGAATTTTGAAGGCCCAAAAAGCCATTTTACTATGCTTTTTTTATTAGATTTGTATATTATCCACCTTTGTAGGTTTCCCAAGGAAAATCAATATCATTTTTCTGTTGATCAAACAATGATAAATGTTGTTGGAGCTCACTCGAATTTTTAATATCAATTGATGGTATGCCATCATGATTTCCTTGCCTAGTAATACCACAACTACATCAACAACTAATTTGCTACATTCAAGTCTGGTTAAAACATAGTCAAACCCAACCAAAACATGCTAAAGACGACCACAACATGATCAATACAATCAAACCATGGTAGAAATCCTATTTCCAAGGATTTGGCATGGTTTGCCTGGTTTATTCACACTTTCTCCGGTTTTCCCCGGTTAACGTCCGATTTCGTCCGATTACATTCGATTTCGTCCGATCACGTCCGATTTCGTCCATTTTGATATGTTTCGAACGGTTTAGCTCGTTTCAGCCGGATTTTGATGTGTATGACCATGTTTGAAAGTTGTACAGTTAGTATATGCCAATGAAATTGTATATTGATTGAGGCATAAGTATGGAAGAACGGAATGACTTGGTTCTCGAAGACCAAGATCGTGTGACGAAGAAGGCTTTCTTAAAATGGTCATAACTTCAGCACTGTAAGTTCGTTTTCAGCCTGTGACCTGTCAAAACGACCGAAAAACAAGAGGAACGTCGCTGTAACAAACTTTAGGCTGGTTAAGGAATTTTGAAGGCCCAAAAAGCCATTTTACTATGCCTTTTTCATTAGTTTTGTATATTATCCACCTTTGTAAGTTTCCCAAGGAAAATCAATATCATTTTTCTGTTGATCAAACAATGTTAAATGTTGTTGGAGCTCACTCGTATTTTTAATATCAATTGATGGTATGCCATCATGATTTCCTTGCCTAGTCATACCACAACTACATCAACAACTAATTTGCTACATTCAAGTCTGGTTAAAACATAGCCAAACCCAACCAAAACATGCTAAAGACGACCACAACATGATCAATACAATCAAACCATGGTAGAAATCCTATTTCTAAGGATTTGGCATGGTTTGCTTGGTTTATTCACACTTTCTCCGGTTTTCCCCGGTTAACGTCCGATTTCGTCTGATCTCGTCCGATTTCGTCCGATCACGTCCGATTTCGTCCGTTTTGATATGTTTCGAACGGTTTAGCTCGTTTCAACCGGATTTTGATGTGTATGACCATGTTTGAAAGTTGTACGGTTAGTATATGCCAATGAAATTGTATATTGATTGAGGCATAAGTTTGGAAGAACGGACTGACTTGGTTCTCGGAGCCCAAGATCGTGTGACGAACAAGGCTTACTTAAAATGGCCATAACTTCAGCACCGTAAGTTCGTTTTCAGCCCGTGACCTGTCAAAACGATCGAAAAAAATAAGAGGAACGTCGCTGTAACCAACATTAGGTTGGTTAAGGAATTTTGAAGGCCCAAAAAGCCATTTTACTATGCTTTTTTTATTAGATTTGTATATTATCCACCTTTGTAGGTTTCCCAAGGAAAATCAATATCATTTTTCTGTTGATCAAACAATGATAAATGTTGTTGGAGCTCACTCGAATTTTTAATATCAATTGATGGTATGCCATCATGATTTCCTTGCCTAGTAATACCACAACTACATCAACAACTAATTTGCTACATTCAAGTCTGGTTAAAACATAGTCAAACCCAACCAAAACATGCTAAAGACGACCACAACATTATCAATACAATCAAACCATGGTAGAAATCCTATTTTCAAGGATTTGGCATGGTTTGTCTGGATTATTCACACTTTCTCCGGTTTTCCCCGGTTAACGTCCGATTTCGTCCGATCACGTCCGATTTCGTCCGTTTTGATATGTTTCGAACGTTTTAGCTCGTTTCAGCCGGATTTTGATGTGTATGACCATGTTTGAAAGTTGTACAGTTAGTATATGCCAAAGAAATTGTATACTGATTGAGGCATAAGTATGGAAGAACGGAATGACTTGGTTCTCGAAGACCAAGATCGTGTGACCAAGAAGGCTTTTCTTAAAATGGCCATAACTTCAGCACTGTAAGTTCGTTTTCAGTCTGTGACCTGTCAAAACGACCGAAAAAACGAGAGGAACGTTGCTGTAACCAACTTTAGGCTTTTTAAGGAATTTTGAAGGCCCAAAAAGCCATTTTTCTATGCTTTTTTCATTAGTTTTGTATATTATCCACCTTTGTAAGTTTCCCAAGGAAAATCAATATCATTTTTTTGTTGATCAAACAATGTTAAATGTTGTTGGAGCTCACTCGTATTTTTAATATCAATTGATGGTATGCCATCATGATTTCCTTGTCTAGTAATACCACAACTACATAAACAACTAATTTGCTACATTCAAGTCTGGTTAAAACATAGCCAAACCCAACCAAAACATGCTAAAGACGACCACAACATGATCAATACAATCAAACCATGGTAGAAATCCTATTTCCAAGGATTTGGCATGGTTTGCCTGGTTTATTCACACTTTCTCCGGTTTTCCCCGGTTAACGTCCGATTTCGTCCGATCTCGTCCGATTTCGTCCGATCACGTCCGATTTCGTCCGTTTTGATATGTTTCGAACGGTTTAGCTCGTTTCAACCGGATTTTGATCTGTATGACCATGTTTGAAAGTTGTATGGTTAGTATATGCCAATGAAATTGTATATTGATTGAGGCATAAGTATGGAAGAACGGACTGACTTGGTTCTCGAAGCCCAAGATCGTGTGACGAACAAGACTTTCTTAAAATGGCCATAACTTCAGCACCGTAAGTTTGTTTTCAGCCCGTGACCTGTCAAACCACCGAAAAAATAAGAGGAACGTCGCTGTAACCAACTTTAGGCTGGTTAAGGAATTTTGAAGGCCCAAAAAGCCATTTTACTATGCTTTTTTTATTAGATTTGTATATTATCCATCTTTGTTGGTTTCCCAAGGAAAATCAATATCATTTTTCTGTTGATCAAACAATGTTAAATGTTGTTGGAGCTCACTCGAATTTTTAATATCAATTGATGGTATGCCAACATGATTTCCTTGCCTAGTAATACCACAACTACATCAACAACTAATTTGCTACATTCAAGTCTGGTTAAAACATAGCCAAACCCAACCAAAACATGCTAAAGACTACCACAACATTATCAATACAATCAAACCATGGTAGAAATCCTATTTCCAAGGATTTGGCATGGTTTGCCTGGTTTATTCACACTTTCTCCGGTTTTCCCCGGTTAACGTCCGATTTCGTCCGATTACGTCCGATTTCGTCCGATCACGTCCAATTTCGTCCGTTTTGATATGTTTCGAACGGTTTAGCTCGTTTCAGCCGGATTTTGATGTGTATGACCATGTTTGAAAGTTGTACAGTTAGTATATGATAATGAAATTGTATATTGATTGAGGCATAAGTATGGAAGAACGGAATGACTTGGTTCTCGAAGACCAGGATCGTGTGACGAAGAAGGCTTTCTTAAAATGGCCATAACTTCAACACTGTAAGTTCGTTTTCAGCCTGTGACCTGTCAAAACGACCGAAAAAACAAGAGGAACGTTGCTGTAACCAACTTTAGGCTGGTTAAGGAATTTTGAAGGCCCAAAAAGCCATTTTACTATGCTTTTTCATTAGTTTTGTATATTATCCACCTTTGTAGGTTTCCCAAGGAAAATCAATATCATTTTTATGTTGATCAAACAATGTTAAATGTTGTTGGAGCCCACTCGAATTTTTAATATCAATTGATGGTATGCCATCATGATTTCCTTGCCTAGTAATACCACAACTACATCAACAACTAATTTGCTACATTCAAGTCTGGTTAAAACATAGCCAAACCCCACCAAAACATGCTAAAGACTACCACAACATTATCAATACAATCAAACCATGGTAGAAATCCTTTTTCCAAGGATTTGGCATGGTTTGCCTGGTTTATTCACACTTTCTCCGGTTTTCCCCGGTTAACGTCCGATTTCGTCCGATTACGTCCGATTTTGTCCGATCACGTCCGATTTCGTCCGTTTTGATATGTTTCGAACGGTTTAGCTCGTTTCAGCCGGATTTTGATGTGTATGACCATGTTTGAAAGTTGTACAGTTAGTATATGCCAATGAAATTGTATATTGATTGAGGCATAAGTATGGAAGAACGGACTGACTTGGTTCTCGAAGCCCAAGATCGTGTGACGAAGAAGGCTTTCTTAAAATGGCCATAACTTCAGCACTTTAAGTTCGTTTTCAGCCTGTGACCTGTCAAAACGACCAAAAAAACAAGAGGAACGTCGCTGTAACCAACTTTAGGCTGGTTAAGGAATTTTGAAGGCCCAAAAAGCCATTTTAATATGCTTTTTTCATTAGTTTTGTATATTATCCACCTTTGTAAGTTTCCCAAGGAAAATCAATATCATTTTTCTGTTGATCAAACAATGTTAAATGTTGTTGGAGCTCACTCGTAATTTTAATATCAATTGATGGTATGCCATCATGATTTCCTTGTCTAGTAATACCACAACTACATCAACAACTAATTTGCTACATTCAAGTCTGGTTAAAACATAGCCAAACCCAACCAAAACATGCTAAAGACGACCACAACATGATCAATACAATCAAACCATGGTAGAAATCCTATTTCTAAGGATTTGGCATGGTTTGCCTGGTTTATTCACACTTTCTCCGGTTTTCCCCGGTTAACGTCCGATTTCGTCCGATCTCGACCGATTTCGTCCGATCACGTCCGATTTCGTCCGTTTTGATATGTTTCGAACGGTTTAGCTCGTTTCAGCCGTATTTTGATGTGTATGACCATGTTTGAAAGTTGTACGGTTAGTATATTCCAATGAAATTGTATATTGATTGAGGCATAAGTATGGAAGAACGGACTGACTTGGTTCTCGAAGCCCAAGATCGTGTGACGAAGAATGCTTTCTTAAAATGGCCATAACTTCAGCACCGTAAGTTCGTTTTCAGCCCGTGACCTGTCAAAACGACTGAAAAAACAAGAGGAACGTCGTTGTAACCAACTTTAGGCTGTTTAAGGAATTTTGAAGGCCCAAAAAGCCATTTTTCTATGCTTTTTTCATTAGTTTTGTATATTATCCACCTTTGTAAGTTTCCCAAGGAAAATCAATATCATTTTTTTGTTGATCAAACAATGTTAAATGTTGTTGGAGCTCACTCGTATTTTTAATATCAATTGATGGTATGCCATCATGATTTCCTTGTCTAGTAATACCACAACTACATAAACAACTAATTTGCTACATTCAAGTCTGGTTAAAACATAGCCAAACCCAACCAAAACATGCTAAAGACGACCACAACATGATCAATACAATCAAACCATGGTAGAAATCCTATTTCCAAGGATTTTGAATGGTTTGCCTGGTTTATTCACACTTTCTCCGGTTTTCCCCGGTTAACGTCCGATTTCGTCCGATCTCGTCCGATTTCGTCCGATCACGTCCGATTTCGTCCGTTTTGATATGTTTCGAACGGTTTAGCTCGTTTCAACCGGATTTTGATGTGTATGACCATGTTTGAAAGTTGTATGGTTAGTATATGCCAATGAAATTGTATATTGATTGAGGCATAAGTATGGAAGAACGGACTGACTTGGTTCTCGAAGCCCAAGATCGTGTGACGAACAAGACTTTCTTAAAATGGCCATAACTTCAGCACCGTAAGTTCGTTTTCAGCCCGTGACCTGTCAAAACGACCGAAAAAATAAGAGGAACGTCGCTGTAACCAACTTTAGGCTGGTTAAGGAATTTTGAAGGCCCAAAAAGCCATTTTACTATGCTTTTTTTATTAGATTTGTATATTATCCATCTTTGTTGGTTTCCCAAGGAAAATCAATATCATTTTTCTGTTGATCAAACAATGTTAAATGTTGTTGGAGCTCACTCGAATTTTTAATATCAATTGATGGTATGCCAACATGATTTCCTTGCCTAGTAATACCACAACTACATCAACAACTAATTTGCTACATTCAAGTCTGGTTAAAACATAGCCAAACCCAACCAAAACATGCTAAAGACTACCACAACATTATCAATACAATCAAACCATGGTAGAAATCCTATTTCCAAGGATTTGGCATGGTTTGCCTGGTTTATTCACACTTTCTCCGGTTTTCCCCGGTTAACGTCCGATTTCGTCCGATTACGTCCGATTTCGTCCGATCACGTCCAATTTCGTCCGTTTTGATATGTTTCGAACGGTTTAGCTCGTTTCAGCCGGATTTTGATGTGTATGACCATGTTTGAAAGTTGTACAGTTAGTATATGATAATGAAATTGTATATTGATTGAGGCATAAGTATGGAAGAACGGAATGACTTGGTTCTCGAAGACCAGGATCGTGTGACGAAGAAGGCTTTCTTAAAATGGCCATAACTTCAACACTGTAAGTTCGTTTTCAGCCTGTGACCTGTCAAAACGACCGAAAAAACAAGAGGAACGTTGCTGTAACCAACTTTAGGCTGGTTAAGGAATTTTGAAGGCCCAAAAAGCCATTTTACTATGCTTTTTCATTAGTTTTGTATATTATCCACCTTTGTAGGTTTCCCAAGGAAAATCAATATCATTTTTATGTTGATCAAACAATGTTAAATGTTGTTGGAGCCCACTCGAATTTTTAATATCAATTGATGGTATGCCATCATGATTTCCTTGCCTAGTAATACCACAACTACATCAACAACTAATTTGCTACATTCAAGTCTGGTTAAAACATAGCCAAACCCCACCAAAACATGCTAAAGACTACCACAACATTATCAATACAATCAAACCATGGTAGAAATCCTTTTTCCAAGGATTTGGCATGGTTTGCCTGGTTTATTCACACTTTCTCCGGTTTTCCCCGGTTAACGTCCGATTTCGTCCGATTACGTCCGATTTTGTCCGATCACGTCCGATTTCGTCCGTTTTGATATGTTTCGAACGGTTTAGCTCGTTTCAGCCGGATTTTGATGTGTATGACCATGTTTGAAAGTTGTACAGTTAGTATATGCCAATGAAATTGTATATTGATTGAGGCATAAGTATGGAAGAACGGACTGACTTGGTTCTCGAAGCCCAAGATCGTGTGACGAAGAAGGCTTTCTTAAAATGGCCATAACTTCAGCACTTTAAGTTCGTTTTCAGCCTGTGACCTGTCAAAACGACCAAAAAAACAAGAGGAACGTCGCTGTAACCAACTTTAGGCTGGTTAAGGAATTTTGAAGGCCCAAAAAGCCATTTTAATATGCTTTTTTCATTAGTTTTGTATATTATCCACCTTTGTAAGTTTCCCAAGGAAAATCAATATCATTTTTCTGTTGATCAAACAATGTTAAATGTTGTTGGAGCTCACTCGTAATTTTAATATCAATTGATGGTATGCCATCATGATTTCCTTGTCTAGTAATACCACAACTACATCAACAACTAATTTGCTACATTCAAGTCTGGTTAAAACATAGCCAAACCCAACCAAAACATGCTAAAGACGACCACAACATGATCAATACAATCAAACCATGGTAGAAATCCTATTTCTAAGGATTTGGCATGGTTTGCCTGGTTTATTCACACTTTCTCCGGTTTTCCCCGGTTAACGTCCGATTTCGTCCGATCTCGACCGATTTCGTCCGATCACGTCCGATTTCGTCCGTTTTGATATGTTTCGAACGGTTTAGCTCGTTTCAGCCGTATTTTGATGTGTATGACCATGTTTGAAAGTTGTACGGTTAGTATATTCCAATGAAATTGTATATTGATTGAGGCATAAGTATGGAAGAACGGACTGACTTGGTTCTCGAAGCCCAAGATCGTGTGACGAAGAATGCTTTCTTAAAATGGCCATAACTTCAGCACCGTAAGTTCGTTTTCAGCCCGTGACCTGTCAAAACGACTGAAAAAACAAGAGGAACGTCGTTGTAACCAACTTTAGGCTGTTTAAGGAATTTTGAAGGCCCAAAAAGCCATTTTTCTATGCTTTTTTCATTAGTTTTGTATATTATCCACCTTTGTAAGTTTCCCAAGGAAAATCAATATCATTTTTTTGTTGATCAAACAATGTTAAATGTTGTTGGAGCTCACTCGTATTTTTAATATCAATTGATGGTATGCCATCATGATTTCCTTGTCTTGTAATACCACAACTACATAAACAACTAATTTGCTACATTCAAGTCTGGTTAAAACATAGCCAAACCCAACCAAAACATGCTAAAGACGACCACAACATGATCAATACAATCAAACCATGGTAGAAATCCTATTTCCAAGGATTTTGAATGGTTTGCCTGGTTTATTCACACTTTCTCCGGTTTTCCCCGGTTAACGTCCGATTTCGTCCGATCTCGTCCGATTTCGTCCGATCACGTCCGATTTCGTCCGTTTTGATATGTTTCGAACGGTTTAGCTCGTTTCAACCGGATTTTGATGTGTATGACCATGTTTGAAAGTTGTATGGTTAGTATATGCCAATGAAATTGTATATTGATTGAGGCATAAGTATGGAAGAACGGACTGACTTGGTTCTCGAAGCCCAAGATCGTGTGACGAACAAGACTTTCTTAAAATGGCCATAACTTCAGCACCGTAAGTTCGTTTTCAGCCCGTGACCTGTCAAAACGACCGAAAAAATAAGAGGAACGTCGCTGTAACCAACTTTAGGCTGGTTAAGGAATTTTGAAGGCCCAAAAAGCCATTTTACTATGCTTTTTTTATTATATTTGTATATTATCCACCTTTGTAGGTTTCCCAAGGAAAATCAATATCATTTTTCTGTTGATCAAACAATGTTAAATGTTGTTGGAGCTCACTCGAATTTTTAATATCAATTGATGGTATGCCAACATGATTTCCTTGCCTAGTAATACCACAACTACATCAACAACTAATTTGCTACATTCAAGTCTGGTTAAAACATAGCCAAACCCAACCAAAACATGCTAAAGACGACCACAACATGATCAATACAATCAAACCATGGTAGAAATCCTATTTCTAAGGATTTGGCATGGTTTGCCTGGTTTATTCACACTTTCTCCGGTTTTCCCCGGTTAACGTCCGATTTCGTCCGATCTCGTCCGATTTCGTCCGATCACGTCCGATTTCGTCCGTTTTGATATGTTTCGAACGGTTTAGCTCGTTTCAACCGGATTTTGATGTGTATGACCATGTTTGAAAGTTGTATGGTTAGTATATGCCAATGAAATTGTATATTGATTGAGGCATAAGTATGGAAGAACGGACTGACTTGGTTCTCGAAGCCCAAGATCGTGTGACGAACAAGACTTTCTTAAAATGGCCATAACTTCAGCACCGTAAGTTCGTTTTCAGCCCGTGACCTGTCAAAACGACCGAAAAAATAAGAGGAACGTCGCTGTAACCAACTTTAGGCTGGTTAAGGAATTTTGAAGGCCCAAAAAGCCATTTTACTATGCTTTTTTTATTATATTTGTATATTATCCACCTTTGTAGGTTTCCCAAGGAAAATCAATATCATTTTTCTGTTGATCAAACAATGTTAAATGTTGTTGGAGCTCACTCGAATTTTTAATATCAATTGATGGTATGCCAACATGATTTCCTTGCCTAGTAATACCACAACAACATCAACAACTAATTTGCTACATTCAAGTCTGGTTAAAACATAGCCAAACCCAACCAAAACATGCTAAAGACTACCACAACATTATCAATACAATCAAACCATGGTAGAAATCCTATTTCCAAGGATTTGGCATGGTTTGCCTGGTTTATTCACACTTTCTCCGGTTTTCCCCGGTTAACGTCCGATTTCGTCCGATTACGTCCGATTTCGTCCGATCACGTCCAATTTCGTCCGTTTTGATATGTTTCGAACGGTTTAGCTCGTTTCAGCCGGATTTTGATGTGTATGACCATGTTTGAAAGTTGTACAGTTAGTATATTCCAATGAAATTGTATATTGATTGAGGCATAAGTATGGAAGAACGGACTGACTTGGTTCTCGAAGACCAAGATCGTGTGACGAAGAAGGCTTTCTTAAAATGGCCATAACTTCAGCACTGTAAGTTCTTTTTCAGCCTGTGACCTGTCAAAACGACCGAAAAAACAAGAGGAACGTCGTTGTAACCAACTTTAGGCTGGTTAAGGAATTTTGAAGGCCCAAAAAGCCATTTTAATATGCTTTTTTCATTAGTTTTGTATATTATCCACCTTTGTAAGTTTCCCAAGGAAAATCAATATCATTTTTCTGTTGATCAAACAATGTTAAATGTTGTTGGAGCTCACTCGTAATTTGAATATCAATTGATGGTATGCCATCATGATTTCCTTGTCTAGTAATACCACAACTACATCAACAACTAATTTGCTACATTCAAGTCTGGTTAAAACATAGCCAAACCCAACCAAAACATGCTAAAGACGACCACAACATGATCAATACAATCAAACCATGGTAGAAATCCTATTTCTAAGGATTTGGCATGGTTTGCCTGGTCTATTCACACTTTCTCCGGTTTTCCCCGGTTAACGTCCGATTTCGTCCGATCTCGACCGATTTCGTCCGATCACGTCCGATTTCGTCCGTTTTGATATGTTTCGAACGGTTTAGCTCGTTTCAGCCGTATTTTGATGTGTATGACCATGTTTGAAAGTTGTACGGTTAGTATATTCCAATGAAATTGTATATTGATTGAGGCATAAGTATGGAAGAACGGACTGACTTGGTTCTCGAAGCCCAAGATCGTGTGACGAAGAAGGCTTTCTTAAAATGGCCATAACTTCAGCACCGTAAGTTCGTTTTCAGCCCGTGACCTGTCAAAACGACCGAAAAAATAAGAGGAACGTCGCTGTAACCAACTTTAGGCTGGTTAAGGAATTTTGAAGGCCCAAAAAGCCATTTTACTATGCTTTTTTTATTAGATTTGTATATTATCCACCTTTGTAGGTTTCCCAAGGAAAATCAATATCATTTTTCTGTTGATCAAACAATGTTAAATGTTGTTGGAGCTCACTCGAATTTTTAATATCAATTGATGGTATGCCAACATGATTTGCTTGCCTAGTAATACCACAACTACATCAACAACTAATTTGCTACATTCAAGTCTGGTTAAAACATAGCCAAACCCAACCAAAACATGCTAAAGACTACCACAACATTATCAATACAATCAAACCATGGTAGAAATCCTTTTTCCAAGGATTTGGCATGGTTTGCCTGGTTTATTCACACTTTCTCCGGTTTTCCCCGGTTAACGTCCGATTTCGTCCGATCTCGTCCGATTTCGTCCGATCACGTCCGATTTCGTCCGTTTTGATATGTTTCGAACGGTTTAGCTCGTTTCAACCGGATTTTGATGTGTATGACCATGTTTGAAAGTTGTATGGTTAGTATATGCCAATGAAATTGTATATTGATTGAGGCATAAGTATGGAAGAACGGACTGACTTGGTTCTCGAAGCCCAAGATCGTGTGACGAACAAGACTTTCTTAAAATGGCCATAACTTCAGCACCGTAAGTTCGTTTTCAGCCTGTGACCTGTCAAAACCACCGAAAAAATAAGAGGAACGTCGCTGTAACCAACTTTAGGCTGGTTAAGGAATTTTGAAGGCCCAAAAAGCCATTTTACTATGCTTTTTTCATTAGTTTTGTATATATTATCCACCTTTATAGGTTTCCCAAGGAAAATCAATATCATTTTTCTGTTGATCAAACAATGTTAAATGTTGTTGGAGCTCACTCGAATTTTTAATATCAATTGATGGTATGCTACCATGATTTCCTTGCCTAGTAATACCACAACTACATCAACAACTAATTTGCTACATTCAAGTCTGGTTAAAACATAGCCAAACCCAACCAAAACATGCTAAAGACTACCACAACATTATCAATACAATCAAACCATGGTAGAAATCCTTTTTCCAAGGATTTGGCATGGTTTGCCATGTTTATTCACACTTTCTCCGGTTTTCCCCGGTTAACGTCCGATTTCGTCCGATTACGTCCGATTTCGTCCGATCACGTCCGATTTCGTCCATTTTGATATGTTTCGAACGGTTTAGCTCGTTTCAGCCGGATTTTGATGTGTATGACCATGTTTGAAAGATGTACAGTTAGTATATGCCAATGAAATTGTATATTGATTGAGGCATAAGTATGGAAGAACGGACTGACTTGGTTCTCGAAGCCCAAGATCGTGTGACGAAGAAGGCTTTCTTAAAATGGCCATAACTTCAGCACTTTAAGTTCGTTTTCAGCCTGTGACCTGTCAAAACGACCAAAAAAACAAGAGGAACGTCGCTGTAACCAACTTTAGGCTGGTTAAGGAATTTTGAAGGCCCAAAAAGCCATTTTAATATGCTTTTTTCATTAGTTTTGTATATTATCCACCTTTGTAAGTTTCCCAAGGAAAATCAATATCATTTTTCTGTTGATCAAACAATGTTAAATGTTGTTGGAGCTCACTCGTATTTTTAATATCAATTGATGGTATGCCATCATGATTTCTTTGTCTAGTAATACCACAACTACATCAACAACTAATTTGCTACATTCAAGTCTGGTTAAAACATAGCCAAACCCAACCAAAACATGCTAAAGACGACCACAACATGATCAATACAATCAAACCATGGTAGAAATCCTATTTCCAAGGATTTGGCATGGTTTGCCTGGTTTATTCACACTTTCTCCGGTTTTCCCCGGTTAACGTCCGATTTCGTCCGATCTCGACCGATTTCGTCCGATCACGTCCGATTTCGTCCGTTTTGATATGTTTCGAACGGTTTAGCTCGTTTCAGCCGTATTTTGATGTGTATGACCATGTTTGAAAGTTGTACGGTTAGTATATTCCAATGAAATTGTATATTGATTGAGCATAAGTATGGAAGAACGGACTGACTTGGTTCTCGAAGCCCAAGATCGTGTGACGAAGAAGGCTTTCTTAAAATGGCCATAACTTCAGCACTGTAAGTTCGTTTTCAGCCTGTGACCTGTCAAAACGACCGAAAAAACAAGAGGAACGTCGCTGTAACCAACTTTAGGCTGGTTAAGGAATTTTGAAGGCCTAAAAAGCCATTTTACTATGCTTTTTCATTAGTTTTGTATATTATCCACCTTTGTAGGTTTCCCAAGGAAAATCAATATCATTTTTCTGTTGATCAAACAATGTTAAATGTTGTTGGAGCTCACTCGTATTTTTAATATCAATTGATGGTATGCCATCATGATTTTCTTGTCTAGTAATACCACAACTACATCAACAACTAATTTGCTACATTCAAGTCTGGTTAAAACATAGCCAAACCCAACCAAAACATGCTAAAGACGACCACAACATGATCAATACAATCAAACCATGGTAGAAATCCTATTTCCAAGGATTTGGCATGGTTTGCCTGGTTTATTCACACTTTCTCCGGTTTTCCCCGGTTAACGTCCGATTTCGTCCGATCTCGACCGATTTCGTCCGATCACGTCCGATTTCGTCCGTTTTGATATGTTTCGAACGGTTTAGCTCGTTTCAGCCGTATTTTGATGTGTATGACCATGTTTGAAAGTTGTACGGTTAGTATATTCCAATGAAATTGTATATTGATTGAGGCATAAGTATGAAAGAACGGACTGACTTGGTTCTCGAAGCCCAAGATCGTGTGACGAAGAAGGCTTTCTTAAAATGGCCATAACTTCAGTACCGTAAGTTCGTTTTCAGCCCGTGACCTGTCAAAATGACAGAAAAAACAAGAGGAACGTCGCTATAACCAGCTTTAGGCTGGTTAAGGAATTTTGAAGGCCCAAAAAGCCATTTTAATATGCTTTTTTCATTAGTTTTGTATATTATCCACCTTTGTAAGTTTCCCAAGGAAAATCAATATCATTTTTCTGTTGATCAAACAATGTTAAATGTTGTTGGAGCTCACTCGTATTTTTAATATCAATTGATGGTATGCCATCATGATTTCCTTGTCTAGTAATACCACAACTACATCAACAACTAATTTGCTACATTCAAGTCTGGTTAAAACATAGCCAAACCCAACCAAAACATGCTAAAGATGACCACAACATGATCAATACAATCAAACCATGGTAGAAATCCTATTTCCAAGGATTTGGCATGGTTTGCCTGGTTTATTCACACTTTCTCCGGTTTTCCCCGGTTAACATCCGATTTCGTCCGATCTCGTCCGATTTCGTCCGATCACGTCCGATTTCGTCCGTTTTGATATGTTTCGAACGGTTTAGCTCGTTTCAACCGGATTTTGATGTGTATGACCATGTTTGAAAGTTGTACGGTTAGTATATGCCAATGAAATTGTATATTGATTGAGGCATAAGTATGAAAGAACGGACTGACTTGGTTCTCGAAGCCCAAGATCGTGTGACGAAGAAGGCTTTCTTAAAATGGCCATAACTTCAGCACCATAAGTTCGTTTTCAGCCCGTGACCTGTCAAAACGACTGAAAAAACAAGAGGAACGTCGTTGTAACCAACTTTAGGCTGGTTAAGGAATTTTGAAGGCCCAAAAAGCTATTTTACTATGCTTTTTTCATTAGTTTTGTATATTATCCACCTTTGTAAGTTTCCCAAGGAAAATCAATATCATTTTTTTGTTGATCAAACAATGTTAAATGTTGTTGGAGCTCACTCGTATTTTTAATATCAATTGATGGTATGCCATCATGATTTCCTTGTCTAGTAATACCACAACTACATAAACAACTAATTTGCTACATTCAAGTCTGGTTAAAACATAGCCAAACCCAACCAAAACATGCTAAAGATGACCACAACATGATCAATACAATCAAACCAAGGTAGAAATCCTATTTCCAAGGATTTGGCATGGTTTGCCTGGTTTATTCACACTTTCTCCGGTTTTCCCCGGTTAACGTCCGATTTCGTCCGATCTCGTCCGATTTCGTCCGATCACGTCCGATTTCGTCCGTTTTGATATGTTTCGAACGGTTTAGCTCGTTTCAACCGGATTTTGATGTGTATGACCATGTTTGAAAGTTGTACGGTTAGTATATGCCAATGAAATTGTATATTGATTGAGGCATAAGTATGAAAGAACGGACTGACTTGGTTCTCGAAGCCCAAGATCGTGTGACGAAGAAGGCTTTCTTAAAATGGCCATAACTTCAGCACCATAAGTTCGTTTTCAGCCCGTGACCTGTCAAAACGACTGAAAAAACAAGAGGAACGTCGTTGTAACCAACTTTAGGCTGGTTAAGGAATTTTGAAGGCCCAAAAAGCTATTTTACTATGCTTTTTTCATTAGTTTTGTATATTATCCACCTTTGTAAGTTTCCCAAAGAAAATCAATATCATTTTTTTGTTGATCAAACAATGTTAAATGTTGTTGGAGCTCACTCGTATTTTTAATATCAATTGATGGTATGCCATCATGATTTCCTTGTCTAGTAATACCACAACTACATAAACAACTAATTTGCTACATTCAAGTCTGGTTAAAACATAGCCAAACCCAACCAAAACATGCTAAAGATGACCACAACATGATCAATACAATCAAACCAAGGTAGAAATCCTATTTCCAAGGAATTGGCATGGTTTGCCTGGTTTATTCACACTTTCTCCGGTTTTCCCCGGTTAACGTCCGATTTCGTCCGATCTCGTCCGATTTCGTCCGATCACGTCCGATTTCGTCCGTTTTGATATGTTTCGAACGGTTTAGCTCGTTTCAACCGGATTTTGATGTGTATGACCATGTTTGAAAGTTGTATGGTTAGTATATTCCAATGAAATTGTATATTGATTGAGGCATAAGTATGGAAGAACGGACTGACTTGGTTCTCTAAGCCCAAGATCGTGTGACGAAGAAGGCTTTCTTAAAATGGCCATAACTTCAGCACTGTAAGTTCGTTTTCAGCCTGTGACCTGTCAAAACGACCGAAAAAACAAGAGGAACGTCGCTGTAACCAACTTTAGGCTGGTTAGGGAATTTTGAAGGCCCAAAAAGCCATTTTACTATGCTTTTTTTATTAGATTTGTATATTATCCACCTTTGTAGGTTTCCCAAGGAAAATCAATATCATTTTTCTGTTGATCAAACAATGTTAAATGTTGTTGGAGCTCACTCGAATTTTTAATATCAATTGATGGTATGCCAACATGATTTCCTTGCCTAGTAATACCACAACTACATCAACAACTAATTTGCTACATTCAAGTCTGGTTAAAACATAGCCAAACCCAACCAAAACATGCTAAAGACGACCACAACATGATCAATACAATCAAACCATGGTAGAAATCCTATTTCCAAGGATTTGGCATGGTTTGCCTGGTTTATTCACACTTTCTCCGGTTTTCCCCGGTTAACGTCCGATTTCGTCCGATCTCGACCGATTTCGTCCGATCACGTCCGATTTCGTCCGTTTTGATATGTTTCGAACGGTTTAGCTCGTTTCAGCCGTATTTTGATGTGTATGACCATGTTTGAAAGTTGTACGGTTAGTATATTCCAATGAAATTGTATATTGATTGAGCATAAGTATGAAAGAACGGACTGACTTGGTTCTCGAAGCCCAAGATCGTGTGACGAAGAAGGCTTTCTTAAAATGGCCATAACTTCAGCACTGTAAGTTCGTTTTCAGCCTGTGACCTGTCAAAACGACCTAAAAAACAAGAGGAACGTCGCTGTAACCAACTTTAGGCTGGTTAAGGAATTTTGAAGGCCCAAAAAGCCATTTTACTATGCTTTTTCATTAGTTTTGTATATTATCCACCTTTGTAGGTTTCCCAAGGAAAATCAATATCATTTTTCTGTTGATCAAACAATGTTAAATGTTGTTGGAGCTCACTCGTATTTTTAATATCAATTGATGGTATACCATCATGATTTCCTTGTCTAGTAATACCACAACTACATCAACAACTAATTTGCTACATTCAAGTCTGGTTAAAACATAGCCAAACCCAACCAAAACATGCTAAAGACGACCACAACATGATCAATACAATCAAACCATGGTAGAAATCCTATTTCCAAGGATTTGGCATGGTTTGCCTGGTTTATTCACACTTTCTCCGGTTTTCCCCGGTTAACGTCCGATTTCGTCCGATCTCGACCGATTTCGTCCGATCACGTCCGATTTCGTCCGTTTTGATATGTTTCGAACGGTTTAGCTCGTTTCAGCCGTATTTTGATGTGTATGACCATGTTTGAAAGTTGTACGGTTAGTATATTCCAATGAAATTGTATATTGATTGAGGCATAAGTATGAAAGAACGGACTGACTTGGTTCTCGAAGCCCAAGATTGTGTGACGAACAAGACTTTCTTAAAATGGCCATAACTTCAGCACCATAAGTTCGTTTTCAGCCCGTGACCTGTCAAAACGACTGAAAAAACAAGAGGAACGTCGTTGTAACCAACTTTAGGCTGGTTAAGGAATTTTGAAGGCCCAAAAAGCTATTTTACTATGCTTTTTTCATTAGTTTTGTATATTATCCACCTTTGTAAGATTCCCAAGGAAAATCAATATCATTTTTTTGTTGATCAAACAATGTTAAATGTTGTTGGAGCTCACTCGTATTTTTAATATCAATTGATGGTATGCCATCATGATTTCCTTGTCTAGTAATACCACAACTACATAAACAACTAATTTGCTACATTCAAGTCTGGTTAAAACATAGCCAAACCCAACCAAAACATGCTAAAGATGACCACAACATGATCAATACAATCAAACCAAGGTAGAAATCCTATTTCCAAGGATTTGGCATGGTTTGCCTGGTTTATTCACACTTTCTCCGGTTTTCCCCGGTTAACGTCCGATTTCGTCCGATCTCGTCCGATTTCGTCCGATCACGTCCGATTTCGTCCGTTTTGATATGTTTCGAACGGTTTAGCTCATTTCAACCGGATTTTGATGTGTATGACCATGTTTGAAAGTTGTATGGTTAGTATATGCCAATGAAATTGTATATTGATTGAGGCATAAGTATGGAAGAACGGACTGACTTGGTTCTCGAAGCCCAAGATCGTGTGACGAACAAGACTTTCTTAAAATGGCCATAACTTCAGCACCGTAAGTTCGTTTTCAGCCCGTGACCTGTCAAAACCACCGAAAAAATAAGAGGAACGTCGCTGTAACCAACTTTAGGCTGGTTAAGGAATTTTGAAGGCCCAAAAAGCCATTTTACTATGCTTTTTTTATTAGATTTGTATATTATCCACCTTTGTAGGTTTCCCAAGGAAAATCAATATCATTTTTCTGTTGATCAAACAATGTTAAATGTTGTTGAAGCTCACTCGAATTTTTAATATCAATTGATGGTATGCCAACATGATTTCCTTGCCTAGTAATACCACAACTACATCAACAACTAATTTGCTACATTCAAGTCTGGTTAAAACATAGCCAAACCCAACCAAAACATGCTAAAGACGACCACAACATGATCAATACAATCAAACCATGGTAGAAATCCTATTTCCAAGGATTTGGCATGGTTTGCCTGGTTTATTCACACTTTCTCCGGTTTTCCCCGGTTAACGTCCGATTTCGTCCGATCTCGACCGATTTCGTCCGATCACGTCCGATTTCGTCCGTTTTGATATGTTTCGAACGGTTTAGCTCGTTTCAGCCGTATTTTGATGTGTATGACCATGTTTGAAAGTTGTACGGTTAGTATATTCCAATGAAATTGTATATTGATTGAGCATAAGTATGAAAGAACGGACTGACTTGGTTCTCGAAGCCCAAGATCGTGTGACGAAGAAGGCTTTCTTAAAATGGCCATAACTTCAGCACTGTAAGTTCGTTTTCAGCCTGTGACCTGTCAAAACGACCGAAAAAACAAGAGGAACGTCGATGTAACCAACTTTAGGCTTGTTAAGGAATTTTGAAGGCCCAAAAAGCCATTTTACTATGCTTTTTCATTAGTTTTGTATATTATCCACCTTTGTAGGTTTCCCAAGGAAAATCAATATCATTTTTCTGTTGATCAAACAATGTTAAATGTTGTTGGAGCTCACTCGTATTTTTAATATCAATTGATGGTATGCCATCATGATTTCCTTGTCTAGTAATACCACAACTACATCAACAACTAATTTGCTACATTCAAGTCTGGTTAAAACATAGCCAAACCCAACCAAAACATGCTAAAGACGACCACAACATGATCAATACAATCAAACCATGGTAGAAATCCTATTTCCAAGGATTTGGCATGGTTTGCCTGGTTTATTCACACTTTCTCCGGTTTTCCCCGGTTAACGTCCGATTTCGTCCGATCTCGACCGATTTCGTCCGATCACGTCCGATTTCGTCCGTTTTGATATGTTTCGAACGGTTTAGCTCGTTTCAGCCGTATTTTGATGTGTATGACCATATTTGAAAGTTGTACGGTTAGTATATTCCAATGAAATTGTATATTGATTGAGGCATAAGTATGAAAGAACGGACTGACTTGGTTCTCGAAGCCCAAGATCGTGTGACGAACAAGACTTTCTTAAAATGGCCATAACTTCAGCACCATAAGTTCGTTTTCAGCCCGTGACCTGTCAAAACGACAGAAAAAAGAAGAGGAACGTCGTTGTAACCAACTTTAGGCTGGTTAAGGAATTTTGAAGGCCCAAAAAGCTATTTTACTATGCTTTTTTCATTAGTTTTGTATATTATCCACCTTTGTAAGTTTCCCAAGGAAAATCAATATCATTTTTTTGTTGATCAAACAATGTTAAATGTTGTTGGAGCTCACTCGTATTTTTAATATCAATTGATGGTATGCCATCATGATTTCCTTGTCTAGTAATACCACAACTACATAAACAACTAATTTGCTACATTCAAGTCTGGTTAAAACATAGCCAAACCCAACCAAAACATGCTAAAGATGACCACAACATGATCAATACAATCAAACCAAGGTAGAAATCCTATTTCCAAGGATTTGGCATGGTTTGCCTGGTTTATTCACACTTTCTCCGGTTTTCCCCGGTTAACGTCCGATTTCGTCCGATCTCGTCCGATTTCGTCCGATCACGTCCGATTTCGTCCGTTTTGATATGTTTCGAACGGTTTAGCTCGTTTCAACCGGATTTTGATGTGTATGACCATGTTTGAAAGTTGTATGGTTAGTATATTCCAATGAAATTGTATATTGATTGAGGCATAAGTATGGAAGAACGGACTGACTTGGTTCTCGAAGCCCAAGATCGTGTGACGAAGAAGGCTTTCTTAAAATGGCCATAACTTCAGCACTGTAAGTTCGTTTTCAGCCTGTGACCTGTCAAAACGACCGAAAAAACAAGAGGAACGTCGCTGTAACCAACTTTAGGCTGGTTAAGGAATTTTGAAGGCCCAAAAAGCCATTTTACTATGCTTTTTTTATTAGATTTGTATATTATCCACCTTTGTAGGTTCCCAAGGAAAATCAATATCATTTTTCTGTTGATCAAACAATGTTAAATGTTGTTGGAGCTCACTCGAATTTTTAATATCAATTGATGGTATGCCAACATGATTTCCTTGCCTAGTAATACCACAACTACATCAACAATTAATTTGCTACATTCAAGTCTGGTTAAAACATAGCCAAACCCAACCAAAACATGCTAAAGACGACCACAACATGATCAATACAATCAAACCATGGTAGAAATCCTATTTACAAGGATTTGGCATGGTTTGCCTGGTTTATTCACACTTTCTCCGGTTTTCCCCGGTTAACGTCCGATTTCGTCGGATCTCGACCGATTTCGTCCGATCACGTCCGATTTCGTCCGTTTTGATATGTTTCGAACGGTTTAGCTCGTTTCAGCCGTATTTTGATGTGTATGACCATGTTTGAAAGTTGTACGGTTAGTATATTCCAATGAAATTGTATATTGATTGAGCATAAGTATGAAAGAACGGACTGACTTGGTTCTCGAAGCCCAAGATCGTGTGACGAAGAAGGCTTTCTTAAAATGGCCATAACTTCAGCACTGTAAGTTCGTTTTCAGCCTGTGACCTGTCAAAACGACCGAAAAAACAAGAGGAACGTCGCTGTAACCAACTTTAGGCTGGTTAAGGAATTTTGAAGGCCCAAAAAGCCATTTTACTATGCTTTTTCATTAGTTTTTTATATTATCCACCTGTGTAGGTTTCCCAAGGAAAATCAATATCATTTTTCTATTGATCAAACAATGTTAAATGTTGTTGAAGCTCACTCGTATTTTTAATATCAATTGATGGTATGCCATCATGATTTCCTTGTCTAGTAATACCACAACTACATCAACAACTAATTTGCTACATTCAAGTCTGGTTAAAACATAGCCAAACCCAACCAAAACATGCTAAAGACGACCACAACATGATCAATACAATCAAACCATGGTAGAAATCCTATTTCCAAGGATTTGGCATGGTTTGCCTGGTTTATTCACACTTTCTCCGGTTTTCCCCGGTTAACGTCCGATTTCGTCCGATCTCGACCGATTTCGTCCGATCACGTCCAATTTCGTCCGTTTTGATATGTTTCGAACGGTTTAGCTCGTTTCAGCCGTATTTTGATGTGTATGACCATGTTTGAAAGTTGTACGGTTAGTATATTCCAATGAAATTGTATATTGATTGAGGCATAAGTATGAAAGAACGGACTGACTTGGTTCTCGAAGCCCAAGATCGTGTGACGAACAAGACTTTCTTAAAATGGCCATAACTTCAGCACCATAAGTTCGTTTTCAGCCCGTGACCTGTCAAAACGACTGAAAAAACAAGAGGAACGTCGTTGTAACCAACTTTAGGCTGGTTAAGGAATTTTGAAGGCCCAAAAAGCTATTTTACTATGCTTTTTTCATTAGTTTTGTATATTATCCACCTTTGTAAGTTTCCCAAGGAAAATCAATATCATTTTTTTGTTGATCAAACAATGTTAAATGTTGTTGGAGCTCACTCGTATTTTTAATATCAATTGATGGTATGCCATCATGATTTCCTTGTCTAGTAATACCACAACTACATAAACAACTAATTTGCTACATTCAAGTCTGGTTAAAACATAGCCAAACCCAACCAAAACATGCTAAAGATGACCACAACATGATCAATACAATCAAACCAAGGTAGAAATCCTATTTCCAAGGATTTGGCATGGTTTGCCTGGTTTATTCACACTTTCTCCGGTTTTCCCCGGTTAACGTCTGATTTCGTCCGATCTCGTCCGATTTCGTCCGATCACGTCCGATTTCGTCCGTTTTGATATGTTTCGAACGGTTTAGCTCGTTTCAACCGGATTTTGATGTGTATGACCATGTTTGAAAGTTGTATGGTTAGTATATTCCAATGAAATTGTATATTGATTGAGGCATAAGTATGGAAGAACGGACTGACTTGGTTCTCGAAGCCCAAGATCGTGTGACGAAGAAGGCTTTCTTAAAATGGCCATAACTTCAGCACTGTAAGTTCGTTTTCAGCCTGTGACCTGTCAAAACGACCGAAAAAACAAGAGGAACGTCGCTGTAACCAACTTTAGGCTGGTTAAGGAATTTTGAAGGCCCAAAAAGCCATTTTACTATGCTTTTTTTATTAGATTTGTATATTATCCACCTTTGTAGGTTTCCCAAGGAAAATCAATATCATTTTTCTGTTGATCAAACAATGTTAAATGTTGTTGGAGCTCACTCGAATTTTTAATATCAATTGATGGTATGCCAACATGATTTCCTTGCCTAGTAATACCACAACTACATCAACAACTAATTTGCTACATTCAAGTCTGGTTAAAACATAGCCAAACCCAACCAAAACATGCTAAAGACGACCACAACATGATCAATACAATCAAACCATGGTAGAAATCCTATTTACAAGGATTTGGCATGGTTTGCCTGGTTTATTCACACTTTCTCCGGTTTTCCCCGGTTAACGTCCGATTTCGTCCGATCTCGACCGATTTCGTCCGATCACGTCCGATTTCGTCCGTTTTGATATGTTTCGAACGGTTTAGCTCGTTTCAGCCGTATTTTGATGTGTATGACCATGTTTGAAAGTTGTACGGTTAGTATATTCCAATGAAATTGTATATTGATTGAGCATAAGTATGAAAGAACGGACTGACTTGGTTCTCGAAGCCCAAGATCGTGTGACGAAGAAGGCTTTCTTAAAATGGCCATAACTTCAGCACTGTAAGTTCGTTTTCAGCCTGTGACCTGTCAAAACGACCGAAAAAACAAAAGGAACGTCGCTGTAACCAACTTTAGGCTGGTTAAGGAATTTTGAAGGCCCAAAAAGCCATTTTACTATGCTTTTTCATTAGTTTTGTATATTATCCACCTTTGTAGGTTTCCCAAGGAAAATCAATATCATTTTTCTATTGATCAAACAATGTTAAATGTTGTTGGAGCTCACTCGTATTTTTAATATCAATTGATGGTATGCCATCATGATTTCCTTGTCTAGTAATACCACAACTACATCAACAACTAATTTGCTACATTCAAGTCTGGTTAAAACATAGCCAAACCCAACCAAAACATGCTAAAGACGACCACAACATGATCAATACAATCAAACCATGGTAGAAATCCTATTTCCAAGGATTTGGCATGGTTTGCCTGGTTTATTCACACTTTCTCCGGTTTTCCCCGGTTAACGTCCGATTTCGTCCGATCTCGACCGATTTCGTCCGATCACGTCCGATTTCGTCCGTTTTGATATGTTTCGAACGGTTTAGCTCGTTTCAGCCGTATTTTGATGTGTATGACCATGTTTGAAAGTTGTACGGTTAGTATATTCCAATGAAATTGTATATTGATTGAGGCATAAGTATGAAAGAACGGACTGACTTGGTTCTCGAAGCCCAAGATCGTGTGACGAACAAGACTTTCTTAAAATGGCCATAACTTCAGCACCATAAGTTCGTTTTCAGCCCGTGACCTGTTAAAACGACTGAAAAAACAAGAGGAACGTCGTTGTAACCAACTTTAGGATGGTTAAGGAATTTTGAAGGCCCAAAAAGCTATTTTACTATGCTTTTTTCATTAGTTTTGTATTTTATCCACCTTTGTAAGATTCCCAAGGAAAATCAATATCATTTTTTTGTTGATCAAACAATGTTAAATGTTGTTGGAGCTCACTCGTATTTCTAATATCAATTGATGGTATGCCATCATGATTTCCTTGTCTAGTAATACCACAACTACATAAACAACTAATTTGCTACATTCAAGTCTGGTTAAAACATAGCCAAACCCAACCAAAACATGCTAAAGATGACCACAACATGATCAATACAATCAAACCAAGGTAGAAATCCTATTTCCAAGGATTTGGCATGGTTTGCCTGGTTTATTCACACTTTCTCCGGTTTTCCCCGGTTAACGTCCAATTTCGTCCGATCTCGTCCGATTTCGTCCGATCACGTCCGATTTCGTCCGTTTTGATATGTTTCGAACGGTTTAGCTCGTTTCAACCGGATTTTGATGTGTATGACCATGTTTGAAAGTTGTATGGTTAGTATATGCCAATGAAATTGTATATTGATTGAGGCATAAGTATGGAAGAACGGACTGACTTGGTTCTCGAAGCCCAAGATCGTGTGACGAACAAGACTTTCTTAAAATGGCCATAACTTCAGCACCGTAAGTTCGTTTTCAGCCCGTGACCTGTCAAAACCACCGAAAAAATAAGAGGAACGTCGCTGTAACCAACTTTAGGCTGGTTAAGGAATTTTGAAGGCCCAAAAAGCCATTTTACTATGCTTTTTTTATTAGATTTGTATATTATCCACCTTTGTAGGTTTCCCAAGGAAAATCAATATCATTTTTCTGTTGATCAAACAATGTTAAATGTTGTTGGAGCTCACTCGAATTTTTAATATCAATTGATGGTATGCCAACATGATTTCCTTGCCTAGTAATACCACAACTACATCAACAACTAATTTGCTACATTCAAGTCTGGTTAAAACATAGCCAAACCCAACCAAAACATGCTAAAGACGACCACAACATGATCAATACAATCAAACCATGGTAGAAATCCTATTTCCAAGGATTTGGCATGGTTTGCCTGGTTTATTCACACTTTCTCCGGTTTTCCCCGGTTAACGTCCGATTTCGTCCGATCTCGACCGATTTCGTCCGATCACGTCCGATTTCGTCCGTTTTGATATGTTTCGAAGGGTTTAGCTCGTTTCAGCCGTATTTTGATGTGTATGACCATGTTTGAAAGTTGTACGGTTAGTATATTCCAATGAAATTGTATATTGATTGAGCATAAGTATGGAAGAACGGACTGACTTGGTTCTCGAAGCCCAAGATCGTGTGACGAAGAAGGCTTTCTTAAAATGGCCATAACTTCAGCACTGTAAGTTCGTTTTCAGCCTGTGACCTGTCAAAACGACCGAAAAAACAAGAGGAACGTCGCTGTAACCAACTTTAGGCTGGTTAAGGAATTTTGAAGGCCCAAAAAGCCATTTTACTATGCTTTTTCATTAGTTTTGTATATTATCCACCTTTGTAGGTTTCCCAAGGAAAATCAATATCATTTTTCTGTTGATCAAACAATGTTAAATGTTGTTGGAGCTCACTCGTATTTTTAATATCAATTGATGGTATGCCATCATGATTTCCTTGTCTAGTAATACCACAACTACATCAACAACTAATTTGCTACATTCAAGTCTGGTTAAAACATAGCCAAACCCAACCAAAACATGCTAAAGACGACCACAACATGATCAATACAATCAAACCATGGTAGAAATCCTATTTCCAAGGATTTGGCATGGTTTGCCTGGTTTATTCACACTTTCTCCGGTTTTCCCCAGTTAACGTCCGATTTCGTCCGATCTCGAACGATTTCGTCCGATCACGTCCGATTTCGTCCGTTTTGATATGTTTCGAACGGTTTAGCTCGTTTCAGCCGTATTTTGATGTGTATGACCATGTTTGAAAGTTGTACGGTTAGTATATTCCAATGAAATTGTATATTGATTGAGGCATAAGTATGAAAGAACGGACTGACTTGGTTCTCGAAGCCCAAGATCGTGTGACGAAGAAGGCTTTCTTAAAATGGCCATAACTTCAGTACCGTAAGTTTGTTTTCAGCCCGTGACCTGTCAAAATGACAGAAAAAACAAGAGGAACGTCGCTATAACCAGCTTTAGGCTGGTTAAGGAATTTTGAAGGCCCAAAAAGCCATTTTAATATGCTTTTTTCATTAGTTTTGTATATTATCCACCTTTGTAAGTTTCCCAAGGAAAATCAATATCATTTTTCTGTTGATCAAACAATGTTAAATGTTGTTGGAGCTCACTCGTATTTTTAATATCAATTGATGGTATGCCATCATGATTTCCTTGTCTAGTAATACCACAACTACATCAACAACTAATTTGCTACATTCAAGTCTGGTTAAAACATAGCCAAACCCAACCAAAACATGCTAAAGACGACCACAACATGATCAATACAATCAAACCATGGTAGAAATCCTATTTCCAAGGATTTGGCATGGTTTGCCTGGTTTATTCACACTTTCTCCGGTTTTCCCCGGTTAACGTCCGATTTCGTCCGATCTCGACCGATTTCGTCCGATCACGTCCGATTTCGTCCGTTTTGATATTTTTCGAACGGTTTAGCTCGTTTCAGCCGTATTTTGATGTGTATGACCATGTTTGAAAGTTGTACGGTTAGTATATTCCAATGAAATTGTATATTGATTGAGGCATAAGTATGAAAGAACGGACTGACTTGGTTCTCGAAGCCCAAGATCGTGTGACGAAGAAGGCTTTCTTAAAATGGCCATAACTTCAGTACCGTAAGTTTGTTTTCAGCCCGTGACCTGTCAAAATGACAGAAAAAACAAGAGGAACGTCGCTATAACCAGCTTTAGGCTGGTTAAGGAATTTTGAAGGCCCAAAAAGCCATTTTAATATGCTTTTTTCATTAGTTTTGTATATTATCCACCTTTGTAAGTTTCCCAAGGAAAATCAATATCATTTTTCTGTTGATCAAACAATGTTAAATGTTGTTGGAGCTCACTCGTATTTTTAATATCAATTGATGGTATGCCATCATGATTTCCTTGTCTAGTAATACCACAACTACATCAACAACTAATTTGCTACATTCAAGTCTGGTTAAAACATAGCCAAACCCAACCAAAACATGCTAAAGACGACCACAACATGATCAATACAATCAAACCATGGTAGAAATCCTATTTCCAAGGATTTGGCATGGTTTGCCTGGTTTATTCACACTTTCTCCGGTTTTCCCCGGTTAACGTCCGATTTCGTCCGATCTCGACCGATTTCGTCCGATCACGTCCGATTTCGTCCGTTTTGATATGTTTCGAACGGTTTAGCTCGTTTCAGCCGTATTTTGATGTGTATGACCATGTTTGAAAGTTGTACGGTTAGTATATTCCAATGAAATTGTATATTGATTGAGGCATAAGTATGAAAGAACGGACTGACTTGGTTCTCGAAGCCCAAGATCGTGTGACGAAGAAGGCTTTCTTAAAATGGCCATAACTTCAGCACCATAAGTTCGTTTTCAGCCCGTGACCTGTCAAAACGACTGAAAAAACAAGAGGAACGTCGTTGTAACCAACTTTAGGCTGGTTAAGGAATTTTGAAGGCCCAAAAAGCTATTTTACTATGCTTTTTTTATTAGTTTTGTATATTATCCACCTTTGTAAGTTTCCCAAGGAAAATCAATATCATTTTTTTGTTGATCAAACAATGTTAAATGTTGTTGGAGCTCACTCGTATTTTTAATATCAATTGATGGTATGCCATCATGATTTCCTTGTCTAGTAATACCACAACTACATAAACAACTAATTTGCTACATTCAAGTCTGGTTAAAACATAGCCAAACCCAACCAAAACATGCTAAAGATGACCACAACATGATCAATACAATCAAACCAAGGTAGAAATCCTATTTCCAAGGATTTGGCATGGTTTGCCTGGTTTATTCACACTTTCTCCGGTTTTCCCCGGTTAACGTCCGATTTCGTCCGATCTCGTCCGATTTCGTCCGATCACGTCCGATTTCGTCCGTTTTGATATGTTTCGAACGGTTTAGCTCGTTTCAACCGGATTTTGATGTGTATGACCATGTTTTAAAGTTGTATGGTTAGTATATGCCAATGAAATTGTATATTGATTGAGGCATAAGTATGGAAGAACGGACTGACTTGGTTCTCGAAGCCCAAGATCGTGTGACGAACAAGACTTTCTTAAAATGGCCATAACTTCAGCACCGTAAGTTCGTTTTCAGCCCGTGACCTGTCAAAACCACCGAAAAAATAAGAGGAACGTCGCTGTAACCAACTTTAGGCTGGTTAAGGAATTTTGAAGGCCCAAAAAGCCATTTTACTATGCTTTTTTATTAGATTTGTATATTATCCACCTTTGTAGGTTTCCCAAGGAAAATCAATATCATTTTTCTGTTGATCAAACAATGTTAAATGTTGTTGGAGCTCACTCGAATTTTTAATATCAATTGATGGTATGCCATCATGATTTCCTTGCCTATTAATACCACAACTACATCAACAACTAATTTGCTACATTCAAGTCTGGTTAAAACATAGCCAAACCCAACCAAAACATGCTAAAGACTACCACAACATTATCAATACAATCAAACCATGGTAGAAATCCTATTTCCAAGGATTTGGCATGGTTTGCCTGGTTTATTCACACTTTCTCCGATTTTCCCCGGTTAACGTCCGATTTCGTCCGACTTCGTCCGATTACGTCCGATTTCGTCCGATCACGTCCAATTTCGTCCGTTTTGATATGTTTCGAACGGTTTAGCTCGTTTCAGCCGGATTTTGATGTATATGACCATGTTTGAAAGTTGTACAGTTAGTATATGCCAATGAAATTGTATATTGATTGAGGCATAAGTATGGAAGAACGGAATGACTTGGTTCTCGAAGACCAAGATCGTATGACGAAGAAGGCTTTCTTAAAATGGCCATAACTTCAGCACTGTAAGTTCGTTTTCAGCCTGTGACCTGTCAAAACGACCGAAAAAACAAGAGGAACGTCGTTGTAACCAACTTTAGGCTGGTTAAGGAATTTTGAAGGCCCAAAAAGCCATTTTACTATGCTTTTTTCATTAGTTTTGTATATTATCCACCTTTGTAGGTTTCCCAAGGAAAATCAATATCATTTTTCTGTTGATCAAACAATGATAAATGTTGTTGGAGCTTACTCGAATTTTTAATATCAATTGATGGTATGCCATCATGATTTCCTTGCCTAGTAATACCACAACTACATCAACAACTAATTTGCTACATTCAAGTCCGGTTAAAACATAGTCAAACCCAACCAAAACATGCTAAAGACGACCACAACATTATCAATACAATCAAACCATGGTAGAAATCCTATTTTCAAGGATTTGGCATGGTTTGCCTGGATTATTCACACTTTCTCCGGTTTTCCCCGGTTAACGTCCGATTTCGTCCGATCACGTCCGATTTCGTCCGTTTTGATATGTTTCGAACAGTTTAGCTCGTTTCAGCCAGATTTTGATGTGTATGACCATGTTTGAAAGTTGTACAATTAGTAAATGCCAAAGAAATTGTATACTGATTGAGGCATAAGTATGGAAGAACGGAATGACTTGGTTCTCGAAGACCAAGATCGTGTGACGAAGAAGGCTTTCTTAAAATGGCCATAACTTCATCACTGTAAGTTCGTTTTCAGCCTGTGACCTGTCAAAACGACCGAAAAAACAAGAGGAACGTTGCTGTAACCAACTTTAGGCTGTTTAAGGAATTTTGAAGGCCCAAAAAGCCATTTTTCTATGCTTTTTTCATTAGTTTTATATATTATCCACCTTTGTAAGTTTCCCAAGGAAAATCAATATCATTTTTTTGTTGATCAAACAATGTTAAATGTTGTTGGAGCTCACTCGTATTTTTAATATCAATTGATGGTATGCCATCATGATTTCCTTGTCTAATAATACCACAACTACATAAACAACTAATTTGCTACATTCAAGTCTGGTTAAAACATAGCCAAACCCAACCAAAACATGCTAAAGACGACCACAACATGATCAATACAATCAAACCATGGTAGAAATCCTATTTCCAAGGATTTGGCATGGTTTGCCTGGTTTATTCACACTTTCTCTGGTTTTCCCCGGTTAACGTCCGATTTCGTCCGATCTCGTCCGATTTCGTCCGATCACGTCCGATTTCGTCCGTTTTGATATGTTTCGAACGGTTTAGCTCGTTTCAACCGGATTTTGATCTGTATGACCATGTTTGAAAGTTGTATGGTTAGTATATGCCAATGAAATTGTATATTGATTGAGGCATAAGTATGGAAGAACGGACTGACTTGGTTCTCGAAGCCCAAGATCGTGTGACGAACAAGACTTTCTTAAAATGGCCATAACTTCAGCACCGTAAGTTTGTTTTCAGCCCGTGACCTGTCAAAACGACCGAAAAAATAAGAGGAACGTCGCTGTAACCAACTTTAGGCTGGTTAAGGAATTTTGAAGGCCCAAAAAGCCATTTTACTATTCTTTTTTTATTAGATTTGTATATTATCCACCTTTGTAGGTTTCCCAAGGAAAATCAATATCATTTTTCTGTTGATCAAACAATGTTAAATGTTGTTAGAGCTCACTCGAATTTTTAATATCAATTGATGGTATGCCAACATGATTTCCTTTCCTAGTAATACCACAACTACATCAACAACTAATTTGCTACATTCAAGTCTGGTTAAAACATAGCCAAACCCAACCAAAACATGCTAAAGACTACCACAACATTATCAATACAATCAAACCATGGTAGAAATCCTATTTCCAAGGATTTGGCATGGTTTGCCTGGTTTATTCACACTTTCTCCGGTTTTCCCCGGTTAACGTCTGATTTCGTCCGATTTCGTCCGATCACGTCCAATTTCGTCCGTTTTGATATGTTTCGAACGGTTTAGCTCGTTTCAGGCGGATTTTGATGTGTATGACCATGTTTGAAAGTTGTACAGTTAGTATATGATAATGAATTAGTATATTGATTGAGGCATAAGTATGGAAGAACGGAATGACTTGGTTCTCGAAGACCAAGATCGTGTGACGAAGAAGGCTTTCTTAAAATGGCCATAACTTCAGCACTGTAAGTTCGTTTTCAGCCTGTGACCTGTCAAAACGACCGAAAAAACAAGAGGAACGTCGCTGTAACCAACTTTAGGCTGGTTAAGGAATTTTGAAGGCCCAAAAAGCCATTTTACTATGCTTTTTCATTAGTTTTGTATATTATCCACCTTTGTAGGTTTCCCAAGGAAAATCAATATCATTTTTCTGTTGATCAAACAATGTTAAATGTTGTTGGAGCTCACTCGAATTTTTAATATAAATTGATGGTATGCTATCATGATTTCCTTGCCTAGTAATACCACAACTACATCAACAACTAATTTGCTACATTCAAGTCTGGTTAAAACATAGCCAAACCCAACCAAAACATGCTAAAGACTACCACAACCTTATCAATACAATCAAACCATGGTAGAAATCCTTTTTCCAAGGATTTGGCATGGTTTGCCATGTTTATTCACACTTTCTCCGGTTTTCCCCGGTTAACGTCCGATTTCGTCCGATTACGTCCGATTTCGTCCGATCACGTCCGATTTCGTCCATTTTGATATGTTTCGAACGGTTTAGCTCGTTTCAGCCGGATTTTGATGTGTATGACCATGTTTGAAAGTTGTACAGTTAGTATATGCCAATGAAATTGTATATTGATTGAGGCATAAGTATGGAAGAACGGACTGACTTGGTTCTCGAAGCCCAAGATCGTGTGACGAAGAAGGCTTTCTTAAAATGGCCATAACTTCAGCACTTTAAGTTCGTTTTCAGCCTGTGACCTGTCAAAACGACCAAAAAAACAAGAGGAACGTCGCTGTAACCAACTTTAGGCTGGTTAAGGAATTTTGAAGGCCCAAAAAGCCATTTTAATATGCTTTTTTCATTAGTTTTGTATATTATCCACCTTTGTAAGTTTCCCAAGGAAAATCAATATCATTTTTCTGTTGATCAAACAATGTTAAATGTGGTTGGAGCTCACTCGTATTTTTAATATCAATTGATGGTATGCCATCATGATTTCTTTGTCTAGTAATACCACAACTACATCAACAACTAATTTGCTACATTCAAGTCTGGTTAAAACATAGCCAAACCCAACCAAAACATGCTAAAGACGACCACAACATGATCAATACAATCAAACCATGGTAGAAATCCTATTTCCAAGGATTTGGCATGGTTTGCCTGGTTTATTCACACTTTCTCCGGTTTTCCCCGGTTAACGTCCGATTTCGTCCGATCTCGACCGATGTCGTTTGATCACGTCCGATTTCGTCCGTTTTGATATGTTTCGAACGGTTTAGCTCGTTTCGACCGGATTTTGATGTGTATGACCATGTTTGAAAGTTGTATGGTTAGTATATGCCAATGAAATTGTATATTGATTGAGGCATAAGTATGGAAGAACGGACTGACTTGGTTCTCGAAGCCCAAGATCGTGTGACGAACAAGACTTTCTTAAAATGGCCATAACTTCAGCACCGTAAGTTCGTTTTCAGCCCGTGACCTGTCAAAACGACCGAAAAAATAAGAATAACGTCGCTGTAACCAACTTTAGGCTGGTTAAGGAATTTTGAAGGCCCAAAAAGCCATTTTACTATGCTTTTTTTATTAGATTTGTATATTATCCACCTTTGTAGGTTTCCCAAGGAAAATCAATATCATTTTTCTGTTGATCAAACAATGTTAAATGTTGTTGGAGCTCACTCGAATTTTTAATATCAATTGATGGTATGCCAACATGATTTCCTTACCTAGTAATACCACAACTACATCAACAACTAATTTGCTACATTCAGTTCTGGTTAAAACATAGCCAAACCCAACCAAAACATGCTAAAGACGACCACAACATGATCAATACAATCAAACCATGGTAGAAATCCTATTTCCAAGGATTTGGCATGGTTTGCCTGGTTTATTCACACTTTCTCCGGTTTTCCCCGGTTAACGTCCGATTTCGTCCGATCTCGACCGATTTCGTCCGATCACGTCCGATTTCGTCCGTTTTGATATGTTTCGAACGGTTTAGCTCGTTTCAGCCGTATTTTGATGTGTATGACCATGTTTGAAAGTTGTACGGTTAGTATATTCCAATGAAATTGTATATTGATTGAGCATAAGTATGGAAGAACGGACTGACTTGGTTCTCGAAGCCCAAGATCGTGTGACAAAGAAGGCTTTCTTAAAATGGCCATAACTTCAGCACTGTAAGTTCGTTTTCAGCCTGTGACCTGTCAAAACGACCGAAAAAACAAGAGGAACGTCGCTGTAACCAACTTTAGGCTGGTTAAGGAATTTTGAAGGCCCAAAAAGCCATTTTACTATGCTTTTTCATTAGTTTTGTATATTATCCACCTTTGTAGGTTTCCCAAGGAAAATCAATATCATTTTTCTGTTGATCAAACAATGTTAAATGTTGTTGGAGCTCACTCGAATTTTTAATATCAATTGATGGTATGCTATCATGATTTCCTTGCCTAGTAATACCACAACTACATCAACAACTAATTTGCTACATTCAAGTCTGGTTAAAACATAGCCAAACCCAACCAAAACATGCTAAAGACTACCACAACATTATCAATACAATCAAACCATGGTAGAAATCCTTTTTCCAAGGATTTGGCATGGTTTGCCATGTTTATTCACACTTTCTCCGGTTTTCCCCGGTTAACGTCCGATTTCGTCCGATTACGTCCGATCACGTCCGATTTCGTCCATTTTGATATGTTTCGAACGGTTTAGCTCGTTTCAGCTGGATTTTGATGTGTATGACCATGTTTGAAAGTTGTACAGTTAGTATATGCCAATGAAATTGTATATTGATTGAGGCATAAGTATGGAAGAACGGACTGACTTGGTTCTCGAAGCCCAAGATCGTGTGACGAAGAAGGCTTTCTTAAAATGGCCATAACTTCAGCACTTTAAGTTCGTTTTCAGCCTGTGACCTGTCAAAACGACCAAAAAAACAAGAGGAACGTCGCTGTAACCAACTTTAGGCTGGTTAAGGAATTTTGAAGTCCCAAAAAGCCATTTTACTATGCTTTTTTTATTAGATTTGTATATTATCCACCTTTGTAGGTTTCCCAAGGAAAATCAATATCATTTTTCTGTTGATCAAACAATGTTAAATGTTGTTGGAGCTCACTCGAATTTTTAATATCAATTGATGGTATGCCAACATGATTTCCTTGCCTAGTAATACCACAACTACATCAACAACTAATTTGCTACATTCAGGTCTGGTTAAAACATAGCCAAACCCAACCAAAACATGCTAAAGACGACCACAACATGATCAATACAATCAAACCATGGTAGAAATCCTATTTCCAAGGATTTGGCATGGTTTGCCTGGTTTATTCACACTTTCTCCGGTTTTCCCCGGTTAACGTCCGATTTCGTCCGATCTCGACCGATTTCGTCCGATCACGTCCGATTTCGTCCGTTTTGATATGTTTCGAACGGTTTAGCTCGTTTCAGCCGTATTTTGATGTGTATGACCATGTTTGAAAGTTGTACGGTTAGTATATTCCAATGAAATTGTATATTGATTGAGCGTAAGTATGGAAGAACGGACTGACTTGGTTCTCGAAGCCCAAGATCGTGTGACGAAGAAGGCTTTCTTAAAATGGCCATAACTTCAGCACCGTAAGTTCGTTTTCAGCCCGTGACCTGTCAAAACGACTGAAAAAACAAGAGGAACGTCGTTGTAACCAACTTTAGGCTGGTTAAGGAATTTTGAAGGCCCAACAAGCCATTTTGCTATGCTTTTTCATTAGTTTTGTATATTATCCACCTTTGTAAGTTTCCCAAGGAAAATCAATATCATTTTTTTGTTGATCAAACAATGTTAAATGTTGTTGGAGCTCACTCGTATTTTTAATATCAATTGATGGTATGCCATCATGATTTCCTTGTCTAGTAATACCACAACTACATAAACAACTAATTTGCTACATTCAAGTCTGGTTAAAACATAGCCAAACCCAACCAAAACATGCTAAAGACGACCACAACATGATCAATACAATCAAACCATGGTAGAAATCCTATTTCCAAGGATTTGGCATGGTTTGCCTGGTTTATTCACACTTTCTCCGGTTTTCCCCGGTTAACGTCTGATTTCGTCCGATCTCGTCCGATTTCGTCCGATCACGTCCGATTTCGTCCGTTTTGATATGTTTCGAACGGTTTAGCTCGTTTCAACCGGATTTTGATGTGTATGACCATGTTTGAAAGTTGTATGGTTAGTATATTCCAATGAAATTGTATATTGATTGAGGCATAAGTATGGAAGAACGGACTGACTTGGTTCTCGAAGCCCAAGATCGTGTGACGAAGAAGGCTTTCTTAAAATGGCCATAACTTCAGCACTGTAAGTTCGTTTTCAGCCTGTGACCTGTCAAAACGACCGAAAAAACAAGAGGAACGTCGCTGTAACCAACTTTAGGCTGGTTAAGGAATTTTGAAGGCCCAAAAAGCCATTTTACTATGCTTTTTTTATTAGATTTGTATATTATCCACCTTTGTAGGTTTCCCAAGGAAAATCAATATCATTTTTCTGTTGATCAAACAATGTTAAATGTTGTTGGAGCTCACTCGAATTTTTAATATCAATTGATGGTATGCCAACATGATTTCCTTGCCTAGTAATACCACAACTACATCAACAACTAATTTGCTACATTCAAGTCTGGTTAAAACATAGCCAAACCCAACCAAAACATGCTAAAGACGACCACAACATGATCAATACAATCAAACCATGGTAGAAATCCTATTTACAAGGATTTGGCATGGTTTGCCTGGTTTATTCACACTTTCTCCGGTTTTCCCCGGTTAACGTCCGATTTCGTCCGATCTCGACCGATTTCGTCCGATCACGTCCGATTTCGTCCGTTTTGATATGTTTCGAACGGTTTAGCTCGTTTCAGCCGTATTTTGATATGTATGACCATGTTTGAAAGTTGTACGGTTAGTATATTCCAATGAAATTGTATATTGATTGAGCATAAGTATGAAAGAACGGACTGACTTGGTTCTCGAAGCCCAAGATCGTGTGACGAAGAAGGCTTTCTTAAAATGGCCATAACTTCAGCACTGTAAGTTCGTTTTCAGCCTGTGACCTGTCAAAACGACCGAAAAAACAAAAGGAACGTCGCTGTAACCAACTTTAGGCTGGTTAAGGAATTTTGAAGGCCCAAAAAGCCATTTTACTATGCTTTTTCATTAGTTTTGTATATTATCCACCTTTGTAGGTTTCCCAAGGAAAATCAATATCATTTTTCTATTGATCAAACAATGTTAAATGTTGTTGGAGCTCACTCGTATTTTTAATATCAATTGATGGTATGCCATCATGATTTCCTTGTCTAGTAATACCACAACTACATCAACAACTAATTTGCTACATTCAAGTCTGGTTAAAACATAGCCAAACCCAACCAAAACATGCTAAAGACGACCACAACATGATCAATACAATCAAACCATGGTAGAAATCCTATTTCCAAGGATTTGGCATGGTTTGCCTGGTTTATTCACACTTTCTCCGGTTTTCCCCGGTTAACGTCCGATTTCGTCCGATCTCGACCGATTTCGTCCGATCACGTCCGATTTCGTCCGTTTTGATATGTTTCGAACGGTTTAGCTCGTTTCAGCCGTATTTTGATGTGTATGACCATGTTTGAAAGTTGTACGGTTAGTATATTCCAATGAAATTGTATATTGATTGAGGCATAAGTATGAAAGAACGGACTGACTTGGTTCTCGAAGCCCAAGATCGTGTGACGAACAAGACTTTCTTAAAATGGCCATAACTTCAGCACCATAAGTTCGTTTTCAGCCCGTGACCTGTTAAAACGACTGAAAAAACAAGAGGAACGTCGTTGTAACCAACTTTAGGATGGTTAAGGAATTTTGAAGGCCCAAAAAGCTATTTTACTATGCTTTTTTCATTAGTTTTGTATTTTATCCACCTTTGTAAGATTCCCAAGGAAAATCAATATCATTTTTTTGTTGATCAAACAATGTTAAATGTTGTTGGAGCTCACTCGTATTTCTAATATCAATTGATGGTATGCCATCATGATTTCCTTGTCTAGTAATACCACAACTACATAAACAACTAATTTGCTACATTCAAGTCTGGTTAAAACATAGCCAAACCCAACCAAAACATGCTAAAGATGACCACAACATGATCAATACAATCAAACCAAGGTAGAAATCCTATTTCCAAGGATTTGGCATGGTTTGCCTGGTTTATTCACACTTTCTCCGGTTTTCCCCGGTTAACGTCCAATTTCGTCCGATCTCGTCCGATTTCGTCCGATCACGTCCGATTTCGTCCGTTTTGATATGTTTCGAACGGTTTAGCTCGTTTCAACCGGATTTTGATGTGTATGACCATGTTTGAAAGTTGTATGGTTAGTATATGCCAATGAAATTGTATATTGATTGAGGCATAAGTATGGAAGAACGGACTGACTTGGTTCTCGAAGCCCAAGATCGTGTGACGAACAAGACTTTCTTAAAATGGCCATAACTTCAGCACCGTAAGTTCGTTTTCAGCCCGTGACCTGTCAAAACCACCGAAAAAATAAGAGGAACGTCGCTGTAACCAACTTTAGGCTGGTTAAGGAATTTTGAAGGCCCAAAAAGCCATTTTACTATGCTTTTTTTATTAGATTTGTATATTATCCACCTTTGTAGGTTTCCCAAGGAAAATCAATATCATTTTTCTGTTGATCAAACAATGTTAAATGTTGTTGGAGCTCACTCGAATTTTTAATATCAATTGATGGTATGCCAACATGATTTCCTTGCCTAGTAATACCACAACTACATCAACAACTAATTTGCTACATTCAAGTCTGGTTAAAACATAGCCAAACCCAACCAAAACATGCTAAAGACGACCACAACATGATCAATACAATCAAACCATGGTAGAAATCCTATTTCCAAGGATTTGGCATGGTTTGCCTGGTTTATTCACACTTTCTCCGGTTTTCCCCGGTTAACGTCCGATTTCGTCCGATCTCGACCGATTTCGTCCGATCACGTCCGATTTCGTCCGTTTTGATATGTTTCGAAGGGTTTAGCTCGTTTCAGCCGTATTTTGATGTGTATGACCATGTTTGAAAGTTGTACGGTTAGTATATTCCAATGAAATTGTATATTGATTGAGCATAAGTATGGAAGAACGGACTGACTTGGTTCTCGAAGCCCAAGATCGTGTGACGAAGAAGGCTTTCTTAAAATGGCCATAACTTCAGCACTGTAAGTTCGTTTTCAGCCTGTGACCTGTCAAAACGACCGAAAAAACAAGAGGAACGTCGCTGTAACCAACTTTAGGCTGGTTAAGGAATTTTGAAGGCCCAAAAAGCCATTTTACTATGCTTTTTCATTAGTTTTGTATATTATCCACCTTTGTAGGTTTCCCAAGGAAAATCAATATCATTTTTCTGTTGATCAAACAATGTTAAATGTTGTTGGAGCTCACTCGTATTTTTAATATCAATTGATGGTATGCCATCATGATTTCCTTGTCTAGTAATACCACAACTACATCAACAACTAATTTGCTACATTCAAGTCTGGTTAAAACATAGCCAAACCCAACCAAAACATGCTAAAGACGACCACAACATGATCAATACAATCAAACCATGGTAGAAATCCTATTTCCAAGGATTTGGCATGGTTTGCCTGGTTTATTCACACTTTCTCCGGTTTTCCCCAGTTAACGTCCGATTTCGTCCGATCTCGAACGATTTCGTCCGATCACGTCCGATTTCGTCCGTTTTGATATGTTTCGAACGGTTTAGCTCGTTTCAGCCGTATTTTGATGTGTATGACCATGTTTGAAAGTTGTACGGTTAGTATATTCCAATGAAATTGTATATTGATTGAGGCATAAGTATGAAAGAACGGACTGACTTGGTTCTCGAAGCCCAAGATCGTGTGACGAAGAAGGCTTTCTTAAAATGGCCATAACTTCAGTACCGTAAGTTTGTTTTCAGCCCGTGACCTGTCAAAATGACAGAAAAAACAAGAGGAACGTCGCTATAACCAGCTTTAGGCTGGTTAAGGAATTTTGAAGGCCCAAAAAGCCATTTTAATATGCTTTTTTCATTAGTTTTGTATATTATCCACCTTTGTAAGTTTCCCAAGGAAAATCAATATCATTTTTCTGTTGATCAAACAATGTTAAATGTTGTTGGAGCTCACTCGTATTTTTAATATCAATTGATGGTATGCCATCATGATTTCCTTGTCTAGTAATACCACAACTACATCAACAACTAATTTGCTACATTCAAGTCTGGTTAAAACATAGCCAAACCCAACCAAAACATGCTAAAGACGACCACAACATGATCAATACAATCAAACCATGGTAGAAATCCTATTTCCAAGGATTTGGCATGGTTTGCCTGGTTTATTCACACTTTCTCCGGTTTTCCCCGGTTAACGTCCGATTTCGTCCGATCTCGACCGATTTCGTCCGATCACGTCCGATTTCGTCCGTTTTGATATGTTTCGAACGGTTTAGCTCGTTTCAGCCGTATTTTGATGTGTATGACCATGTTTGAAAGTTGTACGGTTAGTATATTCCAATGAAATTGTATATTGATTGAGGCATAAGTATGAAAGAACGGACTGACTTGGTTCTCGAAGCCCAAGATCGTGTGACGAAGAAGGCTTTCTTAAAATGGCCATAACTTCAGCACCATAAGTTCGTTTTCAGCCCGTGACCTGTCAAAACGACTGAAAAAACAAGAGGAACGTCGTTGTAACCAACTTTAGGCTGGTTAAGGAATTTTGAAGGCCCAAAAAGCTATTTTACTATGCTTTTTTTATTAGTTTTGTATATTATCCACCTTTGTAAGTTTCCCAAGGAAAATCAATATCATTTTTTGTTGATCAAACAATGTTAAATGTTGTTGGAGCTCACTCGTATTTTTAATATCAATTGATGGTATGCCATCATGATTTCCTTGTCTAGTAATACCACAACTACATAAACAACTAATTTGCTACATTCAAGTCTGGTTAAAACATAGCCAAACCCAACCAAAACATGCTAAAGATGACCACAACATGATCAATACAATCAAACCAAGGTAGAAATCCTATTTCCAAGGATTTGGCATGGTTTGCCTGGTTTATTCACACTTTCTCCGGTTTTCCCCGGTTAACGTCCGATTTCGTCCGATCTCGTCCGATTTCGTCCGATCACGTCCGATTTCGTCCGTTTTGATATGTTTCGAACGGTTTAGCTCGTTTCAACCGGATTTTGATGTGTATGACCATGTTTTAAAGTTGTATGGTTAGTATATGCCAATGAAATTGTATATTGATTGAGGCATAAGTATGGAAGAACGGACTGACTTGGTTCTCGAAGCCCAAGATCGTGTGACGAACAAGACTTTCTTAAAATGGCCATAACTTCAGCACCGTAAGTTCGTTTTCAGCCCGTGACCTGTCAAAACCACCGAAAAAATAAGAGGAACGTCGCTGTAACCAACTTTAGGCTGGTTAAGGAATTTTGAAGGCCCAAAAAGCCATTTTACTATGCTTTTTTATTAGATTTGTATATTATCCACCTTTGTAGGTTTCCCAAGGAAAATCAATATCATTTTTCTGTTGATCAAACAATGTTAAATGTTGTTGGAGCTCACTCGAATTTTTAATATCAATTGATGGTATGCCATCATGATTTCCTTGCCTAGTAATACCACAACTACATCAACAACTAATTTGCTACATTCAAGTCTGGTTAAAACATAGCCAAACCCAACCAAAACATGCTAAAGACTACCACAACATTATCAATACAATCAAACCATGGTAGAAATCCTATTTCCAAGGATTTGGCATGGTTTGCCTGGTTTATTCACACTTTCTCCGATTTTCCCCGGTTAACGTCCGATTTCGTCCGACTTCGTCCGATTACGTCCGATTTCGTCCGATCACGTCCAATTTCGTCCGTTTTGATATGTTTCGAACGGTTTAGCTCGTTTCAGCCGGATTTTGATGTGTATGACCATGTTTGAAAGTTGTACAGTTAGTATATGCCAATGAAATTGTATATTGATTGAGGCATAAGTATGGAAGAACGGAATGACTTGGTTCTCGAAGACCAAGATCGTATGACGAAGAAGGCTTTCTTAAAATGGCCATAACTTCAGCACTGTAAGTTCGTTTTCAGCCTGTGACCTGTCAAAACGACCGAAAAAACAAGAGGAACGTCGTTGTAACCAACTTTAGGCTGGTTAAGGAATTTTGAAGGCCCAAAAAGCCATTTTACTATGCTTTTTTCATTAGTTTTGTATATTATCCACCTTTGTAGGTTTCCCAAGGAAAATCAATATCATTTTTCTGTTGATCAAACAATGATAAATGTTGTTGGAGCTTACTCGAATTTTTAATATCAATTGATGGTATGCCATCATGATTTCCTTGCCTAGTAATACCACAACTACATCAACAACTAATTTGCTACATTCAAGTCCGGTTAAAACATAGTCAAACCCAACCAAAACATGCTAAAGACGACCACAACATTATCAATACAATCAAACCATGGTAGAAATCCTATTTTCAAGGATTTGGCATGGTTTGCCTGGATTATTCACACTTTCTCCGGTTTTCCCCGGTTAACGTCCGATTTCGTCCGATCACGTCCGATTTCGTCCGTTTTGATATGTTTCGAACGGTTTAGCTCGTTTCAGCCAGATTTTGATGTGTATGACCATGTTTGAAAGTTGTACAATTAGTAAATGCCAAAGAAATTGTATACTGATTGAGGCATAAGTATGGAAGAACGGAATGACTTGGTTCTCGAAGACCAAGATCGTGTGACGAAGAAGGCTTTCTTAAAATGGCCATAACTTCATCACTGTAAGTTCGTTTTCAGCCTGTGACCTGTCAAAACGACCGAAAAAACAAGAGGAACGTTGCTGTAACCAACTTTAGGCTGTTTAAGGAATTTTGAAGGCCCAAAAAGCCATTTTTCTATGCTTTTTTCATTAGTTTTATATATTATCCACCTTTGTAAGTTTCCCAAGGAAAATCAATATCATTTTTTTGTTGATCAAACAATGTTAAATGTTGTTGGAGCTCACTCGTATTTTTAATATCAATTGATGGTATGCCATCATGATTTCCTTGTCTAATAATACCACAACTACATAAACAACTAATTTGCTACATTCAAGTCTGGTTAAAACATAGCCAAACCCAACCAAAACATGCTAAAGACGACCACAACATGATCAATACAATCAAACCATGGTAGAAATCCTATTTCCAAGGATTTGGCATGGTTTGCCTGGTTTATTCACACTTTCTCTGGTTTTCCCCGGTTAACGTCCGATTTCGTCCGATCTCGTCCGATTTCGTCCGATCACGTCCGATTTCGTCCGTTTTGATATGTTTCGAACGGTTTAGCTCGTTTCAACCGGATTTTGATCTGTATGACCATGTTTGAAAGTTGTATGGTTAGTATATGCCAATGAAATTGTATATTGATTGAGGCATAAGTATGGAAGAACGGACTGACTTGGTTCTCGAAGCCCAAGATCGTGTGACGAACAAGACTTTCTTAAAATGGCCATAACTTTAGCACCGTAAGTTTGTTTTCAGCCCGTGACCTGTCAAAACGACCGAAAAAATAAGAGGAACGTCGCTGTAACCAACTTTAGGCTGGTTAAGGAATTTTGAAGGCCCAAAAAGCCATTTTACTATTCTTTTTTTATTAGATTTGTATATTATCCACCTTTGTAGGTTTCCCAAGGAAAATCAATATCATTTTTCTGTTGATCAAACAATGTTAAATGTTGTTAGAGCTCACTCGAATTTTTAATATCAATTGATGGTATGCCAACATGATTTCCTTTCCTAGTAATACCACAACTACATCAACAACTAATTTGCTACATTCAAGTCTGGTTAAAACATAGCCAAACCCAACCAAAACATGCTAAAGACTACCACAACATTATCAATACAATCAAACCATGGTAGAAATCCTATTTCCAAGGATTTGGCATGGTTTGCCTGGTTTATTCACACTTTCTCCGGTTTTCCCCGGTTAACGTCTGATTTCGTCCGATTTCGTCCGATCACGTCCAATTTCGTCCGTTTTGATATGTTTCGAACGGTTTAGCTCGTTTCAGGCGGATTTTGATGTGTATGACCATGTTTGAAAGTTGTACAGTTAGTATATGATAATGAATTAGTATATTGATTGAGGCATAAGTATGGAAGAACGGAATGACTTGGTTCTCGAAGACCAAGATCGTGTGACGAAGAAGGCTTTCTTAAAATGGCCATAACTTCAGCACTGTAAGTTCGTTTTCAGCCTGTGACCTGTCAAAACGACCGAAAAAACAAGAGGAATGTCGCTGTAACCAACTTTAGGCTGGTTAAGGAATTTTGAAGGCCCAAAAAGCCATTTTACTATGCTTTTTCATTAGTTTTGTATATTATCCACCTTTGTAGGTTTCCCAAGGAAAATCAATATCATTTTTCTGTTGATCAAACAATGTTAAATGTTGTTGGAGCTCACTCGAATTTTTAATATAAATTGATGGTATGCTATCATGATTTCCTTGCCTAGTAATACCACAACTACATCAACAACTAATTTGCTACATTCAAGTCTGGTTAAAACATAGCCAAACCCAACCAAAACATGCTAAAGACTACCACAACCTTATCAATACAATCAAACCATGGTAGAAATCCTTTTTCCAAGGATTTGGCATGGTTTGCCATGTTTATTCACACTTTCTCCGGTTTTCCCCGGTTAACGTCCGATTTCGTCCGATTACGTCCGATTTCGTCCGATCACGTCCGATTTCGTCCATTTTGATATGTTTCGAACGGTTTAGCTCGTTTCAGCCGGATTTTGATGTGTATGACCATGTTTGAAAGTTGTACAGTTAGTATATGCCAATGAAATTGTATATTGATTGAGGCATAAGTATGGAAGAACGGACTGACTTGGTTCTCGAAGCCCAAGATCGTGTGACGAAGAAGGCTTTCTTAAAATGGCCATAACTTCAGCACTTTAAGTTCGTTTTCAGCCTGTGACCTGTCAAAACGACCAAAAAAACAAGAGGAACGTCGCTGTAACCAACTTTAGGCTGGTTAAGGAATTTTGAAGGCCCAAAAAGCCATTTTAATATGCTTTTTTCATTAGTTTTGTATATTATCCACCTTTGTAAGTTTCCCAAGGAAAATCAATATCATTTTTCTGTTGATCAAACAATGTTAAATGTGGTTGGAGCTCACTCGTATTTTTAATATCAATTGATGGTATGCCATCATGATTTCTTTGTCTAGTAATACCACAACTACATCAACAACTAATTTGCTACATTCAAGTCTGGTTAAAACATAGCCAAACCCAACCAAAACATGCTAAAGACGACCACAACATGATCAATACAATCAAACCATGGTAGAAATCCTATTTCCAAGGATTTGGCATGGTTTGCCTGGTTTATTCACACTTTCTCCGGTTTTCCCCGGTTAACGTCCGATTTCGTCCGATCTCGACCGATGTCGTTTGATCACGTCCGATTTCGTCCGTTTTGATATGTTTCGAACGGTTTAGCTCGTTTCGACCGGATTTTGATGTGTATGACCATGTTTGAAAGTTGTATGGTTAGTATATGCCAATGAAATTGTATATTGATTGAGGCATAAGTATGGAAGAACGGACTGACTTGGTTCTCGAAGCCCAAGATCGTGTGACGAACAAGACTTTCTTAAAATGGCCATAACTTCAGCACCGTAAGTTCGTTTTCAGCCCGTGACCTGTCAAAACGACCGAAAAAATAAGAATAACGTTGCTGTAACCAACTTTAGGCTGGTTAAGGAATTTTGAAGGCCCAAAAAGCCATTTTACTATGCTTTTTTTATTAGATTTGTATATTATCCACCTTTGTAGGTTTCCCAAGGAAAATCAATATCATTTTTCTGTTGATCAAACAATGTTAAATGTTGTTGGAGCTCACTCGAATTTTTAATATCAATTGATGGTATGCCAACATGATTTCCTTACCTAGTAATACCACAACTACATCAACAACTAATTTGCTACATTCAGTTCTGGTTAAAACATAGCCAAACCCAACCAAAACATGCTAAAGACGACCACAACATGATCAATACAATCAAACCATGGTAGAAATCCTATTTCCAAGGATTTGGCATGGTTTGCCTGGTTTATTCACACTTTCTCCGGTTTTCCCCGGTTAACGTCCGATTTCGTCCGATCTCGACCGATTTCGTCCGATCACGTCCGATTTCGTCCGTTTTGATATGTTTCGAACGGTTTAGCTCGTTTCAGCCGTATTTTGATGTGTATGACCATGTTTGAAAGTTGTACGGTTAGTATATTCCAATGAAATTGTATATTGATTGAGCATAAGTATGGAAGAACGGACTGACTTGGTTCTCGAAGCCCAAGATCGTGTGACAAAGAAGGCTTTCTTAAAATGGCCATAACTTCAGCACTGTAAGTTCGTTTTCAGCCTGTGACCTGTCAAAACGACCGAAAAAACAAGAGGAACGTCGCTGTAACCAACTTTAGGCTGGTTAAGGAATTTTGAAGGCCCAAAAAGCCATTTTACTATGCTTTTTCATTAGTTTTGTATATTATCCACCTTTGTAGGTTTCCCAAGGAAAATCAATATCATTTTTCTGTTGATCAAACAATGTTAAATGTTGTTGGAGCTCACTCGAATTTTTAATATCAATTGATGGTATGCTATCATGATTTCCTTGCCTAGTAATACCACAACTACATCAACAACTAATTTGCTACATTCAAGTCTGGTTAAAACATAGCCAAACCCAACCAAAACATGCTAAAGACTACCACAACATTATCAATACAATCAAACCATGGTAGAAATCCTTTTTCCAAGGATTTGGCATGGTTTGCCATGTTTATTCACACTTTCTCCGGTTTTCCCCGGTTAACGTCCGATTTCGTCCGATTACGTCCGATCACGTCCGATTTCGTCCATTTTGATATGTTTCGAACGGTTTAGCTCGTTTCAGCTGGATTTTGATGTGTATGACCATGTTTGAAAGTTGTACAGTTAGTATATGCCAATGAAATTGTATATTGATTGAGGCATAAGTATGGAAGAACGGACTGACTTGGTTCTCGAAGCCCAAGATCGTGTGACGAAGAAGGCTTTCTTAAAATGGCCATAACTTCAGCACTTTAAGTTCGTTTTCAGCCTGTGACCTGTCAAAACGACCAAAAAAACAAGAGGAACGTCGCTGTAACCAACTTTAGGCTGGTTAAGGAATTTTGAAGGCCCAAAAAGCCATTTTACTATGCTTTTTTTATTAGATTTGTATATTATCCACCTTTGTAGGTTTCCCAAGGAAAATCAATATCATTTTTCTGTTGATCAAACAATGTTAAATGTTGTTGGAGCTCACTCGAATTTTTAATATCAATTGATGGTATGCCAACATGATTTCCTTGCCTAGTAATACCACAACTACATCAACAACTAATTTGCTACATTCAGGTCTGGTTAAAACATAGCCAAACCCAACCAAAACATGCTAAAGACGACCACAACATGATCAATACAATCAAACCATGGTAGAAATCCTATTTCCAAGGATTTGGCATGGTTTGCCTGGTTTATTCACACTTTCTCCGGTTTTCCCCGGTTAACGTCCGATTTCGTCCGATCTCGACCGATTTCGTCCGATCACGTCCGATTTCGTCCGTTTTGATATGTTTCGAACGGTTTAGCTCGTTTCAGCCGTATTTTGATGTGTATGACCATGTTTGAAAGTTGTACGGTTAGTATATTCCAATGAAATTGTATATTGATTGAGCGTAAGTATGGAAGAACGGACTGACTTGGTTCTCGAAGCCCAAGATCGTGTGACGAAGAAGGCTTTCTTAAAATGGCCATAACTTCAGCACCGTAAGTTCGTTTTCAGCCCGTGACCTGTCAAAACGACTGAAAAAACAAGAGGAACGTCGTTGTAACCAACTTTAGGCTGGTTAAGGAATTTTGAAGGCCCAACAAGCCATTTTGCTATGCTTTTTCATTAGTTTTGTATATTATCCACCTTTGTAAGTTTCCCAAGGAAAATCAATATCATTTTTTTGTTGATCAAACAATGTTAAATGTTGTTGGAGCTCACTCGTATTTTTAATATCAATTGATGGTATGCCATCATGATTTCCTTGTCTAGTAATACCACAACTACATAAACAACTAATTTGCTACATTCAAGTCTGGTTAAAACATAGCCAAACCCAACCAAAACATGCTAAAGACGACCACAACATGATCAATACAATCAAACCATGGTAGAAATCCTATTTCCAAGGATTTGGCATGGTTTGCCTGGTTTATTCACACTTTCTCCGGTTTTCCCCGGTTAACGTCCGATTTCGTCCGATCTCGTCCGATTTCGTCCGATCACGTCCGATTTCGTCCTTTTTGATATGTTTCGAACGGTTTAGCTCGTTTCGACCGGATTTTGATGTGTATGACCATGTTTGAAAGTTGTATGGTTAGTATATGCCAATGAAATTGTATATTGATTGAGGCATAAGTATGGAAGAACGGACTGACTTGGTTCTCGAAGCCCAAGATCGTGTGACGAACAAGACTTTCTTAAAATGGCCATAACTTCAGCACCGTAAGTTCGTTTTCAGCCCGTGACCTGTCAAAACGACCGAAAAAATAAGAGGAACGTCGCTGTAACCAACTTTAGGCTGGTTAAGGAATTTTGAAGGCCCAAAAATCCATTTTACTATGCTTTTTTTATTAGATTTGTATATTATCCACCTATGTAGGTTTCCCAAGGAAAATCAATATCATTTTTCTGTTGATCAAACAATGTTAAATGTTGTTGGAGCTCACTCGAATTTTTAATATCAATTGATGGTATGCCATCATGATTTCCTTGCCTAGTAATACCACAACTACATCAACAACTAATTTTCTACATTCAAGTCTGGTTAAAACATAGCCAAACCCAACCAAAACATGCTAAAGACTACCACAACATTATCAATACAATCGAACCATGGTAGAAATCCTATTTCCAAGGATTTGGCATGGTTTGCCTGGATTATTCACACTTTCTCCGGTTTTCCCCGGTTAACGTCCGATTTCGTCCGATTACGTCCGATCACGTCCAATTTCGTCCGTTTTGATATGTTTCGAACGGTTTAGCTCGTTTCAGCCGGATTTTGATGTGTATGACCATGCTTGAAAGTTGTACAGTTAGTATATGCCAATGAAATTGTATATTGATTGAGGCATAAGTATGGAAGAACGGAATGACTTGGTTCTCGAAGACCAAGATCGTGTGACGAAGAAGGCTTTCTTAAAATGGCCATAACTTCAGCATTGTAAGTTCGTTTTCAGCCTGTGACCTGTCAAAACGACCGAAAAAACAAGAGGAACGTCGCTGTAACCAACTTTAGGCTGGTTAAGGAATTTTGAAGGCCCAAAAAGCCATTTTACTATGCTTTTTTCATTAGTTTTGTATATTATCCACCTTTGTAGGTTTCCCAAGGAAAATCAATATCATTTTTCTGTTGATCAAACAATGTTAAATGTTGTTGGAGCTCACTCGAATTTTTAATATCAATTGATGGTATGCCATCATGATTTCCTTGCCTAGTAATACCACAACTACATCAACAACTAATTTTCTATATTCAAGTCTGGTTAAAACATAGCCAAACCCAACCAAAACATGCTAAAGACTACAACAACATTATCAATACAATCAAACCATGGTAGAAATCCTATTTCCAAGGATTTGGCATGGTTTGCCTGGTTTATTCACACTTTCTCCGGTTTTCCCCGGTTAACGTCCGATTTCGTCCGATTACGTCCGATTTCGTCCGATCACGTCCGATTTCGTCCGTTTTGATATGTTTCGAACGGTTTAGCTCGTTTCAGCCGGATTTTGATGTGTATGACCATGTTTGAAAGTTGTACAGTTAGTATATTCCAATGAAATTGTATATTGATTGAGGCATAAGTATGGAAGAACGGACTGACTTGGTTCTCGAAGCCCAAGATCGTGTGACGAAGAAGGCTTTCTTAAAATGGCCATAACTTCAGCACTTTAAGTTCGTTTTCAGCCTGTGACCTGTCAAAACGACCGAAAAAACAAGAGGAACGTCGCTGTAACCAACTTTAGGCTGGTTAAGGAATTTTGAAGGCCTAAAAAGCCATTTTACTATGCTTTTTTCATTAGTTTTGTATATTATCCACCTTTGTAAGTTTCCCAAGGAAAATCAATATCATTTTTCTGTTGATCAAACAATGTTAAATGTTGTTGGAGCTCACTCGTATTTTTAATATCAATTGATGGTATGCCATCATGATTTCCTTGTCTAGTAATACCACAATTACATCAACAACTAATTTGCTACATTCAAGTCTGGTTAAAACATAGTCAAACCTAACCAAAATATGCTAAAGACGACCACAACATGATCAATACAATCAAACCATGGTAGAAATCCTATTTCCAAGGATTTGGCATGTTTTGCCTGGTTTATTCACACTTTCTCCGGTTTTCCCCGGTTAACGTCCGATTTCGTCCGATCACGTCCGATTTCGTCCGTTTTGATATGTTTCGAACGGTTTAGCTCGTTTCAGCCAGATTTTGATGTGTATGACCATGTTTGAAAGTTGTACGGTTAGTATATTCCAATGAAATTGTATATTGATTGAGGCATAAGTATGGAAGAACGGACTGACTTGGTTCTCGAAGCCCAAGATCGTGTGACGAAGAAGGCTTTCTTAAAATGGCCATAACTTCAGCACCGTAAGTTTGTTTTCAGCCTGTGACCTGTCAAAACGACCGAAAAAACAAGAGGAACGTCGCTGTAACCAACTTTAGGCTGGTTAAGGAATTTTGAAGGCCCAAAAAGCCATTTTACTATGCTTTTTTCATTAGTTTTGTATATTATCCACCTTTGTAGGTTTCCCAAGGAAAATCAGTATCATTTTTGTGTTGATCAAACAATATTAAATGTTGTTGGAGCTCACTCGTATTTTTAATATCAATTGATGGTATGCCATCATGATTTCCTTGTCTAGTAATACCACAACTACATCAACAACTAATTTGATACATTCAAGTCTGGTTAAAACATAGCCAAACCCAACCAAAACATGCTAAAGACGACCACAACATGATCAATACAATCACACCATACTAGAAATCCTATTTCAAAAGATTTGGCATGGTTTGCCTGGTTTATTCACACTTTCTCCGGTTTTCCCCGGTTAACGTCCGATTTCGTCCGATCTCGTCCGATTTCGTCCGATCACGTCCGATTTCGTCCGTTTTGATATGTTTCGAACGGTTTAGCTCGTTTCAGCCGGATTTTGATGTGTATGACCATGTTTGAAAGTTGTACAGTTAGTATATGCCAATGAAATTGTATATTGATTGAGGCATAAGTATGGAAGAACGGACTGACTTGGTTCTCGAAGCCCAAGATCGTGTGACGAAGAAGGCTTTCTTAAAATGGCCATAACTTTAGCACCGTAAGTTCGTTTTCAGCCCGTGACCTGTCAAAACGACCGAAAAAACAAGAGGAACGTCGCTGCAACCAACTTTAGGCTGGTTAAGGAATTTTGAACGCCCAAAAATCTATTTTACTATGCTTTTTTCATTAGTTTTGTATATTATCCACTTTTGTAAGTTTCCCAAGGAAAATCAATATCATTTTTTTGTTGATCAAACAATGTTAAATGTTGTTGGAGCTCACTCGTATTTTTAATATCAATTGATGGTATGCCATCATGATTTCCTTGTCTAGTAATACCACAACTACATCAACAACTAATATGCTACATTCAAGTCTGGTTAAAACATAGCCAAACCCAACCAAAACATGCTAAAGACGACCACAACATGATCAATACAATCAAACAATGGTAGAAATCCTATTACCAAGTATTTGGCATGGTTTGCCTGGTTTATTCACACTTTCTCCGGATTTCCCCGGTTAACGTCCGATTTCGTCCGATCTCGTCCGATTTCGTCCGATCACGTCCGATTTCGTCCGTTTTGATATGTTTCGAATGGTTTAGCTCGTTTCAGCCGGATTTTGATGTGTATGACCATGTTTGAAAGTTGTACGGTTAGTATATTCCAATAAATTGTATTTTGATTGAGGCATAAGTATGGAAGAACGGACTGACTTGGTTCTCGAAGCCCAAGATCGTGTGACGAAGAAGGCTTTCTTAAAATGGCCATAACTTCAGCACCGTAAGTTCGTTTTCAGCCCGTGACCTGTCAAAACGACCGAAAAAACAAGAGGAACGTCGCTGTAACCAACTTTAGGCTGGTTAAGGAATTTTGAAGGCCCAAAAAGCCATTTTACTATGCTTTATTCATTAGTTTTGTATATTATCCACCTTTGTAGGTTTCCCAAGGAAAATCAATATCATTTTTCTGTTGATCAAACAATGTTAAATGTTGTTGGAGCTCAATCGTATTTTTAATATCAATTGATGGTATGCCATCATGATTTCCTTGTCTAGTAATACCACAACTACATCAACAACTAATTTTCTACATTCAAGTCTGGTTAAAACATAGCCAAACCCAACCAAAACATGCTAAAGACTACCACAACATTATCAATACAATCGAACCATGGTAGAAATCCTATTTCCAAGGATTTGGCATGGTTTGCCTGGATTATTCACACTTTCTCCGGTTTTCCCCGGTTAACGTCCGATTTCGTCCGATTACGTCCGATCACGTCCAATTTCGTCCGTTTTGATATGTTTCGAACGGTTTAGCTCGTTTCAGCCGGATTTTGATGTGTATGACCATGCTTGAAAGTTGTACAGTTAGTATATGCCAATGAAATTGTATATTGATTGAGGCATAAGTATGGAAGAACGGAATGACTTGGTTCTCGAAGACCAAGATCGTGTGACGAAGAAGGCTTTCTTAAAATGGCCATAACTTCAGCACTGTAAGTTCGTTTTCAGCCTGTGACCTGTCAAAACGACCGAAAAAACAAGAGGAACGTCGCTGTAACCAACTTTAGGCTGGTTAAGGAATTTTGAAGGCCCAAAAAGCCATTTTACTATGCTTTTTTCATTAGTTTTGTATATTATCCACCTTTGTAGGTTTCCCAAGGAAAATCAATATCATTTTTCTGTTGATCAAACAATGTTAAATGTTGTTGGAGCTCACTCGAATTTTTAATATCAATTGATGGTATGCCATCATGATTTCCTTGCCTAGTAATACCACAACTACATCAACAACTAATTTTCTATATTCAAGTCTGGTTAAAACATAGCCAAACCCAACCAAAACATGCTAAAGACTACAACAACATTATCAATACAATCAAACCATGGTAGAAATCCTATTTCCAAGGATTTGGCATGGTTTGCCTGGTTTATTCACACTTTCTCCGGTTTTCCCCGGTTAACGTCCGATTTCGTCCGATTACGTCCGATTTCGTCCGATCACGTCCGATTTCGTCCGTTTTGATATGTTTCGAACGGTTTAGCTCGTTTCAGCCGGATTTTGATGTGTATGACCATGTTTGAAAGTTGTACAGTTAGTATATTCCAATGAAATTGTATATTGATTGAGGCATAAGTATGGAAGAACGGACTGACTTGGTTCTCGAAGCCCAAGATCGTGTGACGAAGAAGGCTTTCTTAAAATGGCCATAACTTCAGCACTTTAAGTTCGTTTTCAGCCTGTGACCTGTCAAAACGACCGAAAAAACAAGAGGAACGTCGCTGTAACCAACTTTAGGCTGGTTAAGGAATTTTGAAGGCCCAAAAAGCCATTTTACTATGCTTTTTTCATTAGTTTTGTATATTATCCACCTTTGTAAGTTTCCCAAGGAAAATCAATATCATTTTTCTGTTGATCAAACAATGTTAAATGTTGTTGGAGCTCACTCGTATTTTTAATATCAATTGATGGTATGCCATCATGATTTCCTTGTCTAGTAATACCACAATTACATCAACAACTAATTTGCTACATTCAAGTCTGGTTAAAACATAGTCAAACCTAACCAAAATATGCTAAAGACGACCACAACATGATCAATACAATCAAACCATGGTAGAAATCCTATTTCCAAGGATTTGGCATGTTTTGCCTGGTTTATTCACACTTTCTCCGGTTTTCCCCGGTTAACGTCCGATTTCGTCCGATCACGTCCGATTTCGTCCGTTTTGATATGTTTCGAACGGTTTAGCTCGTTTCAGCCAGATTTTGATGTGTATGACCATGTTTGAAAGTTGTACGGTTAGTATATTCCAATGAAATTGTATATTGATTGAGGCATAAGTATGGAAGAACGGACTGACTTGGTTCTCGAAGCCCAAGATCGTGTGACGAAGAAGGCTTTCTTAAAATGGCCATAACTTCAGCACCGTAAGTTTGTTTTCAGCCTGTGACCTGTCAAAACGACCGAAAAAACAAGAGGAACGTCGCTGTAACCAACTTTAGGCTGGTTAAGGAATTTTGAAGGCCCAAAAAGCCATTTTACTATGCTTTTTTCATTAGTTTTGTATATTATCCACCTTTGTAGGTTTCCCAAGGAAAATCAGTATCATTTTTGTGTTGATCAAACAATATTAAATGTTGTTGGAGCTCACTCGTATTTTTAATATCAATTGATGGTATGCCATCATGATTTCCTTGTCTAGTAATACCACAACTACATCAACAACTAATTTGATACATTCAAGTCTGGTTAAAACATAGCCAAACCCAACCAAAACATGCTAAAGACGACCACAACATGATCAATACAATCACACCATACTAGAAATCCTATTTCAAAAGATTTGGCATGGTTTGCCTGGTTTATTCACACTTTCTCCGGTTTTCCCCGGTTAACGTCCGATTTCGTCCGATCTCGTCCGATTTCGTCCGATCACGTCCGATTTCGTCCGTTTTGATATGTTTCGAACGGTTTAGCTCGTTTCAGCCGGATTTTGATGTGTATGACCATGTTTGAAAGTTGTACAGTTAGTATATGCCAATGAAATTGTATATTGATTGAGGCATAAGTATGGAAGAACGGACTGACTTGGTTCTCGAAGCCCAAGATCGTGTGACGAAGAAGGCTTTCTTAAAATGGCCATAACTTTAGCACCGTAAGTTCGTTTTCAGCCCGTGACCTGTCAAAACGACCGAAAAAACAAGAGGAACGTCGCTGCAACCAACTTTAGGCTGGTTAAGGAATTTTGAACGCCCAAAAATCTATTTTACTATGCTTTTTTCATTACTTTTGTATATTATCCACTTTTGTAAGTTTCCCAAGGAAAATCAATATCATTTTTTTGTTGATCAAACAATGTTAAATGTTGTTGGAGCTCACTCGTATTTTTAATATCAATTGATGGTATGCCATCATGATTTCCTTGTCTAGTAATACCACAACTACATCAACAACTAATATGCTACATTCAAGTCTGGTTAAAACATAGCCAAACCCAACCAAAACATGCTAAAGACGACCACAACATGATCAATACAATCAAACAATGGTAGAAATCCTATTACCAAGTATTTGGCATGGTTTGCCTGGTTTATTCACACTTTCTCCGGATTTCCCCGGTTAACGTCCGATTTCGTCCGATCTCGTCCGATTTCGTCCGATCACGTCCGATTTCGTCCGTTTTGATATGTTTCGAATGGTTTAGCTCGTTTCAGCCGGATTTTGATGTGTATGACCATGTTTGAAAGTTGTACGGTTAGTATATTCCAATAAATTGTATTTTGATTGAGGCATAAGTATGGAAGAACGGACTGACTTGGTTCTCGAAGCCCAAGATCGTGTGACGAAGAAGGCTTTCTTAAAATGGCCATAACTTCAGCACCGTAAGTTCGTTTTCAGCCCGTGACCTGTCAAAACGACCGAAAAAACAAGAGGAACGTCGCTGTAACCAACTTTAGGCTGGTTAAGGAATTTTGAAGGCCCAAAAAGCCATTTTACTATGCTTTATTCATTAGTTTTGTATATTATCCACCTTTGTAGGTTTCCCAAGGAAAATCAATATCATTTTTCTGTTGATCAAACAATGTTAAATGTTGTTGGAGCTCAATCGTATTTTTAATATCAATTGATGGTATGCCATCATGATTTCCTTGTCTAGTAATACCACAACTACATCAACAACTAATTTGCTACATTCAAGTCTGGTTAAAACATAGCCAAACCCAACCAAAACATGCTAAAGACGACCACAACATGATCAATACAATCAAACCATGGTAGAAATCCTATTTCCAAGTTTGGCATGGTTTGCCTGGTTTATTCACACTTTCTCCGTTTTTCCCCGGTTAACGTCCGATTTCGTCCGATTACGTCCGATTTCGGCCGATCACGTCCGATTTCGTCCGTTTTGATATGTTTCGAACGGTTTAGCTCGTTTCAGCCGGATTTTGATGTGTATGACCATGTTTGAAAGTTGTACAGTTAGTATATGCCAATGAAAATGTATATTGATTGAGGCATAAGTATGGAAGAACGGAATGACTTGGTTCTCAAAGACCAAGATCGTGTGACGAAGAAGGCTTTCTTAAAATGGCCATAACTTCAGAACTATAAATTCGTTTTCAGCCTGTGACCTGTCAAAACGACCAAAAAAACAAGAGGAACGTCGCTGTAACCAACTTTAGGCTGGTTAAGGAATTTTGAAGGCCCAAAAAGCCATTTTACTATGCTTTTTTCATTAGTTTTGTATATTATCCACCTTTGTAAGTTTCCCAAGGAAAATCAATATCATTTTTCTGTTGATCAAACAATGTTAAATGTTGTTGGAGCTCACTCGTATTTTTAATATCAATTGATGGTATGCCATCATGATTTCCTTGTCTAGTAATACCACAAATACATCAACAACTAATTTGCTACATTCAAGTCTGGTTAAAACATAGCCAAACCCAACCAAAACATGCTAAAGACGACCACAACATGATCAATACAATCAAACCATGGTAGAAATCCTATTTCCAAGGATTTGGCATGGTTTGCCTGGTTTATTCACATTTCTCCAGTTTTCCCCGGTTAACGTCCGATTTCATCCGATCTCGTCCGATTTCGTCCGATCACGTCCGATTTCGTCCGTTTTGATATGTTTCGAACGGTTTAGCTCGTTTCAGCCGGATTTTGATGTGTATGACCATGTTTGAAAGTTGTACGGTTAGTATATTCCAATGAAATTGTATATTGATTGAGGCATAAGTATGGAAGAACGGACTGACTTGGTTCTCGAAGCCCAAGATCGTGTGACGAAGAAGGCTTTCTTAAAATGGCCAAAACTTCAGCACCGTAAGTTCGTTTTCAGCCCGTGACCTGTCAAAACGACCGAAAAAACAAGAGGAACGTCGCTGTAACCAACTTTAGGCTGGTTAAGGAATTTTGAAGGCCCAAAAATCCATTTTACTATGCTTTTTTCATTAGTTTTGTATATTATCCACCTTTGTAGGTTTCCCAAGGAAAATCAATATCATTTTTCTGTTGATCAAACAATATTAAATGTTTTTGGAGCTCACTCGTATTTTTAATATCAATTGATGGTATGCCATCATGATTTCCTTGTCTAGTAATACCACAACTACATCAACAACTAATTTGCTACATTCAAGTCTGGTTAAAACATAGCCAAACCCAACCAAAACATGCTAAAGACGACCACAACATGATTAATACAATCAAACCATAGTAGAAATCCTATTTACAAGGATTTGGCATGGTTTGCCTGGTTTATTCACACTTTCTCCGGTTTTCCCCGGTTAACGTTTGATTTCGTCCGATCTCGTCTGATTTCGTCCGTTTTGATATGTTTCGAACGGTTTAGCTCGTTTCTGCAGGATTTTGATGTGTATGACCATGTTTGAAAGTTGTACAGTTAGTATATGCCAATGAAATTGTATATTGATTGAGGCATAAGTATGGAAGAACGGACTGACTTGGTTCTCGAAGCCCAAGATCGTGTGACGAAGAAGGCTTTCTTAAAATGGCCATAACTTCAGCACCGTAAGTTCGTTTTTAGCCCGTGACCTGTCAAAACGACCGAAAAACAAGAGGAACGTCGCTATAACCAACTTTAGGCTGGTTAAGGAATTTTGAAGGCCCAAAAAGCCATTTTACTATGCTTTTTTCATTAGTTTTGTATATTATCCACTTTTGTAAGTTTCCCAAGGAAAATCAATATCATTTTTCTGTTGATCAAACAATGTTAAATGTTGTTGGAGCTCACTCGTATTTTTAATATCAATTGATGGTATGCCATCATGATTTCCTTGTCTAGTAATACCACAACTACATCAACAACTAATTTGCTACATTCAAGTCTGGTTAAAAAATAGCCAAACCCAACCAAAACATGCTAAAGACGACCACAACATGATCAATACAATCAAACCATGGTAGAAATCCTATTTCCAAGGATTTGGCATGGTTTGCCTGGTTTCTTCACACTTTCTCCGGTTTTCCCCGATTAACGTCCGATTTCGTCCGATCTCGTCTGATTTCGTCCAATCACGTCCGATTTCGTCCGTTTTGATATATTTCGAACGGTTTAGCTCGTTTCAGCCGGATTTTGATGTGTATGACCATGTTTGAAAGTTGTACAGTTAGTATATGCCAATGAAATTGTATATTGATTGAGGCATAAGTATGGAAGAACGGACTGACTTGGTTCTCGAAGCCCAAGATCGTGTGACGAAGAAGGCTTTCTTAAAATGGCCATAACTTCAGCACCGTAAGTTCGTTTTCAGCCCGTGACCTGTCAAAACGACCGAAAAAACAAGAGGAACGTCACTGTAACCTACTTTTGGCTGGTTAAGGAATTTTGAAGGCCCAAAAAGCCATTTTACTATGATTTTTTCATTAGTTTTGTATATTATCCACTTTTGTAAGTTTCCCAAGGAAAATCAATATCATTTTTCTGTTAATCAAACAATGTTAAAAGTTGTTGGAGCTCACTCGTAATTTTAATATCAACTGATGGTATGCCATCATGATTTCCTTGTCTAGTAATACCACAACTACATCAACAACTAATTTGCTACATTCAAGTCTGGTTAAAACATAGACAAACCCAACCAAAACATGCTAAAGACGACCACAACATGATCAATACAATCAAACCATGGTAGAAATCCTATTTCCAAGGATTTGGCATGGTTTGCCTGGTTTATTCACACTTTCTCCGGTTTTCCCCGGTTAACGTCCGATCTCGTCCAATTTCGTCCGATCACGTCTGATTTCGTCCGTTTTGATATGTTTCGAACGGTTTAGCTCGTTTCAGCCGGATTTTGATGTGTATGACCATGTTTGAAAGTTGTACGGTTAGTATATTCCAATGAAATTGTATATTGATTGAGGCATAAGTATGGAAGAACGGACTGACTTGGTTCTCGAAGCCCAAGATCGTGTGACGAAGAAGGCTTTCTTAAAATGGCCATAACTTCAGCACCGTAAGTTCGTTTTCAGCCCGTGACCTGTCAAAACGACCAAAAAAACAAGAGGAACGTCGCTGTAACCAACTTTCGGCTGGTTAAGGAATTTTGAAGGCCCAAAAAGCCATTTTACTATGATTTTTTCATTAGTTTTGTATATTATCCACTTTTGTAAGTTTCCCAAGGAAAATCAATATCATTTTTCTGTTGATCAAACAATGTTAAAAGTTGTTGGAGCTCACTCGTAATTTTAATATCAATTGATGGTATGCCATCATGATTTCCTTGTCTAGTAATACCACAACTACATCAACAACTAATTTGCTACATTCAAGTCTGGTTAAAACATAGCAAAACCCAACCAAAACATGCTAAAGACGACCACAACATGATCAATACAATCAAACCATGGTAGAAATCCTATTTCCAAGGATTTGGCATGGTTTGCCTGGTTTATTCACACTTTCTCCGGTTTTCCCCGGTTAACGTCCGATTTCGTCCGATCTCGTCCGATTTTGTCCGATCACGTCTGATTTCGTCCGTTTTGATATGTTTCGAACGGTTTAGCTCGTTTCAGCCGGATTTTGATGTGTATGACCATGTTTGAAAGTTGTACGGTTAGTATATTCCAATGAAATTGTATATTGATTGAGGCATAAGTATGGAAGAACGGACTGACTTGGTTCTCGAAGCCCAAGATCGTGTGACGAAGAAGGCTTTCTTAAAATGGCCATAACTTCAGTACAGTAAGTTCGTTTTCAGCCCGTGACCTGTCAAAACGACCGAAAAAATAAAAGGAACGTCGCTGTAACCCACTTTAGGCTGGTTAAGGAATTTTGAAGGTACAAAAAGCTATTTTACTATGCTTTTTTCATTAGTTTTGTATATTATCCACCTTTGTAGGTTTCCCAAGGAAAATCAATATCATTTTTGTAACACCCATTTTGGAAATGGAAATATCACAGTAATTATGGCGTGTCATCAAAGCATACAAGGTAAAATGTCTAAACATTACTTGACCATATAAAGGAAAATACCGGAATCAAACATCGGTAGTCCAAAAGTAAAGCTCATCACACACAAACATAGTATAGTAAAGGAAAAGGACTAAACAATGTCCAAAGCATAAGTATCATAAAGAAAGGAAATTCATAATGTAAAGAAGGCTAGACAGCTTCCAGTCCATATGTACGTACTCTTAGTGTCTACGAGCGTCCCTGAGTACCTGTCGTTTTGGGAACATAGAAAAGGAAAACGGCTGAGCAATACGCTCAGTGCACGGATATAGACATAGTATGAATGACTAAGCATAATAAAGACTTAATAGCAGCGGAAATGTATAAGTCCTGGAAAAACTGGAACATGTTCATAAAACTGGTTTTATAGTTTGAAAAGCCTTATGTTTATCTTACGAAAACTGTTTAGCATATTTTACCATTAGCCAATATAGGTCATGAAAATCCACCGTGCATGAATACTTGGAGGGGTGACCTCATCATGCAAATTAGAGGGGCTGCCTCTAATTTAATATACTGGTTTTTGGGTAGGAGGGATCAGCTCCTTGTAAAGGATGCAAGGCACACACCACATTCACCATGAAATCCTGAATAAAAAAATGTAACTAGGATGCACCCATACGCCCCACATGATAAATATAAATAAATGGCCAAAAGCTGAAGGGACGCCACGAGCAATCACTCCGACGTGGTGAAGTCATAACATCAGTGCCTCTAATGTTATGGTTATGGTACCACCATAACTAGGTGAAACTGGTCATGCATGTATATGGCTATAGGTATTCTTAATTAAACATAAGCAAATCAAACACGTAACTTATACTACCGGAAAACATTTGGCTGCATACGGGGAACCCTAATATGGAAAGAATGTCCATACTAAAAGGACGAGAATCCGTACCTTATGTCCAGTGAACGAAGAAGATGAACTGAGAGGAATCCTACTTCCGTATCACTAGTGCTACATAAATACATACATGAGTAAGTATCTGCTTACTAAATACGTAGCTGGTTTTATGTCATGTCTTAGCTTATTTTATATGTTCTTACCATGTTTTACTGTTTAAAGCCTTAAACTGTGTTTATCTTAAATTCTGTTTAATCTGGTTAAGTATTTCTGGTATTTCGTGTATTATTATACTTACTGTGTAATAATAAGTAAATTTCAATAAATAGCAGGATTCCTAAAATAGAAAGTTTCTAAAAATAGAAAGTTACCAAAAATAGAAAGTTTCCAAAAATAGAAAGTTTCCAAAAATAGAAAGTTTCCAAAAATAGAAAGTTTCCAAAAATAGAAAGTTTCCAAAAATAGAATCACTGCTTAAAATAGATAAGTTTCTAAAAATAGAAAGTTTCCATAAACAGATTAGCTGCCTTATATAAATAAGTTTCCATAAATAGATTAGCTGCCTGAAATAAATAAGTTTCTAAAAATAGAACGTTTCCATAAATAGATTAGCTACCTTATTTAAATAAGTTTCTAAAAATAAAAGTTTCTATAATTAGAAATAAGCTGGTTAAATAAGCTAAGTATATAAGCCTAAGTGTTTTCATGATTATTTTCTAAGTCATATGATATAATGTATAGTTTATTAATTATTTCATGTAATTAAAATAAACTATAGGTTAAAATATTTAATTAAAGTATAACATGTTTTTAATTAAATAAAGTTAAATACTTAGGTTAAAACATGTATTATTATTTATTAATAATATAACCTAAGTCATGTTAATTAATTAATTATAACCATGGTTTTTAAATAATTAATTAATTTATAAGTCTAAAATATGAAAATACTTAGGTTAATAATTTCATGATTATTAATAATTAAAATAACCTAAGTCATGTTATTAAATTAATCATTTCATGTTATTAATTTAATTTTACCATAAGATCATAAAAAAAACAAAAAAAACTAAACATACACCATGAACCGGATCTAGACTAAAAACCATGAACCGGACATGAAATCGACACCATACCCCGAACCACTTTGGGGTTCCCTTTGGTTTGATGCTGCCGTGGGACCCACATCACCAAACCGGGGCCTTGAGGTCTCGGTGGTGGTCCATGTGCCAAGCCGAGACCCCTTAGGGGTTCGGTTTAGGCGTCGGCTAGACAAACACCCTTAAAAACCCTTGTTTTGATCTACTCAATAATCATAAACATGTTAGATCTATGTTTTTAATTAGGTTTTTAAAAACATCATGTTCTTATTTAATTTTTAAATCCAAAACAAAAGAAAAATGATTAAAAAGGTATACCGAATACGTGGATCGATCAAGTATGAACACAAACGAACTCTTGCATACATTCCAAGATCAAAATCAACCCGAACACCCTTCCATGGTGTTTTATGGGTGGCGGCCAAAAGAGGAACAAAGGAAGAAGGAAGAAATATTTTTAGGGTTTTTGTAATTTTTCTTGTTTTGTAAAAATGACACAAGATTTCTCCTTTTTCTTGTTAGTAAAATTGATGGGCTAAGCCCATTTCCCTCCTAATATCATGGTATATGGGGCCCACATGGGGTAACCCGATCATTTTCCGTGTCTAATTAATAAGTGTGTTCTCGTGTTCGTGTTTTACGTGTTTGTTCGTGTTTATTTGTGTTCGCGTTTTGTGTGTTCTCATTAAATAATTACCGTGACCTAATATATTTAATTACGCTCGTAATAAATATATATACGTAATTAATAATAGTTCGTGTTTTAATTACGTTCATGATTTCATGATCGCATGTTCGTGATTAATTATCGTTAAATAATTATTACGTGATCGTGCATAGTAAATACTTATCGTGTTCTAACACGTACGTAATAAGTAAACTCATAACACGTAATCGTAATCATGCTATATTAGGAAAGTTTTAATCTAGTACGTACAATCCTAAGGGTACTATGCATGGTAAAAGCATGCGGGTTTTACAACTCTTCCCCCTAAAAAGAATAATTCGTCCCCGAATTATAGATAACGTAACTGAAAGAGAAACATACCCGAATCAAACTGAGAGGGTATATAGGATTAATGAGCGTACAGGTTTCCTGGCAGAAGGAACGCGGAACGTTCCATGTATCAAAGCATACAAGGTAAAATGTCTAAACATTACTTGACCATATAAAGGAAAATACCGGATCAAACATTGGTAGTCCAAAAGTAAAGCTCATCACACACAAACATAGTATAGTAAAGGAAAAGGACTAAACAATGTCCAAAGCATAAGTATCATAAAGAAAGGAAATGCATAATGTAAAGAAGGCTAGACAGCTTCCAGTCCAAATGCACGTACTCTTAGTGTCTACGAGCGTCCCTGAGTACCTGCCGTTTTGGGAACATAGAAAAGGAAAATGGCTGAGCAATACGCTCAGTGCACGGATATAGACATAGTATGAATGACTAAGCATAATAAAGACTTAATAGCAGCGGAAATGTATAAGTCCTGGAAAAACTGGAACATGTTCATAAAACTGGTTTTATAGTTTGAAAAGCCTTATGTTTATCTTACGAAACTGTTTAGCATATTTTACCATTAGCCAATATAGGTCATGAAAATCCACCGTGCATGAATACTTGGATGGGTGACCTCATCATGCAAATTAGAGGGGCTGCCTCTAATTTAATATACTGGTTTTTGGGTAGGAGGGATCAGCTCCTTGTGAAAGATGCAAGGCACACACCACATTCACCATGAAATCCTGAATAAAAACATGTAACTAGGATGCACCCATACGCCCCACATGATAAATATAAATAAATGGCCAAAAGCTGAAGGGACGCCACGAGCAATCACTCCGACGTGGTGAAGTCATAACATCAATGCCTCTAATGTTATGGTTATGGTACCTCCATAACTAGGTGAAACTGGTCATGCATGTATATGGCTATAGGTATTCTTAATTAAACATAAGCAAATCAAACACGTAACTTATACTACGAGAAAACATTTGGCTGCATACGGGGAACCCTAATATGGAAAGAATGTCCATACTGAAAGGACGGGAATCCGTACCTTATGTCAAGTGAACGAAGAAGATGAACTGAGAGGAATCCTACTTCCGTATCACTAGTGCTACATAAAGACATACATGAATAAATATCTGCTTACTAAATACGTAGCTGGTTTTATGTCATGTCTTAGCTTATTTTATATGTTCTTACCATGTTTTACTGTTTAAAGCCTTAAACTGTGTTTATCTTAAATTCTGTTTAATCTGGTTAAGTATTTCTGGTATTTCGTGTATTATTATACTTACTGTGTAATAATAAGTAACTTTCCAAAAATAGCAGGTTTCCTAAAATAGAAAGTTTCCAAAAGAAGAAAGTTTCCAAAAATAGAAATTTACCAAAAATAGAAAATTTCCAAAAATAGAAAGTTTCCAAAAATAGAAAGTTTCCAAAAATAGAAAGTTTCCAAAATTAGAAAGTTTCCAAAAATAGAATCACTGCTTAAAATAGATAAGTTTCTAAAAATAGAAAGTTTCCATAAATAGATTAGCTGCCTTATTTAAATAAGTTTCCATAAATAGATTAGCTGCCTGAAATAAATAAGTTTCTAAAAATAGAACATTTCCATAAATAGATTAGCTGCCTTATTTAATAAGTTTCTAAAAATAAAAGTTTCCATAATTAGAAATAAGCTGGTTAAATAAGCTAAGTATATAAGCCTAAGTGTTTTCATGATTATTTTCTAAGTCATATGATATAATGTATAGTTTATTATTTATTTCATGTAATTAAAATAAACTATAGGTTAAAATATTTAATTAAAGTATAACATGTTTTTAATTAAATAAAGTTAAATACTTAGGTTAAAACATGTGTTATTATTTATTAATAATATAACCTAAGTCATGTTAATTAATTAATTATAACCATGGTTTTTAAATAATTAATTAATTTATAAGTCTAAAATATGAAAATACTTAGGTTAATAATTTCATGATTATTAATAATTAGAATAACCTAAGTCATGTTATTAAATTAATAATTTCATGTTATTAATTTAATTTTACCATAAGATCATAAAAATAACAAAAAAAATAAACATACACCATGAACCGGATCTAGACTAAAAACCATGAACCGGACATGAAATCGACACCATACCCCGAACCACTTTGGGGTTCCCTTTGGTTTGATGCTGCCGTGGGACCCACATCACCAAACCGGGACCTTGAGGTCTCGGTGGTGGTCCATGTGCCAAGCCGAGACCCCTTAGGGGTTCGGTTTAGGCGTCGGCTAGACAAACACCCCTAAAAGCCTTTGTTTTGATCTACTCCATAATCATAAACATGTTAGATCTATGTTTTTAATTAGGTTTTTAAAAACATCATGTTCTTATTTAATTTTTAAATCCAAAACAAAAGAAAAATGATTAAAAAGGTATACCGAATACGTGGATCGATCAAGGATGAACACAAACGAACTCTTGCATAAAATCCAAGATCAAAATCAACCCGAACACCCTTCCATGGTGTTTTATGGGTGGCTTCCAAAAGAGGAACAAAGGAAGAAGGAAGAAATCTTTTTAGGGTTTTTGTAATTTTTCTTGTTTTGTAAAAATGACACAAGATTTCTCCTTTTTCTTGTTAGTAAAATTGATGGGCTAAGCCCATTTCCCTCCTAATTTCGTGGTATATGGGGCCCACATGGGGTAACCCGATCATTTTCCGTGTCTAATTAATAAGTGTGTTCTCGTGTTCGTGTTTTACGTGTTTGTTCGTGTTTATTTGTGTTCGCGTTTTGTGTGTTCTCGTTAAATAATTACCGTGACCTAATATATTTAATTACGCTCGTAATAAATATATTTACGTAATTAATAATAGTTCGTGTTTTAATTACGTTCATGATTTCATGATCGCATGTTCGTGATTAATTATCGTTAAATAATTATTACATGATTGTGCATAGTAAATACTTATCGTGTTCTAACACGTACGTAATACGTAAACTCCTAACACGTAATCGTAATCATGCTATATTAGGAAAGTTTTAATCTAGTACGTACGATCATAAGGGTACTATGCATGGTAAAAGCATGCGGGTTTTACAACTCTTCCCCCCTAAAAAAAATAATTCGTCCCCGAATTATAGATAACATAACTGAAAGAGAAACATACCCGAATCAAACTGAGAGGGTATGTAAGATTAATGAACGTACAAGTTTCCTGGCAGAAGGAACGCAGAACGTTCCATGAATCAAAGCATACAAGGTAAAATGTCTAAACATTACTTGACCATATAAAGGAAAATACCGAAATCAAACATTGGTAGTCCAAAAGTAAAGCTCGTCACACACAAACATAGTATAGTAAAGGAAAAGGACTAAACAATGTCCAAAGCATAAGTATCATAAAGAAAGGAAATGCATAATGTAAAGAAGGCTAGACAGCTTCCAGTCCATATGCACGTACTCTTAGTGTCTACGAGCGTCCCTGAGTACCTGCCGTTTTGGGAACATAGAAAAGGAAAATGGCTGAACAATACGCTCAGTGCACGGATATAGACATAGTATGAATGACTAAGCATAATAAAGACTTAATAGCAGCGGAAATGTATAAGTCCTGGAAAAACTGGAACATGTTCATAAAACTAGTTTTATAGTTTGAAAAGCCTTATGTTTATCTTACGAAAACTGTTTAGCATATTTTACCATTAGCCAATATAGGTCATGAAAATCGACCGTGCATGAATACTTGGAGGGGTGACCTCATCATGCAAATTAGAGGGGCTGCCTCTAATTTAATATACTGGTTTTTGGGTAGGAGGGATCAGCTCCTTGTGAAGGATGCAAGGCACACACCACATTCACCATGAAATCCTGAATAAAAACATGTAACTAGGATGCACCCATACGCCCCACATGATAAATATAAATAAATGGCCAAAAGCTGAAGGGACGCCACGAGCAATCACTCCGCCGTGGTGAAGTCATAACATCAGTGCCTCTAATGTTATGGTTAAGGTACCTCCATAACTAGGTGAAACTGGTCATGCATGTATATGGCTATAGGTATTCTTAATTAAACATAAGCAAATCAAACACGTAACTTATACTACGAGAAAACATTTGGCTGCATACGGGGAACCCTAATATGGAAAGAATGTCCATACTGAAAGGACGGGAATCCGTACCTTATGTCCAGTGAACGAAGAAGATGAACTGAGAGGAATCCTACTTCCGTATCACTAGTGCTACATAAATACATACATGAATAAGTATATGCTTACTAAATACGTAGCTGGTTTTATGTCATGTCTTAGCTTATTTTATATGTTCTTACCATGTTTTACTGTTTAAAGCCTTAAACTGTGTTTATCTTAAATTCTGTTTAATCTGGTTAAGTATTTCTGGTATTTCGTGTATTATTATACTTACTGTGTAATAATAAGTAACTTTCCAAAAATAGCAGGATTCCTAAAATAGAAAGTTTCCAAAAATAGAAAGTTTCCAAAACTAGAAAGTTACCAAAAAAAGAAAGTTTCCAAAAATAGAAAGTTTCAAAAAATAGAAAGTTTCCAAAAATAGAAAGTTTCCAAAAATAGAATCACTGCTTAAAATAGATAAGTTTCTAAAAACAGAAAGTTTCCATAAATAGATTAGCTGCCTTATTTAAAAAAGTTTCCATAAATAGATTAGCTGCCTGAAATAAATAAGTTTCTAAAAATAGAACGTTTCCATAAATAGATTAGCTGCCTTATTTAAATAAGTTTCTAAAAATAAAAGTTTCCATAATTAGAAATAAGCTGGTTAAATAAGCTAAGTATATAAGCCTAAGTGTTTTCATGATTATTTTCTAAGTCATATGATATAATGTATAGTTTATTAATTATTTCATGTAATTAAAATAAACTATAGGTTAAAATATTTAATTAAAGTATAACATGTTTTTAATTAAATAAAGTTAAATACTTAGGTTAAAACATGTATTATTATTTATTAATAATATAACCTAAGTCATGTTAATTAATTAATTATAACCATGGTTTTTAAATAATTAATTAATTTATAAGTCTAAAATATGAAAATACTTAGGTTAATAATTTCATGATTATTAATAATTAAAATAACCTAAGTCATGTTATTAAATTAATCATTTCATGTTATTAATTTAATTTTACCATAAGATCATAAAAATAACAAAAAAACTAAAAATACACCATGAACCGGATCTAGACTAAAAACCATGAACCGGACATGAAATCGACACCATACCCCGAACCACTTTGGGGTTCCCTTTTGTTTGATGTTTCCGTGGGACCCACATCACCAAACCGGGACCTTGAGGTCTCGGTGGTGGTCCATGTGCCAAGCCGAGACCCCTTAGGGGTTAAGTTTAGGCGTCGGCTAGACAAACACCCCTAAAAACCCTTGTTTTGATCTACTCCATAATCATAAACATGTTAGATCTATGTTTTTAATTAGGTTTTTAAAAACATCATGATCTTATTTAATTTTTAAATCCAAAACAAAAGAAAAATGATTAAAAAGGTATACCGAATACGTGGATCGATCAAGGATGAACACAAACGAACTCTTGCATAAATTCCAAGATCAAAATCAACCCGAACACCCTTCCATGTTGTTTTATGGGTGGCGGCCAAAAGAGGAACAAAGGAAGAAGGAAGAAATCTTTTTAGGGTTTTTGTAATTTTTCTTGTTCTGTAAAAATGACACAAGATTTCTCCTTTTTCTTGTTAGTAAAATTGATGCGCTAAGCCCATTTCCCTCCTAATTTCGTGGTATATGGGGCCCACATGGGGTAACCCGATCATTTACCGTGTCTATTTAATAAGTGTGTTCTCGTGTTCGTGTTTTACGTGTTTGTTCGTGTTTATTTGTGTTCGCGTTTTATGTGTTCTCGTTAAATAATTACCGTGACCTAATATATTTAATTACGCTCGTAATAAATATATATACGTAATTAATAATAGTTCGTGTTTTAATTACGTTCATGATTTCATGATCGCATGTTCGTGATTAATTATCGTTAAATAAGTATTACGTGATCGTGCATAGTAAATACTTATCGTGTTCTAACACGTACGTAATACGTAAACTCCTAACACGTAATCGTAATCATGCTATATTAGGAAAGTTTTAATCTAGTACGTACGATCCTAAGGGTACTATGCATGGTAAAAGCATGCGGGTTTTACAACTCTTCCCCCCTAAAAAGAATAATTCGTCCCCGAATTATAGATAACGTAACTAAAAGAGAAACATACCCGAATCAAACTGAGAGGGTATGTAAGATTAATGAACGTACAGGTTTCCTGGCAGATGGAACGCGTAACGTTCCATGTATCAAAGCATACAAGGTAAAATGTCTAAACATTACTTGACCATATAAAGGAAAATACTGGAATCAAACATTGGTAGTCCAAAAGTAAAGCTCATCACACACAAACATAGTATAGTAAAGGAAAAGGACTAAACAATGTCCAAAGCATAAGTATCATAAAGAAAGGAAATGCATAATGTAAAGAAGGCTAGACAACTTCCAGTCCATATGCACGTACTCTTAGTGTCTACGAGCGTCCCTGAGTACCTGCCGTTTTGGGAACATAGAAAAGGAAAATGGCTGAGCAATACGCTCAGTGCACGGATATAGACATAGTATGAATGACTAAGCATAATAAAGACTTAATAGCAACGGAAATGTATAAGTCCTGGAAAAACTAGAACATGTTCATAAAACTGGTTTTATAGTTTGAAAAGCCTTATGTTTATCTTACGAAAACTGTTTAGCATATTTTATCATTAGCCAATATAGGTCATGAAAATCCACCGTGCATGAATACTTGGAGGGGTGACCTCATCATGCAAATTAGAGGGGCTGCCTCTAATTTAATATACTGGTTTTTGGGTAGGAGGGATCAACTCCGTGTGAAGGATGCAAGGCACACGCCACATTCACCATGAAATCCTGAATAAAAACATGTACCTAGGATGCACCCATACGCCCTACATGATAAATATAAATAAATGGCCAAAAGCTGAAGGGACGCCACGAGCAATCACTCCGCCGTGGTGAAGTCATAACATCAGTGCCTCTAATGTTATGGTCATGGTACCTCCATAACTAGGTGAAACTGGTCATGCATGTATATGGCCATAGGTATTCTTAATTAAACATAAGCAAATCAAACACGTAACTTATACTACGAGAAAACATTTGGCTGCATACGGGGAACCCTAATATGGAAAGAATGTCCATACTGAAAGGACGGGAATCCGTACCTTATGTCGAGTGAACGAAGAAGATGAACTGAGAGGAATCCTACTTTCGTATCACTGGTGCTACATAAATACATACATGAATAAGTATTTGCTTACTAAATACGTAGCTGGTTTTATGTCATGTCTTAGCTTATTTTATATGTTCTTACCATGTTTTACCTTTTAAAGCCTTAAACTGTGTTTATCTTAAATTCTGTTTAATCTGGTTAAGTATTTCTGGTATTTCGTGTATTATTATACTTACTATGTAATAATAAGTAACTTTCCAAAAATAGCAGGTTTCCTAAAATAGAAAGTTTCTAAAAATAGAAAGTTTCCAAAAATAGAAAGTTACCAAAAATAGAAAGTTTTAAAAAATAGAAAGTTTCCAAAAATAGAAAGTTTCCAAAAATAGAAAGTTTCCAAAAATAGAATCACTGCTTAACATAGATAAGTTTCTAAAAATAGAAAGTTTCCATAAATAGATTAGCTGCCTTATTTAAATAAGTTTCCATAAATAGATTAGCTGCCTGAAATAAATAAGTTTCTAAAAATAGAACGTTTCCATAAATAGATTAGCTGCCTTATTTAATAAGTTTCTAAAAATAAAAGTTTCCATAATTAGAAATAAGCTGGTTAAATAAGCTAAGTATATAAGCCTAAGTGTTTTCATGATTATTTTCTAAGTCATATGATATAATGTATAGTTTATTAATTATTTCATGTAATTAAAATAAACTATAGGTTAAAAAAATATTTAATTAAAGTATAAAATGTTTTTAATTAAATAAAGTTAAATACTTAGGTTAAAACATGTATTATTATTTATTAATAATATAACCTAAGTCATGTTAATTAATTAATTATAACCATGGTTTTTAAATAATTAATTAATTTATAAGTCTAAAATATGAAAATACTTAGTTTAATAATTTCATGATTATTAATAATTAAAATAACCTAAGTCATGTTATTAAATTAATCATTTCATGTTATTAATTTAATTTTACCATAAGATCATAAAAATAACAAAAAAATAAATAAACATACACCATGAACCGGATCTAGACTAAAAACCATGAACCGGACATGAAATCGACACCATACCCCGAACCACTTTGGGGTTCCCTTTGGTTTGATGCTGCCGTGGGACCCACATCACCAAACCGGGACCTTGAGGTCTCGGTGGTGGTCCATGTGCCAAGCCGAGACCCCTTAGGGGTTCGGTTTAGGCGTCGGCTAGACAAACACCCATAAAAACCCTTGTTTTGATCTACTCCATAATCATAAACATGTTAGATCTATGTTTTTAATTAGGTTTTTAAAAACATCATGTTCTTATTTAATTTTTAAATCCAAAACAAAAGAAAAATGATTAAAAAGGTATACCGAATACGTGGATCGATCAAGGATGAACACAAATGAACTCTTGCATAAATTCCAAGATCAAAATCAACCCGAACACCCTTCCATGGTGTTTTATGGGTGGCGGCCAAAAGAGGAACAAAGGAAGAAGGAAGAAATCTTTTTAGGGTTTTTGTAATTTTTCTTGTTTTGTAAAAATGACACAAGATTTCTCCTTTTTCTTGTTAGTAGAATTGATGGGCTAAGCCCATTTCCCTCCTAATTTCGTGCTATATGGGGCCCACATGGGGTAACCCGATCATTTTCCGTGTCTAATTAATAAGTGTGTTCTCGTGTTCGTGTTTTACGTGTTTGTTCGTGTTTATTTGTGTTCGCGTTTTGTGTGTTCTCGTTAAATAATTACCGTGACCTAATATATTTAATTACGCTCGTAATAAATATATGTACGTAATTAATAATAGTTCTTGTTTTAATTACGTTCATGATTTCATGATCGCATGTTCGTGATTAATTATCGTTAAATAATTATTACGTGATCGTGCATAGTAAATACTTATCGTGTTCTAACACGTACGTAATACGTAAACTCCTAACACGTAATCGTAATCATGCTATATTAGGAAAGTTTTAATCTAGTACGTACGATCCTAAGGGTACTATGCATGGTAAAAGCATGCGGGTTTTACAACTCTTCCCCCTAAAAAGAATAATTCGTCCCCGAATTATAGATAACGTAACTGAAAGAGAAACATACCCGAATCAAACTGAGAGGGTATATAGGATTAATGAACGTACAGGTTTCCTGGCAGAAGGAACACGGAACGTTCCATGTATCAAAGCATACAAGGTAAAATGTCTAAACATTACTTGACCATATAAAGGAAAATACCGGATCAAACATTGGTAGTCCAAAAGTAAAGCTCATCACACACAAACATAGTATAGTAAAGGAAAAGGACTAAACAATGTCCAAAGCATAAGTATCATAAAGAAAGGAAATGCATAATGTAAAGAAGGCTAGACAGCTTCCAGTCCAAATGCACGTACTCTTAGTGTCTACGAGCGTCCCTGAGTACCTGCCGTTTTGGGAACATAGAAAAGGAAAATGGCTGAGCAATACGCTCAGTGCACGGATATAGACATAGTATGAATGACTAAGCATAATAAAGACTAAATAGCAGCGGAAATGTATAAGTCCTGGAAAAACTGGAACATGTTCATAAAACTGGTTTTATAGTTTGAAAAGCCTTATGTTTATCTTACGAAAACTGTTTAGCATATTTTACCATTAGCCAATATAGGTCATGAAAATCCACCGTGCATGAATACTTGGAGGGGTGACCTCATCATGCAAATTAGAGGGGCTGCCTCTAATTTAATATACTGGTTTTTGGGTAGGAGGGATCAGCTCCTTGTGAAGGATGCAAGGCACACACCACATTCACCATGAAATCCTGAATAAAAACATGTAACTAGGATGCACCCATACGCCCCACATGATTAATATAAATAAATGGCCAAAAGCTGAAGGGACGCCACGAGCAATCACTCCGACGTGGTGAAGTCATAACATCAATGCCTCTAATGTTATGGTTATGGTACCTCCATAACTAGGTGAAACTGGTCATGCATGTATATGGCTATAGGTATTCTTAATTAAACATAAGCAAATCAAACACGTAACTTATACTACGAGAAAACATTTGGCTGCATACGGGGAACCCTAATATGGAAAGAATGTCCATACTGAAAGGACGGGAATCCATACCTTATGTCAAGTGAACGAAGAAGATGAACTGAGAGGAATCCTACTTCCGTATCACTAGTGCTACATAAAGACATACATGAATAAATATCTGCTTACTAAATACGTAGCTGGTTTTATGTCATGTCTTAGCTTATTTTATATGTTCTTACCATGTTTTACTGTTTAAAGCCTTAAATTGTGTTTATCTTAAATTCTGTTTAATCTGGTTATGTATTTCTGGTATTTCGTGTATTATTATACTTACTGTGTAATAATAAGTAACTTTCCAAAAATAGCAGGTTTCCTAAAATAAAAAGTTTCCAAAAGAAGAAAGTTTCCAAAAATAAAAATTTACCAAAAATAGAAAATTTCCAAAAATAGAAAGTTTCTAAAAATAGAAAGTTTCCAAAAATAGAAAGTTTCCAAAATTAGAAAGTTTCCAAAAATAGAATCACTGCTTAAAATAGATAAGTTTCTAAAAATAGAAAGTTTCCATAAATAGATTAGCTGCCTTATTTAAATAAGTTTCCATAAATAGATTAGCTGCCTGAAATAAATAAGTTTCTAAAAATAAAACGTTTCCATTAATAGATTAGCTGCCTTATTTAATAAGTTTCTAAAAATAAAAGTTTCCATAATTAGAAATAAGCTGGTTAAATAAGCTAAGTATATAAGCCTAAGTGTTTTCATGATTATTTTCTAAGTCATATGATATAATGTATAGTTTATTAATTATTTCATGTAATTAAAATAAACTATAGGTTAAAATATTTAATTAAAGTATAACATGTTTTTAATTAAATAAAGTTAAATACTTAGGTTAAAACATGTGTTATTATTTATTAATAATATAACCTAAGTCATGTTAATTAATTAATTATAACCATGGTTTTTAAATAATTAATTAATTTATAAGTCTAAAATATGAAAATACTTAGGTTAATAATTTCATGATTATTAATAATTAGAATAACCTAAGTCATGTTATTAAATTAATAATTTCATGTTATTAATTTAATTTTACCATAAGATCATAAAAATAACAAAAAAATAAACATACACCATGAACCGGATCTAGACTAAAAACCATGAACCGGACATGAAATCGACAACATACCCCGAACCACTTTGAGGTTCCCTTTGGTTTGATGCTGCCGTGGGACCCACATCACCAAACCGGGACCTTGAGGTCTCGGTGGTGGTCCATGTGCCAAGCCGAGACCCCTTAGGGGTTCGGTTTAGGCGTCGGCTAGACAAACACCCCTAAAAACCTTTGTTTTGATCTACTCCATAATGATAAACATGTTAGATCTATGTTTTTAATTAGGTTTTTAAAAACATCATGTTCTTATTTAATTTTTAAATCCAAAACAAAAGAAAAATGATTAAAAAGGTATACCGAATACGTGGATCGATCAAGGATGAACACAAACGAACTCTTGCATAAAATCCAAGATCAAAATCAACCCGAACACCCTTCCATGGTGTTTTATGGGTGGCTTCCAAAAGAGGAACAAAGGAAGAAGGAAGAAATCTTTTTAGGGTTTTTGTAATTTTTCTTGTTTTGTAAAAATGACACAAGATTTCTCCTTTTTCTTGTTAGTAAAATTGATGGGCTAAGCCCATTTCCCTCCTAATTTCGTGGTATATGGGGCCCACATGGGGTAACCCGATCATTTTCCGTGTCTAATTAATAAGTGTGTTCTCGTGTTCGTGTTTTACGTGTTTGTTCGTGTTTATTTGTGTTCGCGTTTTGTGTGTTCTCGTTAAATAATTACCGTGACCTAATATATTTAATTACGCTCGTAATAAATATATGTACGTAATTAATAATAGTTCGTGTTTTAATTACGTTCATGATTTCATGATCGCATGTTCGTGATTAATTATCGTTAAATAATTATTACGTGATCGTGCATAGTAATACTTATCGTGTTCTAACACGTACGTAATACGTAAACTCCTAACACGTAATCGTAATCATGCTATATTAGGAAAGTTTTAATCTAGTACGTACGATCATAAGGGTACTATGCATGGTAAAAGCATGCGGGTTTTACAACTCTTCCCCCCTAAAAAGAATAATTCGTCCCCGAATTATAGATAACATAACTGAAAGAGAAACATACCCGAATCTAACTGAGAGGGTATGTAAGATTAATGAACGTACAAGTTTCCTGGCAGAAGGAACGCGGAACGTTCCATGTATCAAAGCATACAAGGTAAAATGTCTAAACATTACTTGACCATATAAAGGAAAATACCGAAATCAAACATTGGTAGTCCAAAAGTAAAGCTCGTCACACACAAACATAGTATAGTAAAGGAAAAGGACTAAACAATTTCCAAAGCATAAGTATCATAAAGAAAGGAAATGCATAATGTAAAGAAGGCTAGACAGCTTCCAGTCCATATGCACGTACTCTTAGTGTCTACGAGCGTCCCTGAGTACCTGCCGTTTTGGGAACATAGAAAAGGAAAATGGCTGAGCAATACGCTCAGTGCACGGATATAGACATAGTATGAATGACTAAGCATAATAAAGACTTAATAGCAGCGGAAATGTATAAGTCCTGGAAAAACTGGAACATGTTCATAAAACTAGTTTTATAGTTTGAAAAGCCTTATGTTTATCTTACGAAAACTGTTTAGCATATTTTACCATTAGCCAATATAGGTCATGAAAATCGACCGTGCATGAATACTTGGAGGGGTGACCTCATCATGCAAATTAGAGGGGCTGCCTCTAATTTAATATACTAGTTTTTTGGTAGGAGGGATCAGCTCCTTGTGAAGGATGCAAGGCTCACACCACATTCACCATGAAATCCTGAATAAAAACATGTAACTAGGATGCACCCATACGCCCCACATGATAAATCTAAATAAATGGCCAAAAGCTGAAGGGACGCCACGAGCAATCACTCCGCCGTGGTGAAGTCATAACATCAGTGCCTCTAATGTTATGGTTAAGGTACCTCCATAACTAGGTGAAACTGGTCATGCATGTATATGGCTATAGGTATTCTTAATTAAACATAACAAATCAAACACGTAACTTATACTACGAGAAAACATTTGGCTGCATACGGGGAACCCTAATATGGAAAGAAGGTCCATGCTGAAAGGACGGGAATCCGTACCTTATGTCCAGTGAACGAAGAAGATGAACTGAGAGGAATCCTACTTCCGTATCACTAGTGCTACATAAATACATACATGAATAAGTATATGCTTACTAAATACGTAGCTGGTTTTATGTCATGTCTTAGCTTATTTTATATGTTCTTACCATGTTTTACTGTTTAAAGCCTTAAACTGTGTTTATCTTAAATTCTGTTTAATCTGGTTAAGTATTTCTGGTATTTCGTGTATTATTATACTTACTGTGTAATAATAAGTAACTTTCCAAAAATAGCAGGATTCCTAAAATAGAAAGTTTCTAAAAATTGAAAGTTTCCAAAACTAGAAAGTTACCAAAAAAAAGAAAGTTTCCAAAAGTAGAAAGTTTCAAAAAATAGAAAGTTTCCAAAAATAGAAAGTTTCCAAAAATAGAATTACTGCTTAAAATAGATAAGTTTCTAAAAACAGAAAGTTTCCATAAATAGATTAGCTGCCTTATTTAAAAAAGTTTCCATAAATAGATTAGCTGCCTGAAATAAATAAGTTTCTAAAAATAGAACGTTTCCATAAATAGATTAGCTGCCTTATTTAAATAAGTTTCTAAAAATAAAAGTTTCCATAATTAGAAATAAGCTGGTTAAATAAGCTAAGTATATAAGCCTAAGTGTTTTCATGATTATTTTCTAAGTCATATGATATAATGTATAGTTTATTAATTATTTCATGTAATTAAAATAAACTATAGGTTAAAATATTTAATTAAAGTATAACATGTTTTTAATTAAATAAAGTTAAATACTTAGGTTAAAACATGTATTATTATTTATTAATAATATAACCTAAGTCATGTTAATTAATTAATTATAACCATGGTTTTTAAATAATTAATTAATTTATAAGTCTAAAATATGAAAATACTTAGGTTAATAATTTCATGATTATTAATAATTAAAATAATCTAAGTCATGTTATTAAATTAATCATTTCATGTTATTAATTTAATTTTACCATAAGATCATAAAAATAACAAAAAAAACTAAACATACACCATGAACCGGATCTAGACTAAAAACCATGAACCGGACATGAAATTGACACCATACCCCGAACCACTTTGGGGTTCCCTTTTGTTTGATGTTTCCGTGGGACCCACATCACCAAACCGGGACCTTGAGGTCTCGGTGGTGGTCCATGTGCCAAGCCGAGACCCCTTAGGGGTTAAGTTTAGGCGTCGGCTAGACAAACACCCCTAAAAACCCTTGTTTTGATCTACTCCATAATCATAAACATGTTAGATCTATGTTTTTAATTAGGTTTTTAAAAACATCATGATCTTATTTAATTTTTAAATCCAAAACAAAAGAAAAATGATTAAAAAGGTATACCGAATACGTGGATCGATCAAGGATGAACACAAACGAACTCTTGCATAAATTCCAAGATCAAAATCAACCCGAACACCCTTCCATGGTGTTTTATGGGTGGCGGCCAAAAGAGGAACAAAGGAAGAAGGAAGAAATCTTTTTAGGGTTTTTGTAATTTTTTCTTGTTCTGTAAAAATGACACAAGATTTCTCCTTTTTCTTGTTAGTAAAATTGATGCGCTAAGCCCATTTCCCTCCTAATTTCGTGGTATATGGGGCCCACATGGGGTAACCCGATCATTTTCCGTGTCTATTTAATAAGTGTGTTCTCGTGTTCGTGTTTTACGTGTTTGTTCGTGTTTATTTGTGTTCGCGTTTTGTGTGTTCTCGTTAAATAATTACCGTGACCTAATATATTTAATTACGCTCGTAATAAATATATATACGTAATTAATAATAGTTCGTGTTTTAATTACGTTCATGATTTCATGATCGCATGTTCGTGATTAATTATCGTTAAATAAGTATTACGTGATCGTGCATAGTAAATACTTATCGTGTTCTAACACGTACGTAATACGTAAACTCCTAACACGTAATAGTAATCATGCTATATTAGGAAAGTTTTAATCTAGTACGTACGATCCTAAGGGTACTATGCATGGTAAAAGCATGCGGGTTTTACAACTCTTCCCCCCTAAAAAGAATAATTCGTCCCCGAATTATAGATAACGTAACTAAAAGAGAAACATACCCGAATCAAACTAAGAGGGTATGTAAGATTAATGAACGTACAGGTTTCCTGGCAGATGGAACGCGGAACGTTCCATGTATCAAAGCATACAAGGTAAAATGTCTAAACATTACTTGACCATATAAAGGAAAATACTGGAATGAAACATTGGTAGTCCAAAAGTAAAGCTCATCACACACAAACATAGTATAGTAAAGGAAAAGGACTAAACAATGTCCAAAGCATAAGTATCATAAAGAAAGGAAATGCATAATGTAAAGAAGGCTAGACAACTTCCAGTCCATATGCACGTACTCTTAGCTCTACGAGCGTCCCTGAGTACCTGCCGTTTTGGGAACATAGAAAAGGAAAATGGCTGAGCAATACGCTCAGTGCACGGATATAGACATAGTATAAATGACTAAGCATAATAAAGACTTAATAGCAACGGAAATGTATAAGTCCTGGAAAAACTAGAACATGTTCATAAAACTGGTTTTATAGTTTGAAAAGCCTTATGTTTATCTTACGAAAACTGTTTAGCATATTTTATCATTAGCCAATATAGGTCATGAAAATCCACCGTGCATGAATACTTGGAGGGGTGACCTCATCATGCAAATTAGAGGGGCTGCCTCTAAATTAATATACTAGTTTTTGGGTAGGAGGGATCAACTCCTTGTGAAGGATGCAAGGCACACACCACATTCACCATGAAATCCTGAATAAAAACATGTACCTAGGATGCACCCATACGCCCTACATGATAAATATAAATAAATGGCCAAAAGCTGAAGGGACGCCACGAGCAATCACTCCGCCGTGGTGAAGTCATAACATCAGTGCCTCTAATGTTATGGTCATGGTACCTCCATAACTAGGTGAAACTGGTCATGCATGTATATGGCTATAGGTATTCTTAATTAAACATAAGCAAATCAAACACGTAACTTATACTACGAGAAAACATTTGGCTGCATACGGGGAACCCTAATATGGAAAGAATGTCCATACTGAAAGGACGGGAATCCATACCTTATGTCCAGTGAACGAAGAAGATGAACTGAGAGGAATCCTACTTTCGTATCACTGGTGCTACATAAATACATACATGAATAAGTATCTGCTTACTAAATACGTAGCTGGTTTTATGTCATGTCTTAGCTTATTTTATATGTTCTTACCATGTTTTACTGTTTAAAGCCTTAAACTGTGTTTATCTTAAATTCTGTTTAATCTGGTTAAGTATTTCTGGTATTTCGTGTATTATTATACTTACTATGTAATAATAAGTAACTTTCCAAAAATAGCAGGTTTCCTAAAATAGAAAGTTTCTAAAAATAGAAAGTTTCCAAAAATAGAAAGTTACCAAAAATAGAAAGTTTTAAAAAATAGAAAGTTTCCAAAAATAGAAAGTTTCCAAAAATAGAAAGTTTCCAAAAATAGAATCACTGCTTAACATAGATAAGTTTCTAAAAATAGAAAGTTTCCATAAATAGATTAGCTGCCTTATTTAAATAAGTTTCCATAAATAGATTAGTTGCCTGAAATAAATAAGTTTCTAAAAATAGAACGTTTCCATAAATAGATTAGCTGCCTTATTTAATAAGTTTCTAAAAATAAAAGTTTCCATAATTAGAAATAAGCTGGTTAAATAAGCTAAGTATATAAGCCTAAGTGTTTTCATGATTATTTTCTAAGTCATATGATATAATGTATAGTTTATTAATTATTTCATGTAATTAAAATAAACTATAGGTTAAAAAAAATATTTAATTAAAGTATAACATGTTTTTAATTAAATAAAGTTAAATACTTAGGTTAAAACATGTATTATTATTTATTAATAATATAACCTAAGTCATGTTAATTAATTAATTATAACCATGGTTTTTAAATAATTAATTAATTTATAAGTCTAAAATATGAAAATACTTAGTTTAATAATTTCATGATTATTAATAATTAAAATAACCTAAGTCATGTTATTAAATTAATCATTTCATGTTATTAATTTAATTTTACCATAAGATCATAAAAATAACAAAAAAATAAATAAACATACACCATGAACCGGATCTAGACTAAAAACCATGAACCGGACATGAAATCGACACCATACCCCGAACCACTTTGGGGTTCCCTTTGGTTTGATGCTACCGTGGGACCCACATCACCAAACCGGGACCTTGAGGTCTCGGTGGTGGTCCATGTGCCAAGCCGAGACCCCTTAGGGGTTCGGTTTAGGCGTCGGCTAGACAAACACCCCTAAAAACCCTTGTTTTGATCTACTCCATAATCATAAACATGTTAGATCTATGTTTTTAATTAGGTTTTTAAAAACATCATGTTCTTATTTAATTTTTAAATCCAAAACAAAAGAGAAATGATTAAAAAGGTATACCGAATACGTGGATCGATCAAGGATGAACACAAACGAACTCTTGCATAAATTCCAAGATCAAAATCAACCCGAACACCCTTCCATGGTGTTTTATGGCTGGCGGCCAAAAGAGGAACAAAGGAAGAAGGAAGAAATCTTTTTAGGGTTTTTGTAATTTTTCTTGTTTTGTAAAAATGACACAAGATTTCTCCTTTTTCTTGTTAGTAAAATTGATGGGCTAAGCCCATTTCCCTCCTAATTTCGTGCTATATGGGGCCCACATGGGGTAACCCGATCATTTTCCGTGTCTAATTAATAAGTGTGTTCTCGTGTTCGTGTTTTACGTGTTTGTTCGTGTTTATTTGTGTTCGCGTTTTGTGTGTTCTCGTTAAATAATTACCGTGACCTAATATATTTAATTACGCTCGTAATAAATATATGTACGTAATTAATAATAGTTTGTGTTTTAATTACGTTCATGATTTCATGATCGCATGTTCGTGATTAATTATCGTTAAATAATTATTACGTGATCGTGCATAGTAAATACTTATCGTGTTCTAACACGTACGTAATACGTAAACTCCTAACACGTAATCGTAATCATGCTATATTAGGAAAGTTTTAATCTAGTACGTACGATCATAAGGGTACTATGTTCATAAAACTAGTTTTATAGTTTGAAAAGCCTTATGTTTATCTTACGAAAACTGTTTAGCATATTTTACCATTAGCCAATATAGGTCATGAAAATCGACCGTGCATGAATACTTGGAGGGGTGACCTCATCATGCAAATTAGAGGGGCTGCCTCTAATTTAATATACTGGTTTTTGGGTAGGAGGGATCACCTCCTTGTGAAGGATGCAAGGCACACACCACATTCACCATGAAATCCTAAATAAAAACATGTAACTAGGATGCACCCATACGCCCCACATGATAAATATAAAAAAATGGCCAAAAGCTGAAGGGACGCCACGAGCAATCACTCCGCCGTGGTGAAGTCATAACATCAGTGCCTCTAATGTTATGGTTATGGTACCTCCATAACTAGGTGAAACTGGTCATGCATGTATATGGCTGTAGGTATTCTTAATTAAACATAAGCAAATCAAACACGTAACTTATACTACGAGAAAACATTTGGCTGCATACGGGGAACCCTAATATGGAAAGAATGTCCATACTGAAAGGACGGGAATCCGTACCTTATGTCCAGTGAACGAAGAAGATGAACTGAGAGGAATCCTACTTCCGTATCACTATTGCTACATAAATACATACATGAATAAGTATCTGCTTACTAAATACGTAGCTGGTTTTATGTCATGTCTTAGCTTATTTTATATGTTCTTACCATGTTTTACTGTTTAAATCCTTAAACTGTGTTTATCTTAAATTCTGTTTAATCTGGTTAAGTATTTCTGGTATTTCGTGTATTATTATACTTACTGTGTAATAATAAGTAACTTTCAAAAAATAGCAGGATTCCTAAAATAGAAAGTTTCCAAAAATAGAAAGTTTCCAAAACTAGAAAGTTACCAAAAAAAGAAAGTTTCGAAAAATAGAAAGTTTCCAAAAATAGAATCACTGCTTAAAATAGATAAGTTTCTAAAAATAGAAAGTTTCCATAAATAGATTAGCTGCCTTATTTAAATAAGTTTCCATAAATAGATTAGCTGCCTGAAATAAATAAGTTTCTAAAAATAGAACGTTTCCATAAATAGATTGGCTTCCTTATTTAAATAAGTTTCTAATATGGAAAGAATGTCCATACTAAAAGGACGGGAATCCGTACCTTATGTCCAGTAAACGAAGAAGATGAACTGAGAGGAATCCTACTTCCGTATCACTAGTGCTACATAAATACATACATGAATAAGTATCTGCTTACTAAATACGTAGCTGGTTTTATGTCATGTCTTAGCTTATTTTATATGTTCTTACCATGTTTTACTGTTTAAAGCCTTAAACTGTGTTTATCTTAAAATCTGTTTAATCTGGTTAAGTATTTCCGGTATTTCGTGTATTATTATACTTACTGTGTAATAATAAGTAACTTTCCAAAAATACCAGGATTCCTAAAATAGAAAGTTTCCAAAAATAGAAAGTTTCCAAAACTAGAAAGTTACCAAAAAAAGAAAGTTTCCAAAAATAGAAAGTTTCAAAAAATAGAAAGTTTCCAAAAATAGAAAGTTTCCAAAAATAGAAAGTTTCCAAAAATAGAATCACTGCTTAAAATAGATAAGTTTCTAAAAATAGAAAGTTTCCATAAATAGATTAGCTGCCTTATTTAAATAAGTTTCCATAAATAGATTAGCTGCCTGAAATAAATAAGTTTCTAAAAATAGAACGTTTCCATAAATAGATTAGCTGCCTTATTTAAATAAGTTTCTAAAAAAAAGTTTCCATAATTAGAAATAAGCTGGTTAAATAAGCTAAGTATATAAGCCTAAGTGTTTTCATGATTATTTTCTAAGTCATATGATATAATGTATAGTTTATTAATTATTTCATGTAATTAAAATAAACTATAGGTTAAAATATTTAATTAAAGTATAACATGTTTTTAATTAAATAAATTTAAATACTTAGGTTAAAACATGTATTATTATTTATTAATAATATAACCTAAGTCATATTAATTAATTAATTATAACCATGGTTTTTAAATAATTAATTAATTTATAAGTCTAAAATATGAAAATACTTAGGTTAATAATTTCATGATTATTAATAATTAAAATAACCTAAGTCATGTTATTAAATTAATCATTTCATGTTATTAATTTAATTTTACCATAAGATCATAAAAATAACAAAAAAAACTAAACATACACCATGAACCGGATCTAGACTAAAAACCATGAACCGGACATGAAATCGACACCATACCCCGAACCACTTTGGGGTTCCCTTTGGTTTGATGCTGCCGTGGGACCCACATCACCAAACCGGGACCTTGAGGTCTCGGTGGTGGTCCATGTGCCAAGCCGAGACCCCTTAGGGGTTCGGTTTAGGCGTCGGCTAGACAAACACCCCTAAAAACCCTTGTTTTGATCTACTCCAATCATAAACATGTTAGATCTATGTTTTTAATTAGGTTTTTAAAAACATCATGTTCTTATTTAATTTTTAAATCCAAAACAAAAGAAAAATGATTAAAAAGGTATACCGAATACGTGGATCGATCAAGGATGAACACAAACGAACTCTTGCATAAATTCCAAGATCAAAATCAACCCGAACACCCTTCCATGTTGTTTTATGGGTGGCTTCCAAAAGAGGAACAAAGGAAGAAGGAAGAAATCTTTTTAGGGTTTTTGTAATTTTTCTTGTTTTGTAAAAATGACACAAGATTTCTCCTTTTTCTTGTTAGTAAAATTGATGGGCTAAGCCCATTTCCCTCCTAATTTCGTGGTATATGGGGCCCACATGGGGTAACCCGATCATTTTCCGTGTCTAATTAATAAGTGTGTTCTCGTGTTCGTGTTTTACGTGTTTGTTCGTGTTTATTTGTGTTCGCGTTTTGTGTGTTCTCGTTAAATAATTACCGTGACCTAATATATTTAATTACGCTCGTAATAAATATATGTACGTAATTAATAATAGTTCGTGTTTTAATTACGTTCATGATTTCATGATCGCATGTTCGTGATTAATTATCGTTAAATAATTATTACGTGATCGTGCATAGTAAATACTTATCGTGTTCTAACACGTACGTAATACGTAAACTCCTAACACATAATCGTAATCATGCTATATTAGGAAAGTTTTAATCTAGTACGTACGATCATAAGGGTACTATGCATGATAAAAGCATGCGGGTTTTACAACTCTTCCCCCCTAAAAAGAATAATTCGTCCCCGAATTATAGATAACGTAACTGAAAGAGAAACATACCCGAATCAAACTGAGAGGGTATGTAAGATTAATGAACGTACAGGTTTCCTGGCAGAAGGAACGCGGAACGTTCCATGTATCAAAGCATACTAGGTAAAATGTCTAAACATTACTTGACCATATAAAGGAAAATACTGGAATCAAACATTGGTAGTCCAAAAGTAAAGCTCATCACACACAAACATAGTATAGTAAAGGAAAAGGACTAAACAATGTCCAAAGCATAAGTACCATAAAGAAAGGAAATGCATAATGTAAAGAAGGCTAGACAGCTTCCAGTCCATATGCACGTACTCTTAGTGTCTACGAGCGTCCCTGAGTACCTGCCGTTTTGGAAACATAGAAAAGGAAAATGGCTGAGCAATACACTCAGTGCACGGATATAGACATAGTATGAATGACTAAGCATAATAAAGACTTAATAGCAGCGGAAATGTATAAGTCCTGGAAAAACTGGAACATGTTCATAAAACTAATTTTATAGTTTGAAAAGCCTTATGTTTATCTTACGAAAACTGTTTAGCATATTTTACCATTAGCCAATATAGGTCATGAAAATCGACCGTGCATGAATACTTGGAGGGGTGACCTCATCATGCAAATTAGAGGGGCTGCCTCTAATTTAATATACTGGTTTTTGGGTAGGAGGGATCAGCTCCTTGTGAAGGATGCAAGGCACACACCACATTCACCATGAAATCCTGAATAAAAACATGTAACTAGGATGCACCCATACGCCCCACATGATAAATATAAATAAATGGCCAAAAGCTGAAGGGACGCCACGAGCAATCACTCCGCCGTGGTGAAGTCATAACATCAGTGCCTCTAATGTTATGGTTATGGTACCTCCATAACTAGGTGAAACTGGTCATGCATGTATATGGCTGTAGGTATTCTTAATTAAACATAAGCAAATCAAACACGTAACTTATACTACAAGAAAACATTTGGCTCCATACGGGGAACCTTAATATGGAAAGAATGTCCATACTGAAAGGACGGGAATCCGTACCTTATGTCCAGTGAACGAAGAAGATGAACTGAGAGGAATCCTACTTCCGTATCACTAGTGCTACATAAATACATACATGAATAAGTATCTGCTTACTAAATACGTAGCTGGTTTTATGTCATGTCTTAGCTTATTTTATATGTTCTTACCATGTTTTACTGTTTAAAGCCTTAAACTATGTTTATCTTAAATTCTGTTTAATCTGGTTAAGTATTTCTGGTATTTCGTGTATTATTATACTTACTGTGTAATAATAAGTAACTTTCCAAAAATAGCAGGATTCCTAAAATAGAAAGTTTCCAAAAATAGAAAGTTTCCAAAACTAGAAAGTTACCAAAAAAAGAAAGTTTCCAAAAATAGAAAGTTTCCAAAAATAGAATCACTGCTTAAAATAGATAAGTTTCTAAAAATAGAAAGTTTCCATAAATAGATTAGCTGCCTTATTTAAATAAGTTTCCCTAAATAGATTAGCTGCCTGAAATAAATAAGTTTCTAAAAATAGAACGTTTCCATAAATAGATTAGCTGCCTTATTTAAATAAGTTTCTAATATGGAAAGAATGTCCATACTAAAAGGACGGGAATCCGTACCTTATGTCCAGTGAACGAAGAAGATGAACTGAGAGGAATCCTACTTCCGTATCACTAGTGCTACATAAATACATACATGAATAAGTATCTGCTTACTAAATACGTAGCTGGTTTTATGTCATGTCTTAGCTTATTTTATATGTTCTTACCATGTTTTACTGTTTAAAGCCTTAAACTGTGTTTATCTTAAAATCTGTTTAATCTGGTTAAGTATTTCTGGTATTTCGTGTATTATTATACTTACTATGTAATAATAAGTAACTTTCCAAAAATAGTAGGATTCCTAAAATAGAAAGTTTCCAAAAATAGAAAGTTTCCAAAACTAGAAAGTTACCAAAAAAATAAAGTTTCCAAAAATAGAAAGTTTCAAAAAATAGAAAGTTTCCAAAAATAGAAAGTTTCCAAAAATAGAAAGTTTCCAAAAATAGAATCACTGCTTAAAATAGATAAGTTTCTAAAAATAGAAAGTTTCCATAAATAGATTAGCTGCCTTATTTAAATAAGTTTCCATAAATAGATTAGCTGCCTGAAATAAATAAGTTTCTAAAAATAGAACGTTTCCATAAATAGATTAGCTGCCTTATTTAAATAAGTTTCTAAAAAAAAGTTTCCATAATTAGAAAAAAGCTGGTTAAATAAGCTAAGTATATAAACCTAAGTGTTTTCATGATTATTTTCTAAGTCATATGATATAATGTATAGTTTATTAATTATTTCATGTAATTAAAATAAACTATAGGTTAAAATATTTAATTAAAGTATAACATGTTTTTAATTAAATAAAGTTAAATACTTAGGTTAAAACATGTATTATTATTTATTAATAATATAACCTAAGTCATTTTAATTAATTAATTATAACCATGGTTTTTAAATAATTAATCAATTTATAAGTCTAAAATATGAAAATACTTAGGTTAATAATTTCATGATTATTAATAATTAAAATAACCTAAGTCATGTTATTAAATTAATCATTTCATGTTATAAATTTAATTTTACCATAAGATCATAAAAATAACAAAAAAACTAAACATACACCATGAACCGGATCTAGACTAAAAACCATGAACCGGACATGAAATCGACACCATACCCCGAACCACTTTGGGGTTCCCTTTGGTTTGATGCTGCCGTGGGACCCACATCACCAAACCGGGACCTTGAGGTCTCGGTGGTGGTCCATGTGCCAAGCCGAGACCCCTTAGGGGTTCGGTTTAGGCGTCGGCTAGACAAACAACCCTAAAAACCCTTGTTTTGATCTACTCCATAATCATAAACATGTTAGATCTATGTTTTTAATTAGGTTTCTAAAAACATCATGTTCTTATTTAATTTTTAAATCCAAAACAAAAGAAAAATGATTAAAAAGGTATACCGAATACGTGGATCGATCAAGGATGAACACAAACGAACTCTTGCATAAATTCCAAGATCAAAATCAACCTGAACACCCTTCCATGGTGTTTTATGGGTGGCGGCCAAAAGAGGAACAAAGGAAGAAGGAAGAAATCTTTTTAGGGTTTTTGTAATTTTTCTTGTTTTGTAAAAATGACACAAGATTTCTCCTTTTTCTTGTTAGTAAAATTGATGGGCTAAGCCCATTTCCCTCCTAATTTCGTGGTATATGGGGCCCACATGGGGTAACCCGATCATTTTCCGTGTCTAATTAATAAGTGTGTTCTCGTGTTCGTGTTTTACGTGTTTGTTCGTGTTTATTTGTGTTCGCGTTTTGTGTGTTCTCGTTAAATAATTACCGTGACCTAATATATTTAATTACGCTCGTAATAAATATATGTACGTAATTAATAATAGTTCGTGTTTTAATTACGGTCATGATTTCATGATCGCATGTTCGTGATTAATTATCGTTAAATAATTATTACGTGATCGTGCATAGTAAATACTTATCGTGTTCTAACACGTACGTAATACGTAAACTCCTAACACCTAATCGTAATCATGCTATATTAGGAAAGTTTTAATCTAGTACGTACGATCATAAGGGTACTATACATGGTAAAAGCATGCGGGTTTTACAACTCTTCCCCCCTAAAAAGAATAATTCGTCTCCGAATTATAGATAACGTAACTGAAAGAGAAACATACCCGAATCAAACTGAGAGGGTATGTAAGATTAATGAACGTACAGGTTTCCTGGCAGAAGGAACGCGGAACGTTCCATGTATCAAAGCATACAAGGTAAAATGTCTAAACATTACTTGACCATATAAAGGAAAATACCGGAATCAAACATTGGTAGTCCAAAAGTAAAGCTCATCACACACACAAACATAGTATAGTAAAGGAAAAGGACTAAACAATGTCCAAAGCATAAGTATCATAAAGAAAGGAAATGCATAATGTAAAGAAGGCTAGACAGCTTCCAGTCCATATGCACGTACTCTTAGTGTCTACGAGCGTCCCTGAGTACCTGCCGTTTTGGGAACATAGAAAAGGAAAATGGCTGAGCAATACGCTCAGTGCACGGATATAGACATAGTATGAATGACTAAGCATAATAAAGACTCAATAGCAGCGGAAATGTATAAGTCCTGGAAAAACTGGAACATGTTCATAAAACTAGTTTTATAGTTTGAAAAGCCTTATGTTTATCTTACGAAAACTGTTTAGCATATTTTACCATTAGCCAATAGGTCATGAAAATCGACAGTGCATGAATACTTGGAGGGGTGACCTCATCATGCAAATTAGAGGGGCTGCCTTTAATTTAATATACTGGTTTTTGGGTAGGAGGGATCAGTTCCTTGTGAAGGATGCAAGGCACACACCACATTCACCATGAAATCCTGAATAAAAATATGTAACTAGGATGCACCCATACGCCCCACATGATAAATATAAATAAATGGCCAAAAGCTGAAGGGACGCCACGAGCAATCACTCCGCCGTGGTGAAGTCATAACATCAGTGCCTCTAATGTTATGGTTATGGTACCTCCATAACTAGGTGAAACTGGTCATGCATGTATATGGCTATAGGTATTCTTAATTAAACATAAGCAAATCAAACACGTAACTTATACTACGAGAAAACATTTGGCTGCATACGGGGAACCCTAATATGGAAAGAATGTCCATACTGAAAGGACGGGAATCCGTACCTTATGTCCAGTGAACGAAGAAGATGAACTGAGAGGAATCCTACTTCCGTATCACTAGTGCTACATAAATACATACATGAATAAGTATCTGCTTACTAAATACGTAGCTGGTTTTATGTCATGTCTTAGCTTATTTTATATGTTCTTACCATGTTTTACTGTTTAAAGCCTTAAACTGTGTTTATCTTAAATTCTGTTTTAATCTGGTTAAGTATTTTTGGTATTTTTGTATTATTATACTTACTGTGTAATAATAAGTAACTTTCCAAAAATAGCAGGATTCCTAAAATAGAAAGTTTCCAAAAATAGAAAGTTTCCAAAACTAGAAAGTTACCAAAAAAAGAAAGTTTCCAAAAATAGAAAGTTTCAAAAAAAAAGAAAGTTTCCAAAAATAGAAAGTTTCCAAAAATAGAAAGTTTCCAAAAATAGAATCACTGCTTAAAATAGATAAGTTTCTAAAAATAGAAAGTTTATATAAATAGATTAGCTGCCTTATTTAAATAAGTTTCCATAAATAGATTAGCTGCCTGGAATAAATAAGTTTCTAAAAATAGAACGTTTCCATAAATAGATTAGCTGCCTTATTTAAATAAGTTTCTAAAAAAAAGTTTCCATAATTAGAAATAAGCTGGTTAAATAAGCTAAGTATATAAGCCTAAGTGTTTTCATGATTATTTTCTAAGTCATATGATATAATGTATAGTTTATTAATTATTTCATGTAATTAAAATAAACTATAGGTTAAAATATTTAATTAAAGTATAACATGTTTTTAATTAAATAAAGTTAAATACTTAGGTTAAAACATGTATTATTATTTATTAATAATATAACCTAAGTCATGTTAATTAATTAATTATAACCATGGTTTTTAAATAATTAATTAATTTATAAGTCTAAAATATGAAAATACTTAGGTTAATAATTTCATGATTATTAATAATTAAAATAACCTAAGTCATGTTATTAAATTAATCATTTCATGTTATTAATTTAATTTTACCATAAGATCATAAAAATAACAAAAAAAACTAAACATACACCATGAACCGGATCTAGACTAAAAACCATGAACCGGATGAAATCGACACCATACCCCGAACCACTTTGGGGTTCCCTTTGGTTTGATGCTGCCGTGGGACCCACATCACCAAACCGGGACCTTGAGGTCTCGGTGGTGGTCCATGTGCCAAGCCGAGACCCCTTAGGGGTTCGGTTTAGGCGTCGGCTAGATAAACACCCCTAAAAACCCTTGTTTTGATCTACTCCATAATCATAAACATGTTAGATCTATGTTTTTAATTAGGTTTTTAAAAACATCATGTTCTTATTTAATTTTTAAATCCAAAATAAAAGAAAAATGATTAAAAAGGTATACCGAATACGTGGATCGATCAAGGATGAACACAAACGAACTCTTGCATAAATTCCAAGATCAAAATCAACCCGAACACCCTTCCATGGTGTTTTATGGGTGGCGGCCAAAAGAGGAACAAAGGATGAAGGAAGAAATCTTTTTAGGGTTTTTGTAATTTTTCTTGTTTTGTAAAAATGACACAAGATTTCTCATTTTTCTTGTTAGTAAAATTGATGGGCTAAGCCCATTTCCCTCCTAATTTCGTGGTATATGGGGCCCACATGGGGTAACCCGATCATTTTCCGTGTATAATTAATAAGTGTGTTCTCGTGTTCGTGTTTTACGTGTTTGTTCGTGTTTATTTGTGTTCGCGTTTTGTGTGTTCTCGTTAAATAATTACCGTGACCTAATATATTTAATTACGCTCGTAATAAATATATATACGTAATTAATAATAGTTCGTGTTTTAATTACATTCATGATTTCATGATCGCATGTTCGTGATTAATTATCGTTAAATAATTATTACGTGATCGTGCATAGTAAATACTTATCGTGTTCTAACACGTACGTAATACGTAAACTCATAACACGTAATCGTAATCATGCTATATTAGGAAAGTTTTAATCTAGTACGTACGATCCTAAGGGTACTATGCATGGTAAAAGCATGCGGGTTTTACAATTTTTCTATTGATCAAACAATATTAAATGTTGTTGGAGCTCACTCGTATTTTTAATATCAATTGATGGTATGCCATCATGATTTCCTTGTCTAGTAATACCACAACTACATCAACAACTAATTTGCTACATTCAAGTCTGGTTAAAACATAGCCAAACCCAACCAAAACATGCTAAAGACGACCACAGCATGATCAATAAAATCAAACCATAGTAGAAATCCTATTTCCAAGGATTTGGCATGGTTTGCCTGGTTTATTCCCACTTTCTCCGGTTTTCCCCGGTTAACGTCCGATTTCGTCCGATCTCGTCCGATTTCGTCCGATCACGTCCGATTTCGTCCGTTTTGATATGTTTCGAACGGTTTAGCTCGTTTCAGCCGGATTTTGATGTGTATGACCATGTTTGAAAGTTGTACAGTTAGTATATGCCAATGAAATCGTATATTGATTGAGGCATAAGTATGGAAGAACGGACTGACTTGGTTCTCGAAGCCCAAGATCGTGTGACGAAGAAGGCTTTCTTAAAATGGCCATAACTTTAGCACCGTAAGTTCGTTTTCAGCCCGTTACCTGTCAAAACGACCGAAAAAACAAGAGGAACGTCGCTGTAACCAACTTTAGGCTGGTTAAGGACTTTTGAAGGCCCAAAAAGCCATTTTACTATGTTTTTTTCATTAGTTTTGTATATTATCCACTTTTGTAAGTTTCCCAAGGAAAATCAATATCATTTTTTTGTTGATCAAACAATATTAAATGTTGTTGGAGCTCACTCGTATTTTTAATATCAATTGATGGTATGCCATCATGATTTCCTTGTCTAGTAATACCACAACTACATCAACAACTAATTTGCTACATTCAAGTCTGGTTAAAATATAGCCAAACCCAACCAAAACATGCTAAAGACGACCACAACATGATCAATACAATCAAACCATGGTAGAAATCCTATTTCCAAGGATTTGGCATGGTTTGCCTGGTTTATTCACACTTTCTTCGGTTTTCCCCGATTAACGTCCGATTTCGTCCGATCTCGTCCGATTTCGTCCGATCACGTCCGATTTCGTCCGTTTTGATATGTTTCGAACGGTTTAGCTCGTTTCAACCGGATTTTGATGTGTATGACCATGTTTGAAAGTTGTACATTTAGTATATGCCAATGAAATTGTAAATTGATTGAGGCATAAGTATGGAAGAACGGACTGACTTGGTTCTCGAAGCCCAAGATCATGTGACGAAGAAGGCTTTCTTAAAATGGCCATAACTTCAGCATCATAAGTTCGTTTTCAGCCCGTGACCTGTCAAAACGACCGAAAAAACAAGAGGAACGTCGCTGTAACCAACTTTAGGCTGGTTAAGGAATTTTGAAAGCCCAAAAAGCCATTTTACTATGCTTTTTTAATTAGTTTTGTATATTATCCACTTTTGTAAGTTTCCCAAGGAAAATCAATATCATTTTTCTGTTGATCAAACAATGGTAAATGTTGTTGGAGCTCACTCGTATTTTTAATATCAATTGATGGTATGCCATCATGATTTCCTTGTCTAGTAATACCACAACTACATCAACAACTAATTTGCTACATTCAAGTCTGGTTAAAACATAGCCAAACCCAACAAAAACATGCTAAAGACGACCACAACATGATCAATACATTCAAACCATGGTAGAAATCCTATTTCCAAGGATTTGGCATGGTTTGCCTGGTTTATTCACACTTTCTCCGGTTTTCCCCGATTAACGTCCGATTTCGTCCGATCTCGTCCGATTTCGTCCGATCACGTCCGCTTTCGTCCGTTTTGATATGTTTCGAACGGTTTAGCTCGTTTCAACCGGATTTTGATGTGTATGACCATGTTTGAAAGTTGTACAGTTAGTAGATGCCAATGAAATTGTATATTGATTGAGGCATAAGTATGGAAGAACGGACTGACTTGGTTCTCGAAGCCCAAGATTATGTGACGAAGAAGGCTTTCTTAAAATGGCCATAACTTCAGCACCGTAAGTTCGTTTTCAGCCCGTGACCTGTCAAAACAACCGGAAAAACAAGAGGAACATCGCTGTAACCAACTTTAGGCTGGTTAAGGAACTTTGAAGGCCCAAAAAGCCATTTTACTATGCTTTTTTCATTAGTTTGGTATATTATCCACTTTTGGTAAGTTTCCCAAGGAAAATCAATATCAGTTTTCTGTTGATCAAACAATGGTAAATGTTGTTGGAGCTCACTCGTATTTTTAATATCAATTGATGGTATGCCATCATGATTTCCTTGTCTAGTAATACCACAACTACATCAACAACTAATTTGCTACATTCAAGTCTGGTTAAAACATAGGCACACCCAACAAAAACATGCTAAAGACGACCACAACATGATCAATACAATCAAACCATGGTAGAAATCCTATTTCCAAGGATTTGGCATGGTTTGCCTGGTTTATTCACACTTTCTCCGGTTTTCCCTGATTAACGTCCGATTTCGTCCGATCTCGTCCGATCACGTCCGATTTCGTCCGTTTTGATATGTTTCGAACGGTTTAGCTCGTTTCAACCGGATTTTGATGTGTATGACCATGTTTGAAAGTTGTACAGTTAGTATATGCCAATGAAATTGTATATTGATTGAGGCATAAGTATGGAAGAACGGACTGACTTGGTTCTCGAAGCCCAAGATCGTGTGACGAAGAAGGCTTTCTTAAAATGGCCATAACTTCAGCACCGTAAGTTCGTTTTCAGCCCGTGACCTGTCAAAACGACCGAAAAACAAGAGGAACGTTGCTGTAACCAACTTTAGGCTGGTTAAGGAATTTTGAAGGCCCAAAAAGCCATTTTACTATGCTTTTTTTATTAGTTTTGTATATTATCCACTTTTGTATGTTTCCCAAGGAAAATCAATATCATTTTTCTGTTGATCAAACAATGGTAAATGTTGTTGGAGCTCACTCGTATTTTTAATATCAATTGATGGTATGCCATCATGATTTCCTTATCTAGTAATACCACAACTACATCAACAACTAATTTGCTACATTCAAGTATGGTTAAAACATAGCCAAACCCAACAAAAACATGCTAAAGACGACCACAACATGATCAATACAATCAAACCATGGTAGAAATCCTATTTCCAAGGATTTGGCATGGTTTGCCTGGTTTATTCACACTTTCTCCGGTTTTCCCCGATTAACGTCCGATTTCGTCCGATCTCGTCCGATTTCGTCCGATCACGTCCGATTTCGTCCGTTTTGATATGTTTCGAACGGTTTAGATCGTTTCAACCGGATTTTGATGTGTATGACCATGTTTGAAAGTTTTACAGTTAGTATATGCCAATGAAATTGTATATTGATTGAGGCATAAGTATGGAAGAACGGACCGACTTGGTTCTCGAAGCCCAAGATCGTGTGACGAAGAAGGCTTTCTTAAAATGGCCATAACTTCAGCACCGTAAGTTCGTTTTCAGCCCGTGACCTGTCAAAACGACCGAAAAAACAAGAGGAACGTCGCTGTAACCACTTTTAGGCTGGTTAAGGAATTTTGAAGGCCCAAAAAGCCATTTTACTATGCTTTTTTCATTAGTTTTGTATATTATCAACTTTTGTAAGTTTCCCAAGGAAAATCAATATCATTTTTCTGTTGATCAAACAATGGTAAATGTTGTTAGAGCTCACTCATATTTTTAATATCAATTGATGGTATGCCATCATGATTTCCTTGTCTAGTAATACCACAACTACATCAACTACTAATTTGCTACATTCAAGTCTTGTTAAAACATAGCCAAACCCAACCAAAACATGCTAAAGACGACCACAACATGATCAATACAATCAAACCATGGTAGAAATCCTATTTCCAAGAATTTGGCATGGTTTTCCTGGTTTATTCACACTTTCTCCGGTTTTCCCCGATTAACGTCCGATTTCGTCCGTTTTGATATGTTTCGAATGGTTTAGCTCGTTTCAGCCGAATTTTGATATGTATGACCATGTTTGAAAGTTGTACAGTTAGTATATGCCAATGAAATTATATATTGATTGAGGCATAAGTATGGAAGAACAGACTGACTTGGTTCTCGAAGCCCAAGATCGTATGACGAAGAAGGCTTTCTTAAAATGGCCATAACTTCAGCACCGTAAGTTCGTTTTCAGACCGTGAACTATCAAAACGACCGAAAAAACAAGAGGAACGTCGCTGTAACCAACTTTAGGGTGGTTAAGGAATTTTGAAGGCCCAAAAAGCCATTTTACTATGCTTTTTTCATTAGTTTTGTATATTATCCACCTTTGTAGGTTTCCCAAGGAAAATCAATATCATTTTTCTGTTGATCAAACAATGTTAAATGTTGTTGGAGCTCACTCGTATTTTTAATATCAATTGATGGTATGCCATCATAATTTCCTTGTCTAGTAATACCACAACTACATTAACAACTAATTTGCTACATTCAAGTCTGGTTAAAACATAGCCAAACCCAACCAAAACATGCTAAAGACGACCACAACATGATCAATACAATCAAACCATAGTAGAAATCCTTTTTCCAAGGATTTGGCATGGTTTTCCTGGTTTATTCACACTTTCTCCGGTTTTCCCCGGTTAACGTCCGATTTCGTCCGATTACGTCCGATTTCGTCCGATCACGTCTGATTTCGTCCGTTTTGATATGTTTCGAACGGTTTAGCTCGTTTCAGCCGGATTTTGATGTGTATGACCATGTTTGAAGGTTGTACAGTTAGTATATGCCAATGAAATTGTATATTGATTGAGGCATAAGTATGGAAGAACGGACTGACTTGGTTCTCGAAGCCCAAGATCGTGTGACGAAGAAGGCTTTCTTAAAATGGCCATAACTTCAGCACCGTAAGTTTGTTTTCAGCCCGTGACCTGTCAAAACAACCGAAAAAACAAGAGGAACATCGCTGTAACCAACTTTAGGCTGGTTAAGGAATTTTGAAGGCCCAAAAAGCAATTTTACTATGATTTTTTCATTAGTTTTGTATATTATCCACCTTTGTAGGTTTCTCAAGGAAAATCAATATCATTTTTCTGTTGATCAAACAATGTTAAATGTTTTTGGAGCTCACTCGTATTTTTAATATCAATTGATGGTATGCCATCATGATTTCCTTGTCTAGTAATACCACAACTACATCAACAACTAATTTGCTACATTCAAGTGTGGTTAAAACATAGCCAAACCCAACCAAAACATGCTAAAAACGACCATAACATGATCAATACAATCAAACCATAGTAGAAATCCTATTTCCAAGGATTTGGCATGGTTTGCCTGGTTTATTCACACTTTCTCCGGTTTTCCCCGGTTAACGTCCGATTTCGTCCGATCTCGTCCGATTTCGTCCGATCACGTCCGATTTCGTCCATTTTGATATGTTTGAACGGTTTAGCTCGTTACAGCCGGATTTTGATGTGTATGACCATGTTTGAAAGTTGTACGGTTAGTATATGCCAATGAAATTATATATTGATTGAGGCATAAGTATGGAAGAACAGACTGACTTGGTTCTCGAAGCCCAAGATCGTGTGACGAAGAAGGCTTTCTTAAAATGGCCATAACTTCAGCACCGTAAGTTCGTTTTCAGACCGTGACCTGTCAAAACGACCGAAAAAACAAGAGGAACGTCGCTGTAACCAACTTTAGGCCGGTTAAGGAATTTTGAAGGCCCAAAAAGCAATTTTACTATGCTTTTTCATTAGTTTTGTATATTATCCACCTTTGTAGGTTTCCCAAGGAAAATCAATATCATTTTTCTGTTGATCAAGCAATGTTAAATGTTGTTGGAGCTCACTCGTATTTTTAATATCAATTGATGGTATGCCATCATAATTTCCTTGTCTAGTAATACCACAACTACATTAACAACTAATTTGCTACATTCAAGTCTGGTTAAAACATAGCCAAACCCAACCAAAACATGCTAAAGACGACCACAACATGACCAATACAATCAAACCATAGTAGAAATCCTATTTCCAAGGATTTGGCATGGTTTGCCTGGTTTATTCACACTTTCTCCGGTTTTCCCCGGTTAACGTCTGATTTCGTCCGATTACGTCCGATTTCGTTCGATCACGTCCGATTTCGTCCGTTTTGATATGTTTCGAACGGTTTAGCTCGTTTCAGCCGGATTTTGATGTGTATGACCATGTTTGAAAGTTGTACAGTTAGTATATGCCAATGAAATTGTATATTGATTGAGGCATAAGTATGGAAGAACGGGCTGACTTGGTTCTCGAAGCCCAAGATCGTGTGACGAAGAAGGCTTTCTTAAAATGGCCATAACTTCAGCACCGTAAGTTCGTTTTCAGCCCGTGACCTGTCAAAACGACCGAAAAAACAAGAGGAACGTCGCTGTAACCAACTTTAGGCTGGTTAAGGAATTTTGAAGGCCCAAAAAGCAATTTTACTATGCTTTTTTCATTAGTTTTGTATATTATCCACCTTTGTAGGTTTCCCAAGGAAAATCAATATCATTTTTCTGTTGATCAAACAATGTTAAATGTTTTTGGAGCTCACTCGTATTTTTAATATCAATTGATGGTATGCCATCATGATTTCCTTGTCTAGTAATACCACAACTACATCAACAACTAATTTGCTACATTCAAGTGTGGTTAAAACATAGCCAAACCCAACCAAAACATGCTAAAGACGACCATAACATGATCAATACAATCAAACCATAGTAGAAATCCTATTTCCAAGGATTTGGCATGGCTTGCCTGGTTTATTCACACTTTCTCCGGTTTTCCCCGGTTAACGTCCGATTTCGTCCGATCCCGTCCGATTTCGTCCGATCACGTCCGATTTCGTCCGTTTTGATATGTTTCGAACGATTTAGCTCATTTCAGCCGGATTTCGATGTGTATGACCATGTTTGAAAGTTGTACGGTTAGTATATGCCAATGAAATTGTATATTGACGGAGGCATAAGTATTGAAGAACGGGCTGACTTGGTTCTCGAAGCCCAAGATCGTGTGACGAAGAAGGCTTTCTTAAAATGGCCATAACTTCAGCACCGTAAGTTCGTTTTCAGCCCGTGACCTGTCAAAACGACCGAAAAAACAAGAGGAACGTCGCTGTAACCAACTTTAGGCTGGTTAAGGAATTTTGAAAGCCTAAAATGCCATTTTACTATGGTTTTTTCATTAGTTTTGTATATTATCCACCTTTGTAGGTTTCCCATGGAAAATCAATATCATTTTTCTGTTGATCAAACAATGTTAAATGTTGTTGGAGCTCACTCGTATTTTTAATATCAATTGATGGTATGCCATCATGATTTCCTTGTCTAGTAATACCACAACTACATCAACAACTAATTTGCTACATTCAAGTCTGGTTAAAACATAACCAAACCCAACCAAAACATGCTAAAGACGACCACAACATGATCAATACAATCAAACCAAAGTAAAAATCCTATTTCCAAGGATTTGGCATGGTTTGCCTGGTTTATTCACACTTTCTCCGGTTTTCCCCGGTTAACGTCCGATTACGTCCGATTTCGTCCGATCATGTCCTATTTCGTCCGTTTTGATATGTTTCGAACGGTTTAGCTCGTTTCAGCCGGATTTTGATGTGTATGACCATGTTTGAAAGTTGTACAGTTAGTATATGCCAATGAAATTGTATATTGATTGAGGCATAAGTGGAAGAATGGACTGATTTGGTTCTCGAAGCCCAAGATCGTGTGACGAAGAAGGCTTTCTTAAAATGGCCATAACTTCAGCACCGTAAGTTCATTTTTAGCATGTGACCTGTCAAAACGACCGAAAAAACAAGAGGAACATCGCTGTAACCAACTTTAGGCTGGTTAAGGAATTTTGAAGGCCCAAAAAGCAATTTTACTATGCTTTTTTCATTAGTTTTGTATATTATCCACCTTTGTAGGTTTCCCAAGGAAAATCAATATCAATTTTCTGTTGATCAAACAATGTTAAATGTTTTTGGAGCTCACTCGTATTTTTAATATCAATTCATGGTATGCCATCATGATTTCCTTGTCTAGTAATACCACAACTACATCAACAACTAATTTGCTACATTCAAGTGTGGTTAAAACATAGCCAAACCCAACCAAAACATGCTAAAGACGACCATAACATGATCAATACAATCAAACCATAGTAGAAATCCTATTTCTATGGATTTGGCATGGCTTGCCTGGTTTATTCGCACTTTCTCCAGTTTTCCCCGGTTAACGTCCGATTTCGTCCGATCTCGTCCGATTTCGTCCGATCACGTCCGATTTCGTCCGTTTTGATATGTTTCGAACGGTTTAGCTCATTTCAGCCGGATTTTGATGTGTATGACCATGTTTGAAAGTTGTACGGTTAGTATATGCCAATGAAATTGTATATTGACGGAGGCATAAGTATTAAAGAACGGACTGACTTGGTTCTCGAAGCCCAAGATCGTGTGACGAAGAAGGCTTTCTTAAAATGGCCATAACTTCAGCACCGTAAGTTCGTTTTCAGCCCGTGACCTGTCAAAACGACCGAAAAAACAAGAGGAACGTCGCTGTAACCAACTTTAGGCTGGTTAAGGAATTTTGAAAGCATAAAAAGCCATTTTACTATGCTTTTTTCATTAGTTTTGTATATTATCCACCTTTGTAGGTTTCCTATGGAAAATCAATATCATTTTTCTGTTGATCAAACAATGTTAAATGTTGTTGGAGCTCACTCGTATTTTTAATATCAGTTGATGGTATGCCATCATGATTTCCTTGTCTAGTAATACCACAACTACATCAACAACTAATTTGCTACATTCAAGTCTGGTTAAAACATAACCAAACCCAACCAAAACATGCTAAAGACGACCACAACATGATCAATACAATCAAACCATGGTAGAAATCCTATTTCCAAGGATTTGGCATGGTTTGCCTGGTTTATTCACACTTTCTCCGGTTTTCCCCGGTTAACGTCCGATCACGTCCTATTTCGTCCATTTTGATATGTTTCGAACGGTTTAGCTCGTTTCAGCCGGATTTTGATGTGTATGACCATGTTTGAAAGTTGTACAGTTAGTATATGCCAATGAAATTGTATATTGATTGAGGCATAAGTGGAAGAACGGACTGACTTGGTTCTCAAAGCCCAAGATCGTGTGACGAAGAAGGCTTTCTTAAAATGGCCATAACTTCAGCACCGTAATTTCATTTTTAGCCCGTGACCTGTCAAAACGACCGAAAAAACAAGAGGAACGTCGCTGTAACCAACTTTAGGCTGGTTAAGGAATTTTGAAGGCCCAAAAGCAATTTTACTATGCTTTTTTCATTAGTTTTGTATATTATCCACCTTTGTAGGTTTCCCAAGGAAAATCAATATCATTTTTCTGTTGATCAAACAATGTTAAATGTTTTTGGAGCTCACTCGTATTTTTAATATCAATTGATGGTATGCCATCATGATTTCCTTATCTAGTAATACCACAACTACATCAACAACTAATTTGCTACATTCAAGTGTGGTTAAAACATAGCCAAACCCAACCAAAACATGCTAAAGACGACCATAACATGATCAATACAATCAAACCGTAGTAGAAATCCTATTTCCAAGGATTTGTCATGGTTTGCCTGGTTTATTCACACTTTCTCCGGTTTTCCCCGGTTAACGTCCGATTTCGTCCGATCTCGTCCGATTTCGTCCGATCACGTCCGATTTCGTCCGTTTTGATATGTTTCGAACGGTTTAGCTCGTTTCAACCGGATTTTGATGTGTATGACCATGTTTGAAAGTTGTACGGTTAGTATATGCCAATGAAATTGTATATTGATGGAGGCATCAGTATTGAAGAACGGACTGACTTGGTTCTCGAAGCCCAAGATCGTGTGACGAAGAAGGCTTTCTTAAAATGGCCATAACTTCAGCAACGTAAGTTCGTTTTCAGCCCGTGACTTGTCAAAATGACCGAAAAAACAAGAGGAATGTCGCTGTAACCAACTTTATGCTGGTTAATGAATTTTGAAAGCCTAAAAAGCCATTTTACTATGCTTTTTTCATTAGTTTTGTATATTATCCACCTTTGTAGGTTTCCAATGGAAAATCAATATCATTTTTTTGTTGATCAAACAATGTTAAATGTTGTTGGAGCTCACTCGTATTTTTAATATCAATTGATGGTATGCCATCATGATTTCCTTGTCTAGTAATACCACAACTACATCAACAACTAATTTGCTACATTCGAGTCTGGTTAAAACATAACCAAACCCAACCAAAACATGCTAAAGAAGACCACAAATATGATCAATACAATCAAACCAAAGTAGAAATCCTATTTCCAAGGATTTGGCATGGTTTGCCTGGTTTATTCACACTTTCTCCGGTTTTCCCCGGTTAACGTCCGATTACGTCCGATCACGTCCTATTTCGTCCGTTTTGATATGTTTCGAACGGTTTAGCTCGTTTCAGCCGGATTTTGATGTGTATGACCATGTTTGAAAGTTGTACAGTTAGTATATGCCAATGAAATTGTATATTGATTGAGGCATAAGTGGAAGAACGGACTGACTTGGTTCTCGAAACCCAAGATCGTTTGACGAAGAAGGCTTTCTTAAAATGGCCATAACATCAGCACCGTAAGTTCGTTTTTAGCCCGTGACCTGTCAAAACGACCGAAAAAACAAGAGGGTGTAACCAACTTTAGGCTGGTTAGGGAATTTTGAAGGCCCAAAAAGCAATTTTACTATGCTTTTTTCATTAGTTTTGTATATTATCCACCTTTGTAGGTTTCCTAAGGAAAATCAATATCATTTTTCTGTTGATCAAACAATGTTAAATGTTTTTGGAGCTCACTCGTATTTTTAATATCAATTGATGGTATGCCATCATGATTTCCTTGTCTAGTAATACCACAACTACATCAACAACTAATTTGCTACATTCAAGTATGGTTAAAACATAGCCAAACCTAACCAAAACATGCTAAAGACGACCATAACATGATCAATACAATCAAACCATAGTAGAAATCCTATTTCCAAGGATTTGGCATGGTTTGTCTGGTTTATTCACACTTTCTCTGGTTTTACCCGGTTAACGTCCGATTTCGTCCGATCTCGTCCGATTTCGTCCGATCACGTCCGATTTCGTCCGTTTTGATATGTTTCGAACGGTTTAGCTCGTTTCAGCCGGATTTTGATGTGTATGACCATGTTTGAAAGTTGTACGGTTAGTATCTGCCAATGTAATTGTATATTGATGGAGGCATAAGTATTGAAGAACGGACTGACTTGGTTCTCGAAGCCCAAGATCGTGTGACGAAGAAGGCTTTATTAAAATGGCCATAACTTCAGCACCGTAAGTTCGTTTTCAGCCCGTGACCTGTCAAAACGACCGAAAAAACAAGAGGAACGTCGCTGTAACCAGCTTTAGGCTGGCTAAGGAATTTTGAAGGCCTAAAAAGCCATTTTACTATGCTTTTTTCATTAGTTTTGTATATTATCCACCTTTGTAGGTTTCCCATGGAAAATCAATATCATTTTTCTGTTGATCAAACAATGTTAAATGTTGTTGGAGCTCACTCGTATTTTTAATATCAATTGATGGTATGCCATCATGATTTCCTTGTCTAGTAATACCACAACTACATCAACAACTAATTTGCTACATTCAAGTCTGGTTAAAACATAACCAAACCCAACCAAAACATGCTAAAGACGAACACAACATGATCAATACAATCAAACCAAAGTAGAAATCCTATTTCCAAGGATTTGGCATGGTTTGCCTGGTTTATTCACACTTTCTCCGGTTTTCCCCGGTTAACGTCCGATTTCGTCCGATCTCGTCCGATTTCGTCCGATCACGTCCGATTTCGTCCGTTTTGATATGTTTCGAACGGTTTAGCTCGTTTCAGCCGGATTTTGATGTGTATGACCATGTTTGAAAGTTGTACGGTTAGTATATGCCAATTAAAAATTGTATATTGATGGAGGCATAAGTATTGAAGAACGGACTGACTTGGTTCTCGAAGCCCAAGATCGTGTGACGAAGAAGGCTTTCTTAAAATGGCCATAACTTCAGCACCGTAAGTTCGTTTTCAGCCCGTGACCTGTCAAAACGACCGAAAAACAAGAGGAACGTCGCTGTAACCAACTTTAGGCTGGTTAAGGAATTTTGAAGGCCTAAAAAGCCATTTTACTATGCTTTATTCATTAGTTTTGTATATTATCCACCTTTGTAGGTTTCCCATGGAAAATCAATATCATTTTTCTGTTGATCAAACAATGTTAAATGTTGTTGGAGCTCACTCGTATTTTTAATATCAATTGATGGTATGCCATCATGATTTCCTTGTCTAGTAATACCACAACTACATCAACAACTAATTTGCTACATCCAAGTCTGGTTAAAACATAACCAAACCCAACCAAAACATGCTAAAGACGACCACAACATGATCAATACAATCAAACCAAAGTAGAAATCCTATTTCCAAGGATTTGGCATGGTTAGCCTGGTTTATTCACACTTTCTCCGGTTTTCCCCGGTTAACGTCCGATTACGTCCGATTTCGTCCGATCACGTCCTATTTCGTCTGTTTTGATATGTTTCGAACGGTTTAGCTCGTTTCAGCCGGATTTTGATGTGTATGACCATGTTTGAAAGTTGTACAGTTAGTATATGCCAATGAAATTGTATATTGATTGAGGCATAAGTATGGAAGAACGGACTGACTTGGTTCTCGAAGCCCAAGATCGTGTGACGAAGAAGGCTTTCTTAAAATGGCCATAACTTCAGCACCGTAAGTTCGTTTTCAGCCCGTGACCTGTCAAAACGACCGAAAAAACAAGAGGAACGTCGCTGTAACCAACTTTAGGCTGGTTAAGGAATTTTGAAGGCCCAAAAAGCCATTTTACTATGCTTTTTTCATTAGTTTTGTATATTATCCACCTTTCTAGGTTTCCCAAGGAAAATCAATATCATTTTTCTGTTGATCAAACAATGTTAAATGTTTTTGGAGCTCACTCGTATTTTTAATATCAATTGATGGTATGCCATCATGATTTCCTTGTCTAGTAATACCACAACTACATCAACAACTAATTTGTTACATTCAAGTGTGGTTAAAACATAGCCAAACCCAACCAAAACATGCTAAAGACGACCATAACATGATTAAAATCAAACCATAGTAGAAATCCTATTTCCAAGAATTTGGCATGGTTTGCCTGGTTTATTCACACTTTCTCCGGTTTTCCCCGGTTAACGTCCGATTTCGTCCGATCTCGTCCGATTTCGTCCGATCACGTCCGATTTCGTCCGTTTTGATATGTTTCGAACGGTTTAGCTCGTTTCAGCCGGATTTTGATGTGTATGACCATGTTTGAAAGTTGTACAGTTAGTATATGCCAATGAAATTGTATATTGATTGAAGCATAAGTATGGAAGAACGGACTGACTTGGTTCTCGAAGCCCAAGATCGTGTGACGAAGAAGGCTTTCTTAAAATGGCCATAACTTCAGCACCGTAAGTTCGTTTTCAGCCCGTGACCTGTCAAAACGACCGAAAAAACAAGAGGAACGTCGCTGTAACCAACTTTAGGCTGGTTAAGGAATTTTGAAGGCCCAAAAAGCCATTTTACTATGCTTTTTTCATTAGTTTTGTATATTATCCACCTTTGTAGGTTTCCCAAGGAAAATCAATATCATTTTTCTGTTGATCAAACAATGCTAAATGTTTTTGGAGCTCACTCATATTTTTAATATCAATTGATGGTATGCCATCATGATTTCCTTGTCTAGTAATACCACAACTACATCAACAACTAATTTGTTACATTCAAGTGTGGTTAAAACATAGCCAAACCCAACCAAAACATGCTAAAGACGACCATAACATGATTAAAATCAAACCATAGTAGAAATCCTATTTCCAAGAATTTGGCATGGTTTGCCTGGTTTATTCACACATTCTCCGGTTTTCCCCGGTTAACGTCCGATTTCGTCCGATCTCGTCCGATTTCGTCCGATCACGTCCGATTTCGTCCGTTTTGATATGTTTCGAACGGTTTAGCTCGTTTCAGCCGGATTTTGATGTGTATGGCCATGTTTGAAAGTTGTACAGTTAGTATATGCCAATGAAATTGTATATTGATTGAGGCATAAGTATGGAAGAACGGACTGACTTGGTTCTCGAAGCCCAAGATCGTGTGACGAAGAAGGCTTTCTTAAAATGGCCATAACTTCAGTACCGTAAGTTCATTTTCAGCCCGTGACCTGTCAAAACGACCGAAAAAACAAGAGGAACGTCGCTGTAACCATCTTTAGGCTGGTTAAGGAATTTTGAAGGCCTAAAAAGCCATTTTACTATACTTTTTTCATTAGTTTTGTATATTATCCACCTTTGTAGGTTTCCCATGGAAAATCAATATCATTTTTCTGTTGATCAAACAATGTTAAATGTTGTTGGAGCTCACTCGTATTTTTATATCAATTGATGGTATGCCATCATGATTTCCTTGTCTAGTAATACCACAACTACATCAACAACTAATTTGCTACATTCAAGTCTGGTTAAAACATAACCAAACCCAACCAAAACATGCTAAAGACGACCACAACATGATCAATACAATCAAACCAAAGTAGAAATCCTATTTCCAAGGATTTGGCATGGTTTGCTTGGTTTATTCACACTTTCTCCGGTTTTCCCCGGTTAACGTCCGATTTCGTCCGATTACGTCCTATTTCGTCCGATCACGTCCGATTTCGTCCGTTTTGATATGTTTCGAACGGTTTAGCTCGTTTCAACCGGATTTTGATGTGTATGACCATGTTTGAAAGTTGTAAAGTTAGTATATGCCAATGAAATTGTATATTTATTGAGGCATAAGTATGGAAGAACGGACTGACTTGGTTCTCGAAGCCCAAGATCGTGTGACGAAGAAGGCTTTCTTAAAATGGCCATAACTTCAGCACCGTAAGTTCGTTTTCAGCCCGTGACCTGTCAAAACGACCGAAAAAACAAGAAGAACGTCGCTGTAACCAACTTTAGGTTGGTTAAGGAAGTTTGAAGGCCCAAAAAGCCATTTTACTATGCTTTTTTCATTAGTTTTGTATATTATCCACCTTTGTAGGTTTCCCAAGGAAAATCAATATCATTTTTCTGTTGATCAATCAATATTAAATGTTGTTGGAGCTCACTCGTATTTTTAATATCAATTGATGGTATGCCATCATGATTTCCTTGTCTAGTAATACCACAACTACATCAACAACTAATTTGCTACATTCAAGTCTGGTTAAAACATAGCCAAACCCAACCAAAACATGCTAAAGACGACCACAACATGATCAATACCTTCAAACCATAGTAGAAATCCTATTTCCAATGATTTGGCATGGTTTGCCTTGTTTATTCACACTTTCTCCGGTTTTCCCCGGTTAACGTCCGATTTCGTCCGATTACGCCCGATTTCGTCCGATCACGTCCGATTTCGTCCGTTTTGATATGTTTCGAACGGTTTAGCTCGTTTCAGCCGGATTTTGATGTGTATGACCATGTTTGAAAGTTGTACAGTTAGTATATGCCAATGAAATTGTATATTGATTGAGGCATAAGTATGGAAGAACGGACTGACTTGGTTCTCGAAGCCCAAGATCGTGTGACGAAGAAGGCTTTCTTAAAATGGCCATAACCTCGGCACCGTAAGTTCGTTTTCAGACCGTGACCTGTCAAAACGACCGAAAAAACAAGAGGAACGTCGCTGTAACCATCTTTAGGCTGTTTAGGAATTTTGAAGGCCCAAAAAGCAATTTTACTATGCTTTTTTCATTAGTTTTGTATATTATCCACCTTTGTAGGTTTCCCAAGGAAAATCAATATCATTTTTCTGTTGATCAAACAATGTTAAATATTTTTGGAGCTCACTCGTATTTTAATATCAATTGATGGTATGCCATCATGATTTCCTTGTCTAGTAATACCACAACTACATCAACAACTAATTTGCTACATTCAAGTGTGGTTAAAACATAGCCAAACCCAACCAAAACATGCTAAAGACGACCATAACATGATCAATACAATCAAACCATAGTAGAAATCCTATTTCCAAGGATTTGGCATGGTTTGCCTGGTTTATTCACACTTTCTGCAGTTTTCCCCGGTTAAAGTCCGATTTCGTCCGATTTCGTCCGATCACGTCCGATTTCGTCCGTTTTGATATGTTTCGAACGGTTTAGCTCGCTTCAGCCGGATTTTGATGTGTATGACCATGTTTGAAAGTTGTACGATTAGTATATGCCAATGAAATTGTATATTGATGGAGGCATAAGTATTGAAGAACGGACTGACTTGGTTCTCGAAGCCCAAGATCGTGTGACGAAGAAGGCTTTCTTAAAATGGCCATAACTTCAGCACCGTAAGTTCGTTTTCAGCCCGTGACCTGTCAAAACGACCGAAAAACAAGAGGAACGTCGCTGTAACCAACTTTAGGCTGGTTAAGGAATTTTGAAGGCCTAAAAAGCCATTTTACTATGCTTTATTCATTAGTTTTGTATATTATCCACCTTTGTAGGTTTCCCATGGAAAATCAATATCATTTTTCTGTTGATCAAACAATATTAAATGTTGTTGGAGCTCACTCGTATTTTTAATATCAATTGATGGTATGCCATCATGATTTCCTTGTCTAGTAATACCACAACTACATCAACAACTAATTTGCTACATTCAAGTCTGGTTAAAACATAACCAAACCCAACCAAAACATGCTAAAGACGACCACAACATGATCAATACAATCAAACCAAAGTAGAAATCCTATTTCCAAGGATTTGGCATGGTTAGCCTGGCTTATTCACACTTTCTCCGGTTTTCCCCAGTTAACGTCCGATTACGTCCGATTTCGTCCGATCACGTCCTATCGTCTGTTTTGATATGTTTCGAACGGTTTAGCTCGTTTCAGCCGGATTTTGATGTGTATGACCATGTTTGAAAGTTGTAAAGTTAGTATATGCCAATGAAATTGTATATTGATTGAGGCATAAGTATGAAAGAACGGACTGACTTGGTTCTCGAAGCCCAAGATCGTGTGACGAAGAAGGCTTTCTTAAAATGGCCATAACTTCAGCACCGTAAGTTCGTTTTCAGCCCGTGACCTGTCAAAACGACCGAAAAAACAAGAGGAACGTCGCTGTAACCAACTTTAGGCTGGTTAAGGAATTTTGAAGGCCTAAAAAGCCATTTTACTATGCTTTATTCATTAGTTTTGTATATTATCCACCTTTGTAGGTTTCCCATGGAAAATCAATATCATTTTTCTGTTGATCAAACAATGTTAAATGTTGTTGGAGCTCACTCGTATTTTTAATATCAATTGATGGTATGCCATCATGATTTCCTTGTCTAGTAATACCACAACTACATCAACAACTAATTTGCTACATTCAAGTCTGGTTAAAACATAACCAAACCCAACCAAAACATGCTAAAGACGACCACAACATGATCAATACAATCAAACCAAAGTAGAAATCCTATTTCCAAGGATTTGGCATGGTTAGCCTGGTTTATTCACACTTTCTCCGGTTTTCCCCGGTTAACGTCCGATTACGTCCGATTTCGTCCGATCACGTCCTATTTCGTCTGTTTTGATATGTTTCGAACGGTTTAGCTCGTTTCAGCCGGATTTTGATGTGTATGACCATGTTTGAAAGTTGTACAGTTAGTATATGCCAATGAAATTGTATATTGATTGAGGCATAAGTATGGAAGAACGGACTGACTTGGTTCTCGAAGCCCAAGATCGTGTGACGAAGAAGGCTTTCTTAAAATGGCCATAACTTCAGCACCGTAAGTTCGTTTTCAGCCCGTGACCTGTCAAAACGACCGAAAAAACAAGAGGAACGTCGCTGTAACCAACTTTAGGCTGGTTAAGGAATTTTGAAGGCCCAAAAAGCCATTTTACTATGCTTTTTTCATTAGTTTTGTATATTATCCACCTTTGTAGGTTTCCCAAGGAAACTCAATATCATTTTTCTGTTGATCAAACAATGTTAAATGTTTTTGGAGCTCACTCGTATTTTTAATATCAATTGATGGTATGCCATCATGATTTCCTTGTCTAGTAATACCACAACTACATCAACAACTAATTTGTTACATTCAAGTGTGGTTAAAACATAGCCAAACCCAACCAAAACATGCTAAAGACGACCATAACATGATTAAAATCAAACCATAGTAGAAATCCTATTTCCAAGAATTTGGCATGGTTTGCCTGGTTTATTCACACTTTCTCCGGTTTTCCCCGGTTAACGTCCGATTTCGTCCGATCTCGTCCGATTTCGTCCGATCACGTCCGATTTCGTCCGTTTTGATATGTTTCGAACGGTTTAGCTTGTTTCAGCCGGATTTTGATGTGTATGACCATGTTTGAAAGTTGTACAGTTAGTATATGCCAATAAAATTGTATATTGATTGAGGCATAAGTATGGAAGAACAGACTGACTTGGTTCTCGAAGCCCAAGATCGTGTGACGAAGAAGGCTTTCTTAAAATGGCCATAACTTCAGTACCGTAAGTTCGTTTTCAGCCCGTGACCTGTCAAAACGACCGAAAAAACAAGAGGAACGTCGCTGTAACCATCTTTAGGCTGGTTAAGGAATTTTGAAGGCCTAAAAAGCCATTTTACTATGCTTTTTCATTAGTTTTGTATATTATCCACCTTTGTAGGTTTCCCATGGAAAATCAATATCATTTTTCTGTTGATCAAACAATGTTAAATGTTGTTGGAGCTCACTCGTATTTTTAATATCAATTGATGGTATGCCATCATGATTTCCTTGTCTAGTAATACCACAACTACATCAACAACTAATTTGCTACATTCAAGTCTGGTTAAAACATAACCAAACCCAACCAAAACATGCTAAAGACGACCACAACATGATCAATACAATCAAACCAAAGTAGAAATCCTATTTCCAAGGATTTGGCATGGTTTGCCTGGTTTATTCACACTTTCTCCGGTTTTCCGCGGTTAACATCCGATTTCGTCCGATTACGTCCTATTTCGTCCGATCACGTCCGATTTCGTCCGTTTTGATATGTTTCGAACGGTTTAGCTCGTTTCAACCGGATTTTGATGTGTATGACCATGTTTGAAAGTTGTAAAGTTAGTATATGCCAATGAAATTGTATATTGATTGAGGCATAAGTATGGAAGAACGGACTGACTTGGTTCTCGAAGCCCAAGATCGTGTGACGAAGAAGGCTTTCTTAAAATGGCCATAACTTCAGCACCGTAAGTTCGTTTTCAGCCCGTGACCTGTCAAAACGACCGAAAAAACAAGAAAAACGTCGCTGTAACCAACTTTAGGTTGGTTAAGGAATTTTGAAGGCCCAAAAAGCCATTTTACTATGCTTTTTTCATTAGTTTTGTATATTATCCACCTTTGTAGGTTTCCCAAGGAAAATCAATATCATTTTATGTTGATCAATCAATGTTAAATGTTGTTGGAGCTCACTCGTATTTTTAATATCAATTGATGGTATGCCATCATGATTTCCTTGTCTAGTAATACCACAACTACATCAACAACTAATTTGCTACATTCAAGTCTGGTTAAAACATAGCCAAACCCAACCAAAACATGCTAAAGACGACCACAACATGATCAATACCTTCAAACCATAGTAGAAATCCTATTTCCAAGGATTTGGCATGGTTTGCCTTGTTTATTCACACTTTCTCCGGTTTTCCCCGGTTAACGTCCGATTTCGTCCGATTACGCCCGATTTTGTCCGATCACGTCCGATTTCGTCCGTTTTGATATGTTTCGAACGGTTTAGCTCGTTTCAGCCGGATTTTGATGTGTATGACCATGTTTGAAAGTTGTACAGTTAGTATATGCCAATGAAATTGTATATTGATTGAGGCATAAGTATGGAAGAACGGACTGACTTGGTTCTCGAAGCCCAAGATCGTGTGACGAAGAAGGCTTTCTTAAAATGGCCATAACTTCGGCACCGTAAGTTCGTTTTTAGACCGTGACCTGTCAAAACGACCGAAAAAACAAGAGGAACGTCGCTGTAACCATCTTTAGGCTGGTTAAGGAATTTTGAAGGCCCAAAAAGCAATTTTACTATGCTTTTTTCATTAGTTTTGTATATTATCCACCTTTGTAGGTTTCCCAAGGAAAATCAATATCATTTTTCTGTTGATCAAACAATGTTAAATATTTTTGGAGCTCACTCGTATTTTAATATCAATTGATGGTATGCCATCATGATTTCCTTGTCTAGTAATACCACAACTACATCAACAACTAATTTGCTACATTCAAGTGTGGTTAAAACATAGCCAAACCCAACCAAAACATGCTAAAGACGACCATAACATGATCAATACAATCAAACCATAGTAGAAATCCTATTTCCAAGGATTTGGCATGGTTTGCTTGGTTTATTCATACTTTCTCCGGTTTTCCCCGGTTAACGTCCGATTTCGTCCGATCTCGTCCGATTTCGTCCGATCACGTCCGATTTCGTCCGTTTTGATATGTTTCGAACGGTTTAGCTTGTTTCAGCCGGATTTTGATGTGTATGACCATGTTTGAAAGTTGTACAGTTAGTATATGCCAATAAAATTGTATATTGATTGAGGCATAAGTATGGAAGAACAGACTGACTTGGTTCTCGAAGCCCAAGATCGTGTGACGAAGAAGGCTTTCTTAAAATGGCCATAACTTCAGTACCGTAAGTTCGTTTTCAGCCCGTGACCTGTCAAAACGACCGAAAAAACAAGAGGAACGTCGCTGTAACCATCTTTAGGCTGGTTAAGGAATTTTGAAGGCCTAAAAAGCCATTTTACTATGCTTTTTTCATTAGTTTTGTATATTATCCACCTTTGTAGGTTTCCCAAGGAAACTCAATATCATTTTTCTGTTGATCAAACAATGTTAAATGTTTTTGGAGCTCACTCGTATTTTTAATATCAATTGATGGTATGCCATCATGATTTCCTTGTCTAGTAATACCACAACTACATCAACAACTAATTTGTTACATTCAAGTGTGGTTAAAACATAGCCAAACCCAACCAAAACATGCTAAAGACGACCATAACATGATTAAAATCAAACCATAGTAGAAATCCTATTTCCAAGAATTTGGCATGGTTTGCCTGGTTTATTCACACTTTCTCCGGTTTTCCCCGGTTAACGTCCGATTTCGTCCGATCTCGTCCGATTTCGTCCGATCACGTCCGATTTCGTCCGTTTTGATATGTTTCGAACGGTTTAGCTTGTTTCAGCCGGATTTTGATGTGTATGACCATGTTTGAAAGTTGTACAGTTAGTATATGCCAATAAAATTGTATATTGATTGAGGCATAAGTATGGAAGAACAGACTGACTTGGTTCTCGAAGCCCAAGATCGTGTGACGAAGAAGGCTTTCTTAAAATGGCCATAACTTCAGTACCGTAAGTTCGTTTTCAGCCCGTGACCTGTCAAAACGACCGAAAAAACAAGAGGAACGTCGCTGTAACCATCTTTAGGCTGGTTAAGGAATTTTGAAGGCCTAAAAAGCCATTTTACTATGCTTTTTTCATTAGTTTTGTATATTATCCACCTTTGTAGGTTTCCCAAGGAAACTCAATATCATTTTTCTGTTGATCAAACAATGTTAAATGTTTTTGGAGCTCACTCGTATTTTTAATATCAATTGATGGTATGCCATCATGATTTCCTTGTCTAGTAATACCACAACTACATCAACAACTAATTTGTTACATTCAAGTGTGGTTAAAACATAGCCAAACCCAACCAAAACATGCTAAAGACGACCATAACATGATTAAAATCAAACCATAGTAGAAATCCTATTTCCAAGAATTTGGCATGGTTTGCCTGGTTTATTCACACTTTCTCCGGTTTTCCCCGGTTAACGTCCGATTTCGTCCGATCTCGTCCGATTTCGTCCGATCACGTCCGATTTCGTCCGTTTTGATATGTTTCGAACGGTTTAGCTTGTTTCAGCCGGATTTTGATGTGTATGACCATGTTTGAAAGTTGTACAGTTAGTATATGCCAATAAAATTGTATATTGATTGAGGCATAAGTATGGAAGAACAGACTGACTTGGTTCTCGAAGCCCAAGATCGTGTGACGAAGAAGGCTTTCTTAAAATGGCCATAACTTCAGTACCGTAAGTTCGTTTTCAGCCCGTGACCTGTCAAAACGACCGAAAAAACAAGAGGAACGTCGCTGTAACCATCTTTAGGCTGGTTAAGGAATTTTGAAGGCCTAAAAAGCCATTTTACTATGCTTTTTTCATTAGTTTTGTATATTATCCACCTTTGTAGGTTTCCCATGGAAAATCAATATCATTTTTCTGTTGATCAAACAATGTTAAATGTTGTTGGAGCTCACTCGTATTTTTAATATCAATTGATGGTATGCCATCATGATTTCCTTGTCTAGTAATACCACAACTACATCAACAACTAATTTGCTACATTCAAGTCTGGTTAAAACATAGCCAAACCCAACCAAAACATGCTAAAGACGACCACAACATGATCAATACCTTCAAACCATAGTAGAAATCCTATTTCCAAGGATTTGGCATGGTTTGCCTTGTTTATTCACACTTTCTCCGGTTTTCCGCGGTTAACATCCGATTTCGTCCGATTACGTCCTATTTCGTCCGATCACGTCCGATTTCGTCCGTTTTGATATGTTTCGAACGGTTTAGCTCGTTTCAACCGGATTTTGATGTATATGACCATGTTTGAAAGTTGTAAAGTTAGTATATGCCAATGAAATTGTATATTGATTGAGGCATAAGTATGGAAGAACGGACTGACTTGGTTCTCGAAGCCCAAGATCGTGTGACGAAGAAGGCTTTCTTAAAATGGCCATAACTTAAGTACCGTAAGTTCGTTTTCAGCCCGTGACCTGTCAAAACGACCGAAAAAACAAGAGGAACGTCGCTGTAACCATCTTTAGGCTGGTTAAGGAATTTTGAAGGCCTAAAAAGCCATTTTACTATGCTTTTTTCATTAGTTTTGTATATTATCCACCTTTGTAGGTTTCCCATGGAAAATCAATATCATTTTTCTGTTGATCAAACAATGTTAAATGTTGTTGGAGCTCACTCGTATTTTTAATATCAATTGATGGTATGCCATCATGATTTCCTTGTCTAGTAATACCACAACTACATCAACAACTAATTTGCTACATTCAAGTCTGGTTAAAACATAACCAAACCCAACCAAAACATGCTAAAGACGACCACAACATGATCAATACAATCAAACCAAAGTAGAAATCCTATTTCCAAGGATTTGGCATGGTTTGCCTGGTTTATTCACACTTTCTCCGGTTTTCCGCGGTTAACATCCGATTTCGTCCGATTACGTCCTATTTCGTCCGATCACGTCCGATTTCGTCCGTTTTGATATGTTTCGAACGGTTTAGCTCGTTTCAACCGGATTTTGATGTGTATGACCATGTTTGAAAGTTGTAAAGTTAGTATATGCCAATGAAATTGTATATTGATTGAGGCATAAGTATGGAAGAACGGACTGACTTGGTTCTCGAAGCCCAAGATCGTGTGACGAAGAAGGCTTTCTTAAAATGGCCATAACTTCAGCACCGTAAGTTCGTTTTCAGCCCGTGACCTGTCAAAACGACCGAAAAAACAAGAAAAACGTCGCTGTAACAAACTTTAGGTTGGTTAAGGAATTTTGAAGGCCCAAAAAGCCATTTTACTATGCTTTTTTTCATTAGTTTTGTATATTATCCACCTTTGTAGGTTTCCCAAGGAAAATCAATATCATTTTATGTTGATCAATCAATGTTAAATGTTGTTGGAGCTCACTCGTATTTTTAATATCAATTGATGGTATGCCATCATGATTTCCTTGTCTAGTAATACCACAACTACATCAACAACTAATTTGCTACATTCAAGTCTGGTTAAAACATAGCCAAACCCAACCAAAACATGCTAAAGACGACCACAACATGATCAATACCTTCAAACCATAGTAGAAATCCTATTTCCAAGGATTTGGCATGGTTTGCCTTGTTTATTCACACTTTCTCCGGTTTTCCCCGGTTAACGTCCGATTTCGTCCGATTACGCCCGATTTTGTCCGATCACGTCCGATTTCGTCCGTTTTGATATGTTTCGAACGGTTTAGCTCGTTTCAGCCGGATTTTGATGTGTATGACCATGTTTGAAAGTTGTACAGTTAGTATATGCCAATGAAATTGTATATTGATTGAGGCATAAGTATGGAAGAACGGACTGACTTGGTTCTCGAAGCCCAAGATCGTGTGACGAAGAAGGCTTTCTTAAAATGGCCATAACTTCGGCACCGTAAGTTCGTTTTTAGACCGTGACCTGTCAAAACGACCGAAAAAACAAGAGGAACGTCGCTGTAACCATCTTTAGGCTGGTTAAGGAATTTTGAAGGCCCAAAAAGCAATTTTACTATGCTTTTTTCATTAGTTTTGTATATTATCCACCTTTGTAGGTTTCCCAAGGAAAATCCATATCATTTTTCTGTTGATCAAACAATGTTAAATGTTTTTGGAGCTCACTCGTATTTTAATATCAATTGATGGTATGCCATCATGATTTCCTTGTCTAGTAATACGACAACTACATCAACAACTAATTTGCTACATTCAAGTGTGGTTAAAACATAGCCAAACCCAACCAAAACATGCTAAAGACGACCATAACATGATCAATACAATCAAACCATAGTAGAAATCCTATTTCCAAGGATTTGGCATGGTTTGCCTGGTTTATTCATACTTTCTCCGGTTTTCCCCGGTTAACGTCCGATTTCGTCCGATCTCGTCCGATTTCGTCCGATCACGTCCGATTTCGTCCGTTTTGATATGTTTCGAACGGTTTAGCTCGTTTCAGCCGGATTTTGATGTGTATGACCATGTTTGAAAGTTGTACGGTTAGTATATGCCAATGAAATTGTATATTCATGGAGGCATAAGTATTGAAGAACGGACTGACTTGGTTCTCGAAGCCCAAGATCGTGTGACGAAGAAGGCTTTCTTAAAATGGCCATAACTTCAGCACCGTAAGTTCGTTTTCAGCCCGTGACCTGTCAAAACGACCGAAAAACAAGAGGAACGTCGCTGTAACCAACTTTAGGCTGGTTAAGGAATTTTGAAGGCCTAAAAAGCCATTTTACTATGCTTTATTTATTAGTTTTGTATATTATCCACCTTTGTAGGTTTCCCATGGAAAATCAATATCATTTTTCTGTTGATCAAACAATGTTAAATGTTGTTGGAGCTCACTCGTATTTTTAATATCAATTGATGGTATGCCATCATGATTTCCTTGTCTAGTAATACCACAACTACATCAACAACTAATTTGCTACATTCAAGTCTGGTTAAAACATAACCAAACCCAACCAAAACATGCTAAAGACGACCACAACATGATCAATACAATCAAACCAAAGTAGAAATCCTATTTCCAAGGATTTAGCATGGTTAGCCTGGTTTATTCACACTTTCTCCGGTTTTCCCCAGTTAACGTCCGATTACGTACGATTTCGTCCGATCACGTCCTATTTCGTGTGTTTTGATATGTTTCGAACGGTTTAGCTCGTTTCAGCCGGATTTTGATGTGTATGACCATGTTTGAAAGTTGTACAGTTAGTATATGCCAATGAAATTGTATATTGATTGAGGCATAATTATGGAAGAACGGATTGACTTGGTTCTCGAAGCCCAAGATCGTGTGACGAAGAAGGCTTTCTTAAAATGGCCATAACTTCAGCACCGTAAGTTCGTTTTCAGCCCGTGACCTGTCAAAACGACAGAAAAACAAGAGGAACGTCGCTGTAACCAACTTTAGGCTGGTTAAGGAATTTTGAAGGCCTAAAAAGCCATTTTACTATGCTTTATTCATTAGTTTTGTATATTATCCACCTTTGTAGGTTTCCCATGGAAAATCAATATCATTTTTCTGTTGATCAAACAATGTTAAATGTTGTTGGAGCTCACTCGTATTTTTAATATCAATTGATGGTATGCCATCATGATTTCCTTGTCTAGTAATACCACAACTACATCAACAACTAATTTGCTACATTCAAGTCTGGTTAAAACATAGCCAAACCCAACCAAAACATGCTAAAGACGACCACAACATGATCAATACAATCAAACCATGGTAGAAATCCTATTTCCAAGGATTTGGCATGGTTTGCCTGGTTTATTCACACTTTCTCCGGTTTTTCCCCGGTTAACGTCTGATTTCGTCCGATTACGTCCTATTTCGTCCGATCACATCCGATTTCGTCCGTTTTGATATGTTTCGAACGGTTTAGCTCGTTTCAGCCGGATTTTGATGTGTATGACCATGTTTGAAAGTTGTAAAGTTAGTATATGCCAATGAAATTGTATATTGATTGAGGCATAAGTATGGAAGAACGGACTGACTTGGTTCTCGAAGCCCAAGATCGTGTGACGAAGAAGGATTTCTTAAAATGGCCATAACTTCAGCACCGTAAGTTCGTTTTCAGCCCGTGACCTGTAAACGACCGAAAAAAAGAAGAACGTCGCTGTAACCAACTTTAGGTTGGTTAAGGAATTTTGAAGGCCCAAAAAGCCATTTTACTATGATTTTTTCATTAGTTTTGTATATTATCCACCTATGTAGGTTTCCCAAGGAAAATCAATATCATTTTTCTGTTGATCAATCAATGTTAAATGTTGTTGGAGCTCACTCGTATTTTAAATATCAATTGATGGTATGCGATCATGATTTCCTTGTCTAGTAATACCACAACTACATCAACAACTAATTTGCTACATTCAAGTCTGGTTAAAACATAGCCAAACCCAACCAAAACATGCTAAAGACGACCACAACATGATCAATACCTTCAAATCATAGTAGAAATCCTATTTCCAAGGATTTGGCATGGTTTGCCTGGTTTATTCACACTTTCTCCGGTTTTCCCCGGTTAACGTCCGATTTCGTCCGATTACGCCCGATTTCGTCCGATCACGTCCGATTTCGTCCGTTTTGATATGTTTCGAACGGTTTAGTTCGTTTCAGCCGGATTTTGATGTGTATGACCATGTTTGAAAGTTGTACAGTTACTATATGCCAATGAAATTGTATATTGATTGAGGCATAAGTATGGAAGAACGGACTGACTTGGTTCTCGAAGCCCAAGATCGTGTGACGAAGAAGGCTTTCTTAAAATGGCAATAACCTCGGCACCGTAAGTTCGTTTTCAGACGGCGACCTGTCAAAACGACCGAAAAAACAAGAGGAACGTCGCTGTAACCATCTTTAGGCTGGTTAAGGAATTTTGAAGGCCCAAAAAGCAATTTTACTATGCTTTTTTCATTAGTTTTGTATATTATCCACCTTTGTAGGTTTCCCAAGGAAAATCAATATCATTTTTCTGTTGATCAAACAATGTTAAATGTTTTTGGAGCTCACTCGTATTTTAATATCAATTGATGGTATGCCATCATGATTTCCTTGTCTAGTAATACCACAACTACATCAACAACTAATTTGCTACATTCAAGTGTGGTTAAAACATAGCCAAACCCAACCAAAACATGCTAAAGACGACCATAACATGATCAATACAATAAAACCATAGTAGAAATCCTATTTCCAAGGATTTGGCATGGTTTGCCTGGTTTATTCACACTTTCTACGGTTTTCCCCGTTTAAGGTCCGATTTCGTCCGATCTCGTCCGATTTCGTCCGATCACGTCCGATTTCGTCTGTTTTGATATGTTTCGAACGGTTTAGCTCGTTTCAGCCGGATTTTGATGTGTATGACCATGTTTGAAAGTTGTACGGTTAGTATATGCCAATGAAATTGTATATTGATGGAGGCATAAGTATTGAAGAACGGACTGACTTGGTTCTCGAAGCCCAAGATCGTGTGACGAAGAAGGCTTTCTTAAAATGGCCATAACTTCAGCACCGTAAGTTCGTTTTCAGCCCGTGACCTGTCAAAACGACCGAAAAACAAGAGAACGTCGCTGTAACCAACTTTAGGCTGGTTAAGGAATTTTGAAGGCCTAAAAAGCCATTTTACTATGCTTTATTCATTAGTTTTGTATATTATCCACCTTTGTAGGTTTCCCATGGAAAATCAATATCATTTTTCTGTTGATCAAACAATGTTAAATGTTGTTGGAGCTCACTCGTATTTTTAATATCAATTGATGGTATGCCATCATGATTTCCTTGTCTAGTAATACCACAACTACATCAACAACTAATTTGCTATATTCAAGTCTGGTTAAAACATAACCAAACCCAACCAAAACATGCTAAAGACGACCACAACATGATCAAAAGAAAATCAAACCAAAGTAGAAATCCTATTTCCAAGGATTTGGCATGGTTAGCCTGGTTTATTCACACTTTCTCCGGTTTTCCCCAGTTAACGTCCGATTACGTCCGATTTCGTCCGATCACGTCCTATTTCGTCTGTTTTGATATGTTTCGAACGGTTTAGCTCGTTTCAGCCGGATTTTGATGTGTATGACCATGTTTGAAAGTTGTACAATTAGTATATGCCAATGAAATTGTATATTGATTGAGGCATAAGTATGGAAGAACGGACTGACTTGGTTCTCGAAGCCCAAGATCGTGTGACGAAGAAGGCTTTCTTAAAATGGCCATAACTTCAGCACCGTAAGTTCGTTTTCAGCCCGTGACCTGTCAAAACGACCGAAAAAACAAGAGGAACGTCGCTGTAACCAACTTTAGGCTGGTTAAGGAATTTTGAAGGCCCAAAAAGCCATTTTACTATGCTTTTTTCATTAGTTTTGTATATTATCCACCTTTGTAGGTTACCCAAGGAAAATCAATATCATTTTTCTATTGATCAAACAATGTTAAATGTTTTTGGAGCTCACTCGTATTTTTAATATCAATTGATGGTATGCCATCATGATTTCCTTGTCTAGTAATACCACAACTACATCAACAACTAATTTGTTACATTCAAGTGTGGTTAAAACATAGCCAAACCCAACCAAAACATGCTAAAGACGACCATAACATGATTAAAATCAAACCATAGTAGAAATCCTATTTCCAAGAATTTGGCATGGTTTGCCTGGTTTATTCACACTTTCTCCGGTTTTCCCCGGTTAACGTCCGATTTCGTCCGATCTCGTCCGATTTCGTCCGATCACGTCCGATTTCGTCCGTTTTGATATGTTTCGAACGGTTTAGCTCGTTTCAGCCGGATTTTGATGTGTATGACCATGTTTGAAAGTTGTACAGTTAGTATATGCCAATGAAATTGTATATTGATTGAGGCATAAGTATGGAAGAACGGACTGACTTGGTTCTCGAAGCCCAAGATCGTGTGACGAAGAAGGGTTTCTTAAAATGGCCATAACTTCAGTACCGTAAGTTCGTTTTCAGCCCGTGACCTGTCAAAACGACCGAAAAAACAAGAGGAACGTCGCTGTAACCATCTTTAGGCTGGTTAAGGAATTTTGAAGGCCTAAAAAGCCATTTTACTATGCTTTTTTCATTAGTTTTGTATATTATCCACCTTTGTAGGTTTCCCATGGAAAATCAATATCATTTTTCTGTTGATCAAACAATGTTAAATGTTGTTGGAGCTCACTCGTATTTTTAATATCAATTGATGGTATGCCATCATGATTTCCTTGTCTAGTAATACCACAACTACATCAACAACTAATTTGCTACATTCAAGTCTGGTTAAAACATAACCAAACCCAACCAAAACATGCTAAAGACGACCATAACATGATCAATACAATCAAACCAAAGTAGAAATCCTATTTCCAAGGATTTGGCATGGTTTGCCTGGTTTATTCACACTTTCTCCGGTTTTCCCCGGTTAACGTCTGATTTCGTCCGATTACGTCCTATTTCGTCCGATCACGTCCTATTTCGTCTGTTTTGATATGTTTCGAACGGTTTAGCTCGTTTCAGCCGGATTTTGATGTGTATGACCATGTTTGAAAGTTGTACAGTTAGTATATGCCAATGAAATTGTATATTGATTGAGGCATAAGTATGGAAGAACGGACTGACTTGGTTCTCGAAGCCCAAGATCGTGTGACGAAGAAGGCTTTCTTAAAATGGCCATAACTTCAGCACCGTAAGTTCGTTTTCAGCCCGTGACCTGTCAAAACGACCGAAAAAACAAGAGGAACGTCGCTGTAACCAACTTTAGGCTGGTTAAGGAATTTTGAAGGCCCAAAAAGCCATTTTACTATGCTTTTTTCATTAGTTTTGTATATTATCCACCTTTGTAGGTTACCCAAGGAAAATCAATATCATTTTTCTGTTGATCAAACAATGTTAAATGTTTTTGGAGCTCACTCGTATTTTTAATATCAATTGATGGTATGCCATCATGATTTCCTTGTCTAGTAATACCACAACTACATCAACAACTAATTTGTTACATTCAAGTGTGGTTAAAACATAGCCAAACCCAACCAAAACATGCTAAAGACGACCATAACATGATTAAAATCAAACCATAGTAGAAATCCTATTTCCAAGAATTTGGCATGGTTTGCCTGGTTTATTCACACTTTCTCCGGTTTTCCCCGGTTAACGTCCGATTTCGTCCGATCACGTCCGATTTCGTCCGTTTTGATATGTTTCGAACGGTTTAGCTCGTTTCAGCCGGATTTTGATGCGTATGACCATGTTTGAAAGTTGTACAGTTAGTATATGCCAATGAAATTGTATATTGATTGAGGCATAAGTATGGAAGAACGGACTGACTTGGTTCTCGAAGCCCAAGATCGTGTGACGAAGAAGGCTTTCTTAAAATGGCCATAACTTCAGTACCGTAAGTTCGTTTTCAGCCCGTGACCTGTCAAAACGACCGAAAAAACAAGAGGAACGTCGCTGTAACCATCTTTAGGCTGGTTAAGGAATTTTGAAGGCCTAAAAAGCCATTTTACTATGCTTTTTTCATTAGTTTTGTATATTATCCACCTTTGTAGGTTTCCCATGGAAAATCAATATCATTTTTCTGTTGATCAAACAATGTTAAATGTTGTTGGAGCTCACTCGTATTTTTAATATCAATTGATGGTATGCCATCATGATTTCCTTGTCTAGTAATACCACAACTACATCAACAACTAATTTGCTACATTCAAGTCTGGTTAAAACATAACCAAACCCAACCAAAACATGCTAAAGACGACCATAACATGATCAATACAATCAAACCAAAGTAGAAATCCTATTTCCAAGGATTTGGCATGGTTTGCCTGGTTTATTCACACTTTCTCCGGTTTTCCCCGGTTAACGTCTGATTTCGTCCGATTGCGTCCTATTTCGTCCGATCACGTCCGATTTCGTCCGTTTTGATATGTTTCGAACGGTTTAGCTCGTTTCAGCCGGATTTTGATGTGTATGACCATGTTTGAAAGTTGTACAGTTAGTATATGCCAATGAAATTGTATATTGATTGAGGCATATGTATGGAAGAACATACTGACTTGGTTCTCGAAGCCCAAGATCGTGTGACGAAGAAGGCTTTCTTAAAATGGCCATAACTTCAGCACCGTAAGTTCGTTTTCAGCCCGTGACCTGTCAAAACGACCGAAAAAAACAAGAAGAACGTCGCTGTAACCAACTTTAGGTTGGTTAAGGAATTTTGAAGGCCCAAAAAGCCATTTTACTATGCTTTTTTCATTAGTTTTGTATATTATCCACCTTTGTAGGTTTCCCAAGGAAAATCAATATCATTTTTCTGTTGATCAATCAATGTTAAATGTTGTTGGAGCTCACTCGTATTTTTAATATCAATTGATGGTATGCCATCATGATTTCCTTGTCTAGTAATACCACAACTACATCAACAACTAATTTGCTACATTCAAGTCTGGTTAAAACATAGCCAAACCCAACCAAAACATGCTAAAGACGACCACAACATGATCAATACCTTCAAACCATAGTAGAAATCCTATTTCCAAGGATTTGGCATGGTTTGCCTGGTTTATTCACACTTTCTCCGGTTTTCCCCGGTTAACGTCCGATTTCGTCCGATTACGCCCGATTTCGTCCGATCATGTCCGATTTCGTCCGTTTTGATATGTTTCGAACGGTTTAGCTCGTTTCAGCCGGATTTTGATTTGTATGACCATGTTTGAAAGTTGTACAATTAGTATATGCCAATGAAATTGTATATTGATTGAGGCATAAGTATGGAAGAACGGACTGACTTGGTTCTCGAAGCCCAAGATCGTGTGACGAAGAAGGCTTTTCTTAAAATGACCATAACCTCGGCACCGTAAGTTCGTTTTCAGACCGTGACCTGTCAAAACGACTGAAAAAACAAGAGGAACGTCGCTGTAACCATCTTTAGGCTGGTTAAGGAATTTTGAAGGCCTAAAAAGCCATTTTACTATGCTTTTTTCATTAGTTTTGTATATTATCCACCTTTGTAGGTTTCCCATGGAAAACCAATATCATTTTTCTGTTGATCAAACAATGTTAAATGTTGTTGGAGCTCGCTCGTATTTTTAATATCAATTGATGGTATGCCATCATGATTCCCTTGTCTAGTAATACCACAACTACATCAACAACTAATTTGCTACATTCAAGTCTGGTTAAAACATAACCAAACCCAACCAAAACATGCTAAAGACGACCACAACATGATCAATACAATCAAACCAAAGTAGAAATCCTATTTCCAAGGATTTGGCATGGTTAGCCTGGTTTATTCACACTTTCTCCGGTTTTCCCCGGTTAACGTCCGATTACGTCCGATTTTGTCCGATCACGTCCTATTTCGTCTGTTTTGATATGTTTCGAACGGTTTAGCTCGTTTCAGCCGGATTTTGATGTGTATGACCATGTTTGAAAGTTGTACAGTTAGTATATGCCAATGAAATTGTATATTGATTGAGGCATAAGTATGGAAGAACGGACTGACTTGGTTCTCGAAGCCCAAGATCGTGTGACGAAGAAGGCTTTCTTAAAATGGCCATAACTTCAGCACCGTAAGTTCGTTTTCAGCCCGTGACCTGTCAAAACGACCGAAAAAACAAGAGGAACGTCGCTGTAACCAACTTTAGGCTGGTTAAAGAATTTTGAAGGCCCAAAAAGCCATTTTACTATGCTTTTTTCATTAGTTTTGTATATTATCCACCTTTGTAGGTTTCCCAAGGAAAATCAATATCATTTTTCTGTTGATCAAACAATGTTAAATGTTTTTGGAGCTCACTCGTATTTTTAATATCAATTGATGGTATGCCATCATGATTTCCTTGTCTAGTAATACCACAACTACATCAACAACTAATTTGTTACATTCAAGTGTGGTTAAAACATAGCCAAACCCAACCAAAACATGCTAAAGACGACCATAACATGATTAAAATCAAACCATAGTAGAAATCCTATTTCCAAGTATTTGGCATGGTTTGCCTGGTTTATTCACACTTTCTCCGGTTTTCCCCGGTTAACGTCCGATTTCGTCCGATCTCGTCCGATTTCGTCCGATCACGTCCGATTTCGTCCGTTTTGATATGTTTCGAACGGTTTAGCTCGTTTCAGACGGATTTTGATGTGTATAACCATGTTTGAAAGTTGTACAGTTAGTATATGCCAATGAAATTGTATATTGATGGAGGCATAAGTATTGAAGAACGGACTGACTTGGTTCTCGAAGCCCAAGATCGTGTGACGAAGAAGGCTTTCTTAAAATTGCCATAACTTCAGTACCGTAAGTTCGTTTTCAGCCCGTGACCTGTCAAAACGACCGAAAAAACAAGAGGAACGTCGCTGTAACAATCTTTAGGCTGGTTAAGGAATTTTGAAGGCCTAAAAAGCCATTTTACTATGCTTTTTTCATTAGTTTTGTATATTATCCACCTTTGTAGGTTTCCCATGGAAAATCAATATCATTTTTCTGTTGATCAAACAATGTTAAATGTTGTTGGAGCTCACTCGTATTTTTAATATCAATTGATGGTATGCCATCATGATTTCCTTGTCTAGTAATACCACAACTACATCAACAACTAATTTGCTACATTCAAGTCTGGTTAAAACATAGCCAAACCCAACCAAAACATGCTAAAGACGACCACAACATGATCAATACAATCAAACCAAAGTAGAAATCCTATTTCCAAGGATTTGGCATGGTTTGCCTGGTTTATTCACACTTTCTCCGGTTTTCCCCGGTTAACGTCCGATTTCGTCCGATTACGTCCTATTTCGTCCGATCACGTCCGATTTCGTCCGTTTTGATATGTTTCGAACGGTTTAGCTCGTTTCAGCCGGATTTTGATGTGTATGACCATGTTTGAAAGTTGTACAGTTAGTATATGCCAATGAAATTGTATATTGATTGAGGCATAAGTATGGAAGAACGGACTGACTTGGTTCTCGAAGCCCAAGATCGGGTGACGAAGAAGGCTTTCTTAAAATGGCCATAACTTCAGCACCGTAAGTTCGTTTTCAGCCCGTGACCTGTCAAAACGACCGAAAAAACAAGAAGAACGTCGCTGTAACCAACTTTAGGTTGGTTAAGGAATTTTGAAGGCCCAAAAAGCCATTTTACTATGCTTTTTTCATTAGTTTTGTATATTATACACCTTTGTAGGTTTCCCAAGGAAAATCAATATCATTTTTCTGTTGATCAATCAATGTTAAATGTTGTTGGAGCTCACTCGTATTTTTAATATCAATTGATGGTATGCCATCATGATTTCCTTGTCTAGTAATACCACAACTACATCAACAACTAATTTGTTACATTCAAGTGTGGTTAAAACATAGCCAAACCCAACCAAAACATGCTAAAGACGACCATAACATGATTAAAATCAAACCATAGTAGAAATCCTATTTCCAAGAATTTGGCATGGTTTGCCTGGTTTATTCACACTTTCTCCGGTTTTCCCCGGTTAACGTCCGATTTCGTCCGATCTCGTCCGATTTCGTCCGATCACGTCCGATTTCTTCCGTTTTGATATGTTTCGAACGGTTTAGCTCGTTTCAGACGGATTTTGATGTGTATAACCATGTTTGAAAGTTGTACAGTTAGTATATGCCAATGAAATTGTATATTGATGGAGGCATAAGTATTGAAGAACGGACTGACTTGGTTCTCGAAGCCCAAGATCGTGTGACGAAGAAGGCTTTCTTAAAATGGCCATAACTTCAGTACCGTAAGTTCGTTTTCAGCCCGTGACCTGTTAAAACGACCGAAAAAACAAGAGGAACGTCGCTGTAACCATCTTTAGGATGGTTAAGGAATTTTGAAGGCCTAAAAAGCCATTTTACTATGCTTTTTTCATTAGTTTTGTATATTATCCACCTTTGTAGGTTTCCCATGGAAAATCAATATCATTTTTCTGTTGATCAAACAATGTTAAATGTTGTTGGAGCTCACTCGTATTTTTAATATCAATTGATGGTATGCCATCATGATTTCCTTGTCTAGTAATACCACAACTACATCAACAACTAATTTGCTACATTCAAGTCTGGTTAAAACATAGCCAAACCCAACCAAAACATGCTAAAGACGACCACAACATGATCAATACAATCAAACCAAAGTAGAAATCCTATTTCCAAGGATTGGCATGGTTTGCCTGGTTTATTCACACTTTCTCCGGTTTTCCTCGGTTAACGTCCGATTTCGTCCGATTACGTCCTATTTCGTCCGATCACGTCCGATTTCGTCCGTTTTGATATGTTTCGAACGGTTTAGCTCGTTTCAGCCGGATTTTGATGTGTATGACCATGTTTGAAAGTTGTACAGTTAGTATATGCCAATGAAATTGTATATTGATTGAGGCATAAGTATGGAAGAACGGACTGACTTGGTTCTCGAAGCCCAAGATCGTGTGACGAAGAAGGCTTTCTTAAAATAGCCATAACTTCAGCACCGTAAGTTCGTTTTCAGCCCGTGACCTGTCAAAACGACCGAAAAAACAAGAAGAACGTCGCTGTAACCAACTTTAGGTTGGTTAAGGAATTTTGAAGGCCCAAAAAGCCATTTTACTATGCTTTTTTCATTAGTTTTGTATATTATCCACCTTTGTAGGTTTCCCAAGGAAAATCAATATCATTTTTCTGTTGATCAATCAATGTTAAATGTTGTTGGAGCTCACTCGTATTTTTAATATCAATTGATGGTATGCCATCATGATTTCCTTGTCTAGTAATACCACAACTACATCAACAACTAATTTGCTACATTCAAGTCTGGTTAAAACATAGCCAAACCCAACCAAAACATGCTAAAGACGACCACAACATGATCAATACCTTCAAACCATAGTAGAAATCCTATTTCCAAGGATTTGGCATGGTTTGCCTGGTTTATTCACACTTTCTCCGGTTTTCCCCGGTTAACGTCCGATTTCGTCCGATTACGCCTGATTTCGTCCGATCACGTCCGATTTCGTCCGTTTTGATATGTTTCGAACGGTTTAGCTCGTTTCAGCCGGATTTTGATGTGTATGACCATGTTTGAAAGTTGTACAGTTAGTATATGCCAATGAAATTGTATATTGATTGAGGCATAAGTATGGAAGAACGGACTGACTTGGTTCTCGAAACCCAAGATAGTGTGACGAAGAAGGCTTTCTTAAAATGGCCATAACCTCGGCACCGTAAGTTCGTTTTCAGACCGTGACCTGTCAAAACGACCGAAAAAACAAGAGGAACGTCGCTGTAACCATCTTTAGGCTGGTTAAGGAATTTTGAAGGCCTAAAAAGCCATTTTACTATGCTTTTTTCATTAGTTTTGTATATTATCCACCTTTGTAGGTTTCCCATGGAAAATCAATATCATTTTTCTGTTGATCAAACAATGTTAAATGTTGTTGGAGCTCACTCGTATTTTTAATATCAATTGATGGTATGCCATCATGATTTCCTTGTCTAGTAATACCACAACTACATCAACAACTAATTTGCTACATTCAAGTCTGGTTAAAACATAACCAAACCCAACCAAAACATGCTAAAGACGACCATAACATGATCAATACAATCAAACCAAAGTAGAAATCCTATTTCCAAGGATTTGGCATGGTTAGCCTGGTTTATTCACACTTTCTCCGGTTTTCCACAGTTAACGTCCGATTACGTCCGATTTCGTCCGATCACGTCCTATTTCGTCTGTTTTGATATGTTTCGAACGGTTTAGCTCGTTTCAGCCGGATTTTGATGTGTATGACCATGTTTGAAAGTTGTACAGTTAGTATATGCCAATGAAATTGTATATTGATTGAGGCATAAGTATGGAAGAACGGACTGACTTGGTTCTCGAAGCCCAAGATCGTGTGACGAAGAAGGCTTTCTTAAAATGGCCATAACTTCAGCACCGTAAGTTCGTTTTCAGCCCGTGACCTGTCAAAACGACCGAAAAAACAAGAGGAACGTCGCTGTAACCAACTTTAGGCTGGTTAAAGAATTTTGAAGGCCCAAAAAGCCATTTTACTATGCTTTTTTCATTAGTTTTGTATATTATCCACCTTTGTAGGTTTCCCAAGGAAAATAAATATCATTTTTCTGTTGATCAAACAATGTTAAATGTTTTTGGAGCTCACTCGTATTTTTAATATCAATTGATGGTATGCCATCATGATTTCCTTGTCTAGTAATACCACAACTACATCAACAACTAATTTGTTACATTCAAGTGTGGTTAAAACATAGCCAAACCCAACCAAAACATGCTAAAGACGACCATAACATGATTAAAATCAAACCATAGTAGAAATCCTATTTCCAAGAATTTGGCATGGTTTGCCTGGTTTATTCACACTTTCTCCGGTTTTCCCCGGTTAACGTCCGATTTCGTCCGATCTGGTCCGATTTCGTCCGATCACGTCCGATTTCGTCCGTTTTGATATGTTTCGAACGGTTTAGCTCGTTTCAGACGGATTTTGATGTGTATAACCATGTTTGAAAGTTGTACAGTTAGTATATGCCAATGAAATTGTATATTGATGGAGGCATAAGTATTGAAGAACGGACTGACTTGGTTCTCGAAGCCCAAGATCGTGTGACGAAGAAGGCTTTCTTAAAATGGCCATAACTTCAGTACCGTAAGTTCGTTTTCAGACAGTGACCTGTCAAAACGACCGAAAAAACAAGAGGAACGTCGCTGTAACCATCTTTAGGCTGGTTAAGGAATTTTGAAGGCCTAAAAAGCCATTTTACTATGTTTTTTTCATTAGTTTTGTATATTATCCACCTTTGTTGGTTTCCCATGGAAAATCAATATCATTTTTCTGTTGATCAAACAATGTTAAATGTTGTTGGAGCTCACTCGTATTTTTAATATCAATTGATGGTATGCCATCATGATTTCCTTGTCTAGTAATACCACAACTACATCAACAACTAATTTGCTACATTCAAGTCTGGTTAAAACATAGCCAAACCCAACCAAAACATGCTAAAGACGACCACAACATGATCAATACCTTCAAACCATAGTAGGAATCCTATTTCCAAGGATTTGGCATGGTTTGCCTGGTTTATTCACACTTTCTCCGGTTTTCCCCGGTTAACGTCCGATTTCGTCCGATTTCGTCCGATCACGTCCGATTTCGTCCGTTTTGATATGTTTCGAACGGTTTAGCTCGTTTCAGCCGGATTTTGATGTGTATGACCATGTTTGAAAGTTGTACAGTTAGTATATGCCAATGAAATTGTATATTGATTGAGGCATAAGTATGGAAGAACGGACTGACTTGGTTCTCGAAGCCCAAGATCGTGTGACGAAGAAGGATTTCTTAAAATGGCCATAACCTCGGCACCGTAAGTTCGTTTTCAGACCGTGACCTGTCAAAACGACCGAAAAAACAAGAGGAACGTCGCTGTAACCATCTTTAGGCTGGTTAAGGAATTTTGAAGGCCTAAAAAGCCATTTTACTATGCTTTTTTCATTAGTTTTGTATATTATCCACCTTTGTAGGTTTCCCATGGAAAATCAATATCATTTTTCTGTTGATCAAACAATGTTAAATGTTGTTGGAGCTCACTCGTTTAATATCAATTGATGGTATGCCATCATGATTTCCTTGTCTAGTAATACCACAACTACATCAACAACTAATTTGCTACATTCAAGTCTGGTTAAAACATAACCAAACCCAACCAAAACATGCTAAAGACGACCACAACATGATCAATACAATCAAACCAAAGTAGAAATCCTATTTCCAAGGATTTGGCATGGTTAGCCTGGTTTATTCACACTTTCTCCAGTTTTCCCCGGTTAACGTCCGATTACGTCCGATTTCGTCCGATCACGTCCTATTTCGTCTGTTTTGATATGTTTCGAACGGTTTAGCTCGTTTCAGCCGGATTTTGATGTGTATGACCATGTTTGAAAGTTGTACAGTTAGTATATGCCAATGAAATTGTATATTGATTGAGGCATAAGTATGGAAGAACGGACTGACTTGGTTCTCGAAGCCCAAGATCGTGTGACGAAGAAGGCTTTCTTAAAATGGCCATAACTTCAGCACCGAAAGTTCGTTTTCAGCCCGTGACCTGTCAAAACGACCGAAAAAACAAGAGGAACGTCGCTATAACCAACTTTAGGCTGGTTAAAGAATTTTGAAGGCCCAAAAAGCCATTTTACTATGCTTTTTTCATTAGTTTTGTATATTATCCACCTTTGTAGGTTTCCCAAGGAAAATCAATATCATTTTTCTGTTGATCAAACAATGTTAAATGTTTTTGGAGCTCACTCGTATTTTTAATATCAATTGATGGTATGCCATCATGATTTCCTTGTCTAGTAATACCACAACTACATCAACAACTAATTTGTTACATTCAAGTGTGGTTAAAACATAGCCAAACCCAACCCAAACATGCTAAAGACGACCATAACATGATTAAAATCAAACCATAGTAGAAATCCTATTTCCAAGAATTTGGCATGGTTTGCCTGGTTTATTCACACTTTCTCCGGTTTTCCCCGGTTAACGTCCGATTTCGTCCGATCTCGTCCGATTTCGTCCGATCACGTCCGATTTCGTCCGTTTTGATATGTTTCGAACGGTTTAGCTCGTTTCAGACGGATTTTGATGTGTATAACCATGTTTGAAAGTTGTACAGTTAGTATATGCCAATGAAATTGTATATTGATGGAGGCATAAGTATTGAAGAACGGACTGACTTGGTTCTCGAAGCCCAAGATCGTGTGACGAAGAAGGCTTTCTTAAAATGGCCATAACTTCAATACCGTAAGTTCGTTTTCAGCCCGTGACCTGTCAAAACGACCGAAAAAACAAGAGGAACGTCGCTGTAACCATCTTTAGGCTGGTTAAGGAATTTTGAAAGCCTAAAAAGCCATTTTACTATGCCTTTTTCATTAGTTTTGTATATTATCCACCTTTGTAGGTTTCCCATGGAAAATCAATATCATTTTTCTATTGATCAAACAATGTTAAATGTTGTTGGAGCTCACTCGTATTTTTAATATCAATTGATGGTATGCCATCATGATTTCCTTGTCTAGTAATACCACAACTACATCAACAACTAATTTGCTACATTCAAGTCTGGTTAAAACATAGCCAAACCCAACCAAAACATGCTAAAGACGACCACAACATGATCAATACAATCAAACCAAAGTAGAAATCCTATTTCCAAGGATTTGGCATGGTTTGCCTGGTTTATTCACACTTTCTCCGGTTTTCCCCGGTTAACGTCCGATTTCGTCCGATTACGCCCGATTTCGTCCGATCACGTCCGATTTCGTCCGTTTTGATATGTTTCGAACGGTTTAGCTCGTTTCAGCCGGATTTTGATGTGTATGACCATGTTTGAAAGTTGTACAGTTAGTATATGCCAATGAAATTGTATATTGATTGAGGCATAAGTATGGAAGAACGGACTGACTTGGTTCTCGAAGCCCAAGATCGTGTGACGAAGAAGGCTTTCTTAAAATGGCCATAACCTCGGCACCGTAAGTTCGTTTTCAGACCGTGACCTGTTAAAACGACCGAAAAAACAAGAGGAACGTCGCTGTAACCATCTTTAGGCTAGTTAAGGAATTTTGAAGCCCTAAAAAGCCTTTTTACTATGCTTTTTTCATTAGTTTTGTATATTATCCACCTTTGTAGGTTTCCCATGGAAAATCAATATCATTTTTCTGTTGATCAAACAATGTTAAATGTTGTTGGATATCACTCGTATTTTTAATATCAATTGATGGTATGCCATAATGATTTCCTTGTCTAGTAATACCACAACTACATCAACAACTAATTTGCTACATTTCAAGTCTAGTTAAAACATAACCAAACCCAACCAAAACATGCTAAAGACGACCACAACATGATCAATACAATCAAACCAAAGTAGAAATCCTATTTCCAAGGATTTGGCATGGTTTGCCTGGTTTATTAACACTTTCCCCGATTAACGTCCGATTTCGTCCGATCACGTCCGATTTCGTCCGTTTTGATATGTTTCGAACGGTTTAGCTCGTTTCAGCCGGATTTTGATGTGTATGACCATGTTTGAAAGTTGTAAAGTTAGTATATGCCAATGAAATTGTATATTTATTGAGGCATTAGTATGGAAGAACGGGCTGACTTGGTTCTCGAAGCCCAAGATCGTGTGACGAAGAAGGCTTTCTTAAAATGGCCATAACTTCAGCACCGTAAGTTCGTTTTCAGCCTGTGACCTGTCAAAACGACCGAAAAAACAAGAGGAATGTCGCTGTAACCAACTTTAGGCTGGTTGAGGAATTTTGAAGGCCCAAAAAGCCATTTTACTATGCTTTTTTCATTAGTTTTGTATATTATCCACCTTTGTAGGTTTCCCAAGGAAAATGAATATTATTTTTCTGTTGATCAATCAATGTTAAATGTTGTTGGAGCTCACTCGTATTTTTAATATCAATTGATGGTATGCCATCATGATTTCCTTGTCTAGTAATACCACAACTACATCAACAACTAATTTGCTACATTCAAGTCTGGTTAAAACATAGCCAAACCCAACCAAAACATGCTACAGACGACCACAACATGATCAATACCTTCAAACCATAGTAGAAATCCTATTTCCAAGGATTTGGCATGGTTTGCCTGGTTTATTCACACTTTCTCCGGTTTTCCCCGGTTAACGTCCGATTTCGTCCGATTACGCCCGATTTCGTCCGATCACGTCCGATTTCGTCCGTTTTGATATGTTTCGAACGGTTTAGCTCGTTTCAGCCGGATTTTGATGTGTATGACCATGTTTGAAAGTTGTACAGTTAGTATATGCCAATGAAATTGTATATTGATTGAGGCATAAGTATGGAAGAACGGACTGACTTGGTTCTCGAAGCCCAAGATCGTGTGACGAAGAAGGCTTTCTTAAAATGGCCATAACCTCGGCACCGTAAGTTCGTTTTCAGACCGTGACCTGTTAAAACGACCGAAAAAACAAGAGGAACGTCGCTGTAACCATCTTTAGGCTAGTTAAGGAATTTTGAAGGCCTAAAAAGCCATTTTACTATGCTTTTTTCATTAGTTTTGTATATTATCCACCTTTGTAGGTTTCCCATGGAAAATCAATATCATTTTTCTGTTGATCAAACAATGTTAAATGTTGTTGGATCTCACTCGTATTTTTAATATCAATTGATGGTATGCCATAATGATTTCCTTGTCTAGTAATACCACAACTACATCAACAACTAATTTGCTACATTTCAAGTCTGGTTAAAACATAACCAAACCCAACCAAAACATGCTAAAGACGACTACAACATGATCAATACAATCAAACCAAAGTAGAAATCCTATTTCCAAGGATATGGCATGGTTTGCCTGGTTTATTAACACTTTCCCCGATTAACGTCCGATTTCGTCCGATCACGTCCGATTTCGTCCGTTTTGATATGTTTCGAACGGTTTAGCTCGTTTCAGCCGGATTTTGATGTGTATGACCATGTTTGAAAGTTGTAAAGTTAGTATATGCCAATGAAATTGTATATTTATTGATGCATTAGTATGGAAGAACGGACTGACTTGGTTCTCGAAGCCCAAGATCGTGTGACGAAGAAGGCTTTCTTAAAATGGCCATAACTTCAGCACCGTAAGTTCGTTTTCAGCCTGTGACCTGTCAAAACGACCGAAAAAACAAGAGGAACGTCGCTGTAACCAACTTTAGGCTGGTTGAGGAATTTTGAAGGCCCAAAAAGCCATTTTACTATGCTTTTTTCATTAGTTTTGTATATTATCCACCTTTGTAGGTTTCCCAAGGAAAATCAATATCATTTTTCCGTTGATCAATCAATGTTAAATGTTGTTGGAGCTCACTCGTATTTTTAATATCAATTGATGGTATGCCATCATGATTTCCTTGTCTAGTAATACCACAACTACATCAACAACTAATTTGCTACATTCAAGTCTGGTTAAAACATAGCCAAACCCAACCAAAACATGCTAAAGACGACCACAACATGATCAATACCTTCAAACCATAGTAGAAATCCTATTTCCAAGGATTTGGCATGGTTTGCCTGGTTTATTCACACTTTCTCCGGTTTTCCCCGGTTAACGTCCGATTTCGTCCGATTACGCCCGATTTCGTCCGATCACGTCCGATTTCGTCCGTTTTGATATGTTTCGAACGGTTTAGCTCGTTTCAGCCGGATTTTGATGTGTATGACCATGTTTGAAAGTTGTACAGTTAGTATATGCCAATGAAATTGTATATTGATTGAGGCATAAGTATGGAAGAACGGACTGACTTGGTTCTCGAAGCCCAAGATCGTGTGACGAAGAAGGCTTTCTTAAAATGGCCATAACCTCCGCACCGTAAGTTCGTTTTCAGACCGTGATCTGTTAAAACGACCGAAAAAACAAGAGGAACGTCGCTGTAACCATCTTTAGGCTAGTTAAGGAATTTTGAAGGCCTAAAAAGCCATTTTACTATGCTTTTTTCATTAGTTTTGTATATTATCCACCTTTGTAGGTTTCCCATGGAAAATCAATATCATTTTTCTGTTGATCAAACAATGTTAAATGTTGTTGGATCTCACTCGTATTTTTAATATCAATTGATGGTATGCCATAATGATTTCCTTGTCTAGTAATACCACAACTACATCAACAACTAATTTGCTACATTTCAAGTCTGGTTAAAACATAACCAAACCCAACCAAAACATGCTAAAGACGACCACAACATGATCAATACAATCAAACCAAAGTAGAAATCCTATTTCCAAGGATTTGGCATGGTTTGCCTGGTTTATTAACACTTTCCCCGATTAACGTCCGATTTCGTCCGATTTCGTCCGATTACGTCCGATTTCGTCCGTTTTGATATGTTTCGAACGGTTTAGCTCGTTTCAGCCGGATTTTGATGTGTATGACCATGTTTGAAAGTTGTAAAGTTAGTATATGCCAATGAAATTGTATATTTATTGAGGCATTAGTATGGAAGAACGGACTGACTTGGTTCTCGAAGCCCAAGATCGTGTGACGAAGAAGGCTTTCTTAAAATGGCCATAACTTCAGCACCGTAAGTTCGTTTTCAGCCTGTGACCTGTCAAAACGACCGAAAAAACAAGAGGAACGTCGCTGTAACCAACTTTAGGCTGGTTGAGGAATTTTGAAGGCCCAAAAAGCCATTTTACTATGCTTTTTTCATTAGTTTTGTATATTATCCACCTTTGTAGGTTTCCCAAGGAAAATCAATATTATTTTTCTGTTGATCAATCAATGTTAAATGTTGTTGGAGCTCACTCGTATTTTTAATATCAATTGATGGTATGCCATCATGATTTCCTTGTCTAGTAATACCACAACTACATCAACAACTAATTTGCTACATTCAAGTCTGGTTAAAACATAGCCAAACCCAACCAAAACATGCTAAATACGACCACAACATGATCAATACAATCAAACCATAGTAGAAATCCTATTTCCAAGGATTTGGCATGGTTTGCCTGGTTTATTCACACTTTCTCCGGTTTTCCCCGGTTAACGTCCGATTTCGTCCGATTATGTCCGATTTCGTCCGATCACGTCCTATTTCGTCTGTTTTGATATGTTTCGAACGGTTTAGCTCGTTTCAGCCGGATTTTGATGTGTATGACCATGTTTGAAAGTTGTACAGTTAGTATATGCCAATGAAATTGTATATTGATTTAGGCATAAGTATGGAAGAACGGACTGACTTGGTTCTCGAAGCCCAAGATCGTGTGACGAAGAAGGCTTTCTTAAAATGGCCATAACCTCGGCACCGTAAGTTCATTTTCAACCCGTGACCTGTAAAAACGACCGAAAAAACAAGAGGAACGTCGCTGTAACCATCTTTAGGCTGGTTAAGGAATTTTGAAGGCCCAAAAAGCCATTTTACTATACTTTTTTCATTAGTTTTGTATATTATCCACCTATGTAGGTTTCCCAAGGAAAATCAATATCATTTTTCTTTTGATAAACAATGTTAAATGTTTTTGGAGCTCACTCGTATTTTTAATATCAATTGATGGTATGCCACATGATTTCCTTGTCTAGTAATACCACAACTACATCAACAACTAATTTGTTACATTCAAGTGTGGTTAAAACATAGCCGAACCCAACCAAAACATGCTAAAGACGACCATAACATGATCAATAAAATCAAACCATAGTAGAAATCCTATTTCCAAGGATTTGGCATGGTTTGCCGGGTTTATTCACACTTTCTCCGGTTTTCCCCGGTTAACGTCCGATTTCGTCCGATCTCGTCCGATTTCATCCGATCACGTCCGATTTCGTCCGTTTTGATATGTTTCGAACGGTTTAGCTCGTTTCAGCCGGATATTGATGTGTATGACCATGCTTGAAAGTTGTACGGTTAGTATATGCCAATGAAATTGCATATTGATGGAGGCATAAGTATTGAAGAACGGACTGACTTGGTTCTCGAAGCCCAAGATCGTATGACGAAGAAGGCTTTCTTAAAATGGCCATAACTTCAGCACCGTAAGTTCGTTTTCAGCCCGTGACCTGTCAAAATGACCGAAAAACAAGAGGAACGTCGCTGTAACCATCTTTAGACTGGTTAAGGAATTTTGAAGGCCTAAAAAGACATTTTACTATGCTTTTTTCATTAGTTTTGTATATTATCCACCTTTGTAGGTTTCCCATGGAAAATCAATATCATTTTTCTGTTGATCAAACAATGTTAAATGTTGTTGGAGCTCACTCGTATTTTTAATATCAATTGATGGTATGCCATCATGATTTCCTTGTCTAGTAATACCACAACTACATCAACAACTAATTTGCTACATTCAAGTCTGGTTAAAACATAACCAAACCCAACCAAAACATGTTAAAGACGACCACAACATGATCAATACAATCAAACCAAAGTAGAAATCCTTTTTCCAAGGATTTGGCATGGTTTGCCTGGTTTATTCACACTTTCTCCGGTATTCCACGGTTAACGTCCGATTTCGTCCGATTACGTCCGATTTCGTCCGATCACGTCCGATTTCGTCCGTTTTGATATGTTTCGAACGGTTTAGGTCATTTCAGCCGGATTTTGATGTGTATGACCATGTTTGAAAGTTGTACAGTTAGTATATGCCAATGAAATTGTATATTGATTGAGGCATAAGTATGGAAGGACGGAATGACTTGGTTCTCGAAGCCCAAGATCGTGTGACGAAGAAGGCTTTCTTAAAATGGCCATAACTTCAGCACCGTAAGTTCGTTTTCAGCCCGTGACCTGTCAAAACGACCGAAAAACCAAGAAGAACGTCGCTGTAACCAACTTTAGGTTGGTTAAGGAATTTTGAAGGCCCAAAAAGCCATTTTACTATGCTTTTTCATTAGTTTTGTATATTATCCACCTTTGTGTTGATCCCAAACTTAGATCGATTAAGCTTTGTGTATACGAGATTAGATCAAGTAATACACGTAGAGAAACCTTTGCTTATGAATAAAGTAACTAAGTGTTATGCGGAATTAACACTTAATCTAAAACACAAAGATGTTAAACAAACTTTCACTTGTATTAGAATGATCGAACTTGATTACAATGAAAGAGGTTTAACTTGTGAAAACTTATGATAACTGATGATTAACATTAACCTAAAAGATCTTCTTTTATAGATTAAGAAGTCTTGTACAATAAGCTACGAATCAACTATTCTAGGTAAAGATAATAATAGAAAATACAATGTCGAGCTTATCTTTACCATACACAAATAAAGAAACAAATAAACAAAAAGATTCGTATGAAGATATATTCCATCAGTGCTAATCTTCAAGGCTGTCAGCGTTGACTTCTTCAAATGTCAACGCTTGGCTATCAGCGTCCAATGTCATCTTATCAGCGCTTGAATTCTTCTTATCAGCGTCTAGTGAACTGACCCATAATTTATTCCCAACAATCCTCCCCTAAACTTGATATCTATTCCAATGATCAAGTTTCTGAATAAAAACTTAAGGCTTAGGAGGAATCTTGCAAAAACTTCTTATGTTGGTGATAAACATATCTAATCAAGTCTTTGGCCACGTCACTAGTATAATCAATCTCCAAGGGTGTCTCCTTCATCTTCTCCAATACTTCTTTGGACAAGAAATAGTTAGCATCCACAAGTAGATACTCTGAAAACTTTGTAGAGCTCAAATGAAACACACCACAAGTAGAATAAAGCCTCAAATGAAGATTACTGAGGTCATCTTCAAGATCCTTCCATATGGCAGGATCTGCTTCTCTTGGACCACACAAAGTCAAAAATGTGTGCCATAGTCTTATTCCATTTGCTGAAGTAGGTGCTTCAGCTGTATACTTGGCCTCTATCAATCTCCATAGATGCACCAAGTCTTCTCTGTCTATGCTTGCAAAGATAGAAATAATTGAAGTGTGTACCTCCTTTCCAAACCTGCCAATCTTCCAAAATCCACACTCATCTTCATCAAAACTTATGATTGGATTTCTGTCATCTAGAGGTACTACATTAACCAAATCTGAAGCTTCCAATGGAGAAAGCTTGAGATGCTTCCTTATGACAGTTTCAGTTGGATAATACACATCCATATCTTTGGGAAATTGGAGAGGATCTCCTTTCTTTACTGGTCTTTGAGCAATCCTCATCTCCTTTTGAATCTGCATTTCCTCAGCAAGCTCTTGTTTCCTTTCTTCTGAAAGAAACTGTAAGACATTTTGTTCTTGCACATTCCTCCAAATAGGATGTGCCCTGTACTCTAGCTCCTCAAAAGATAAAGCCAGCAACTTCTTGTATGTCCATCTAGGTTGATGGCATCTAAGCAACTTGTAGTACAATTGCCTTCTATCTCTTTTAAGCCAAGTCTTGACCTCTTGTGCATTAAACCTCAAAATCACCTTTATATCATCTTGTACCCTGAGAAGAATTTCCAACCCCCAAATTTGATCTGATAAGCTCATCTCTGGGTTGTCCATTACTTTGTCTTCCCAAGCATGGTACATTCTGGTGATTTCTGGAAGGTCCCAATCAACCTGCTTCTTCAAATCACTCAATCTTTCTCTTGCCAACTCATCCCCATATTCAAGTCTTTCTGGATCTTCAATGATTTGAACACTTGAATCTGAGCTATCTCCTTCTTTTTCATCACCACTCTCTTCCTCACTCTCAGAAGTGGCAACAAATGGTGATCTACCACTCCTCTTCAAATCTCTTTCCAAAAGTTGTGCAGCCAACTGTTCATCAAATGCAATTTGTGCTGCATCTTTCTTTGGAACATCTTCTTCAACCAAAATTCCTTTACCTTTGTCTTTTGGATCAATAATAGGTAAGGTAGAAGAAGAAACCTGTGTGGACACATCTTTGATGATTGCTGATGATTGGAATACATCAACACCACCTGCAACTTTGTCAGCATTCAAGTTACCTTTATCAGCACCCCGATTACCTTTGTCAGCGCTGGATGTGTCAGCGTTCAAACCTGTATCAGCACCCATTGTTGCTGTGAAAGATCCTTCCAAGTTCAATGGAGTTACCTTGGATGTATCAACAATTGGGTGCTTCTTCAAGTTGGTGAGTGCTTCAGCAATATTTAAAGATTCACTAAATTGTGAACTCTTCTCACTGGCTGTATGAATCAGCTCATCCTCTTCATCCTCCCCTTTGGAAGATTCCTCCATTCTACTCCTGCTACTTGGATTCTCCAAAACAGTTACCCGCTCCCTCAATACTTGGAGTTCACGGCCCTGATTATTGACAATTTGTACAAGGCTGACATTTTGCTTTTGCAAGCTAATGATAGCATCCGTCAATTCATTCAATGTCATAGGTTCCAATCTGCCCTCAGCTAGAATGGGGATTTGACCTCCCAAAATAGAATCATAGGGCGTGGATGAGGTCTTAATGATGTTGGGACTGTCTTGACCAGCATCTAAGCTTGTGCCAATAGCCTCAGCCTCATCCATGGCACCAGCCACACTTGTGGAGGTGGTTCTCTCTGCAACAAGGCTAGGACCACTAGAGGAGAACACTCCAGTAGTCCTTTGGCGTTTATTCAACCTAGATTGTAATGGGGTGGAAGATGAGGTAGATTGTGTGGGTGTTGGTTGGTTAAAGGGTGTTTGGGATTGTTCAGGGATGTCAACAGCGTTGGGATTGGCTGTGTCAGCGCCAACATTTTGAGTGTCAGCGTTGACATTGGGTTGGTCAACGTCCATGTGGTCAGGTGAAGGTAATGGTTCAAGGATAGGCTCAAGTTGAGGTGCAGGGTCTGGTTGTGGTTGAGCAGCCTGAATTACTTCAAGCATGGCTTGGGTGAGAGGTATAGATCTGTTTGTGGAGCTCATCTTGTCAAAAATGGTTTTCTTTTGCTTAGGGATCTCATAAAAAGTGTCATGATCCCTAGTACAATATTCTTGTAAATCAAACACCATTTTCAAAAATCTTGGGTAAGCCAAAGTCATTTTACTTCCCTTATTTTTACACATCCCTTCAAAAATCATTTTTGAAAAATTATACTTAAGCCCACGTGACATACAAACCAAAGCACTTGCAATGGACCTGTTTATTTCATTAAAAGCAGTACATTTTGGACTTAAGCATTGAAGAAGGACATGTATCAAATATTTCCAGTCAGAGGGAAATTCCTGCTTATGATATTTATTTAAAGTTTTGCCAGCAGGAATAGGATAACCCAATTCCCTAAGACCTTGTTCTATTATTGCAATGGCAAGGGTAGTCACACCATCAGCGTCATCAAGACGCAAAGCTTGGTGAACCAAGGCTTCAGTGACCACCCATGTTCTTCCATGAACAGTAGATGTTAATGTAGTCACTCCATTAGCTGTTGTGGAACTTACAGTATTCCAAAACTGTCTAATGTGTGCGACAGGGACTAGTGGTTCATGAGAAAGTGCATACCTTATTGAGGATGCATTTAAAAATGCCACCATCTGTGAATACTGAGGGAACAAATCATTATCAGCGGCCAAGTAAGATACCATATTATGTTGGCTCTTGAACTCCAATGTCAGATTGTTTGAGTTGAACTTTGGTGCCATGTTTAAAGTTGTTTAGGTTATGTGATATGGGAAAAATCTAGGAGAAAAATGTTAGACAAGAAAATATGAATACCCAGAATAAAAAGATTAGCCAAATTTATAGGAGAGATGCATGATTTGGATTGGTAAAAAATGAGGCAGTTATATTCAAAGAGTAATGATGAAAATATTGAATCAAATATAACTTATCTCATGCATTAATTAAAAGTAACAACTCCCCAAAATTACGGCCAAAGATTAGTCAAAAATAATAACTGGGTAGGGCCCACTAGGTGTCAATGGTTAAAAATAGCCCATCAACGCCCAACGGCTATATTTTCTTGTCAGCGTTTGCCTAAAGCCTTGTCAGCGTCACGATTGGACGTAACAACGTTTGGAGAAAAACTTGTCAGCGTCTAAAAATAAAAATATTTAAAAAGAAAAAGACCTTAACAAAGTAATTTATCCTAAGGGAAATATCTTGCAAGTTGATAATAATTACTGGGCGGCAAGCACTGTCCACTTATGCACACTTGCTTAAGCAAGATAGACACAAATGTCCTCAAGTGTCCCTTGCTAACCAAAATACTTACCAACAAAGTTATTTCATAAAATTCTTTGTAACTCCCAGGTAAACCCATAACAAAACTATTCCCAAGTCTCCCATCAGACCACAACCAATGCTAGGCCAAAAATGTCTTGGCAGCATGCATAGTTTGTCAACTTTGCATGCTACAGTGCCTCATGGTTTAGTAAAACTAACCCATACTCACCTGTGGACACAATCTAGAATTGTGATGAGAGTATTGTAAGAATACCCAAGAGTCCTAAAGGTTCCTTAAACCTCCCCTTAAACTATGATACATGAGTTTCTCAAAATATATATGAACATTAAAAATTTATGTCAAGATAGGAATATAAATATTCCAACCATCATCCATAAACAAAAACATGTCCAAATAGCTCTTCAAAGATCCATAAGCAACTCTGTATCCAATGGCATAAAGCTATCACCACCTACACATTTAGATTGAAAACCACCAAACTAACATTGTTGCTGACAGCGCCCCGACAACACTTATCAGCGTTGAAGGAACTCTTGTCAGCGTTAGAAAATAATATCTCTAACAACGGCAAAATTACCTTTGTCAGTGTTAGAAAAATAAAGTGGAAAAATCTAAATCATCACAAAGACCAATAACAATGCAGTATCCTGTACATACTTTTACAAAAAGGTTCCAAAACACATATTACGTGAGATTAACCATTCCAATATTTGTTACCAAATATTGAAATCTTCCAGTATCAAAAGGTTTAGTTAATAAATCAGCCACATTATCCTCTGTGGCTACCCTATCTGGTTGTATTAAACCTTTCTCAAAGCAATCTCTTATAAAATGATGTCTAATTTCTATGTGTTTGGTTTTAGAATGATGTACAGGATTTTTAATAATGCATAAAGTACTGTTATTGTCTACAAAAATCTTGGTATGCATGAAATTATACCCATAATCCAACAGCTGGTTCTGAATCCATAAGACTTGTCCACAACAAGCAGCTGCTGCAACATATTCTGCTTCAGTTGTAGAGTTTGCCACCACTGTTTGTTTCTTGCATTGCCAAGATATCAATCTACTCCCAAGAAATTGGCATCCACCAGTTGTGGATTTCCTATCAAACTTGTCACCACCATAGTCACTGTCTGAATATGCAATAAGCTCCAATGGAGAATCTTTTGGGTACCATAAGCCAAGATCTGGATAACATCTTAGGTACCTAAAAATTCTTTTCACAGCAAAAAGGTTACATTCTTTGGGAGTCACTTGATGGCGTGCACAGGCACACACAGCAAACATGATGTCAGGTCTTGAGGCTGTAAGATACATCAATGAACCAATCATTGATCTATAGTGCCTAACATCCACATCCTTTCCAGCTCCAATTTTTCCCCAAGGGTTTTCCCTATCCACTGGAGTCATAACATCACCAATGATTTGAGATAGAGGGTGATTCTTCATTGTGGAAGTGAGAACTCCTCCTTCAAAAAGTCTGGTGTCCTCAACTTCACGCTCCATGTTGCCAATATCTTCTTCATCAGACTCTCTTTGATCAACAGGAATCTCTTCATGGACATTGGAAGGTCCACCTTGTTCAAAATTTGAAGAGAAAAGATGTGCAAAGGTGTCATCAACGTCTGAACCTTGTTTGTCAGTGCTTGGGCTAACAACGCTTGAACTGTTGTTGTCAACGTCTGATCCATCAGCGTCTGAATTGCTCTTGTCAGCGCCTGATTTGCCTTTGTCAGTGCCTGAAGAACCATGCATGTTTGTATTTGGTGGTATTTGGAAACCACCATTATCTTTTCTAGCAGCAGCAGTAGCAGCATAATACTCATCTGTCCATATAGGAAGTGTAATATATTCTTGTGTGGGAGATGACTCAACTGCTGATGGTCCATCCTTCTTAGCAACCTGTATACCTGAAACATTACCAATTCTCTTTTCCAAAACACTTGAAGTTACCTTCACAATGTCTGGATCAGTAACAGGCATATAATTTAAAGCTCTAGATAAAGGTTCCAAGTCAAACAACCAATTTGGACCACTTTCAGGATCACTAGGTTTACTCTCTAAAAACCTAACATGTACTTTTTCAAGTATACGTTTTTCCTTTTTAATGTAAACCCTATATCCTTTGCTCTGCACAGAATAACCCATGAAGTAGCCTTCATCACCTTTTGCATCAAATTTACCTAGGGCATCACTAGTTTCTAAAACAACTACATGACAACCAAAAGGCTTGAGAAAGCCAATATTTGGCTTCCTTCCCCAAAGTAACTCATAAGGTGTCTTATTATGTATTTTGTTGACCAATGCCCTATTTTGAACATAACAAGCTGTGTTAACAGCTTCAGCCCAAAAGGCTATAGGAAAGTGGGCATCAGCCAACATGGTTCTGGCTGCTTCAATTAGGGTTCTATTCTTCCTTTCAGCAACCCCATTTTGCTGTGGAGTTCTAGCTATGCTAAACTGCCTAGTAATCCCTTTCTTGGCACAAAAATCATCTAACAACTGATTTCTAAACTCACCCCCATTATCACTTCTAAGAATTTTGACCTCATTACCATTCTTCTTCTCAATCTGGGTAATGAAATTAATCAAACTTTGGGCAGTTTCACTTTTCTTGGCTAAAAAGAAAGTCCATGTAAACCTGGAAAAATCATTAGTGATGACAAAACAATATGATTTACCCTTCAAACTTTCTATATTAGTTGGACCAAAGAGGTCCATATGCAATAAGTGAAGTGGTTTAGAACTAGAGTGCACCTGTTTAGATTTGAATGAGACCTTGTGCTGCTTGCCCTTAAGACATGCAACACAAGAGTGGTCATTGTGGAAAGCCTTTTCAGGCAAACCATCAACTAAACCAAGCCTCACAAGTCTATTGATATTTTTAAAGTTTATGTGCCCTAATCTCCTGTGCCAAAGATTACTTTCATCTACTGAGGCTTTAGCATAAAAACATGACATCATTTTATTATTCATCTTAATTCCATTAAGATTCACATTATATATGTCTTTATGCCTTGGTGTTCTAAATTCTATGTATTTCTCCTCAGGGAGCTTGTAATCTTTGCTTAACACCAAGCACTCAGTATCTGTGAAAAGAACCTTATTTTTGTTATCACACACTTGTGATACACTAAACAAATTATAATCTAGTTCTTTTACCAGGAAGACATTCTCAAAACGTAGATTATTGGTAATAAGGGTTCCTTTTCCTGTGATGGTGCCATAGCCCCCTCCAAAGTATACCTTATCACCATCTTGAATAGGAGTGAAGTTTGTCAGATAGTCTTCCTTTCCTGTCATGTGCCTTGAGCATCCACTATCCCAATATCCATAATCATTGATCTTCTTCTGAATGCCCTGAACATAAAGAAAACACATTAGTTTTCTTTGGGAACCCAAGCCTTGGAAGACTTGGATTCATCTGGTTGTTCAACAAGAACAGACTTGGTTCTCATAACAACTCCATTTTCATCCCTTTTTGGATGAAATGCCCAGTTAACCCCAATTGGTCTTGACATGACCTTTGAAATATAATGAAACCTGTTGCATGTCATAGAAAGACCAGTAGAATTAGGGTTTTGGTCTTGTTTTGGTCTCCATGTTAAGCTAGTAGAAGCTTTAGACCCATTTCCCTATGGTTGCAAATACCTAGGTTTGGCAGTGTGTCTGTCAGCGCTGAAATTGTTCTTGTCAGCGCCCCGATTACCTTTATCAGCGTTAAACCTAGGGTTTGCTACAGGAACCCATTGCCTATTGGAACAAGTGTTTGACTTTTGGAAAGGTCTTAGGCCATGTGTGTTAGACCCTCTAAAAAAGAATGGGGCTGGTCTAACAACTTGTGAACTTTTGTTCACCAAGGTATTAGGTCTGACAGTGTTTGACCCATGTTGACCTTTGTCAGCGCTGAAATGGTTCCTATCAGCGTTGACATTGGAAGCGTTGACACATTTGTATGCCAAATGTGAAAAGCTACCACATGAGTAACAAGATTTTCTAGACATAGTCTTAGGTCTAGAAGCAAAGAAGCCTGTTCCATGGTTACTAACTTGGCTTTTTGGTGACCTAGTATTCCTATACATCTCTGCATACTTAACACTAGGTTTTCTAACAGTTTGTGGGCCAAGGTCAACAGCTTTGCCAGTGGTTGGGTGTGTGATTTTAATAGGTGTAGGATCATGGCTCGTGATTGGTGTGGGCTCATTTGGACTTTCACACAACAACCCTCCCTTAACAAACAAAGTGTGGTTAGCTTTCTTCCACTCATCTAGGTCAGTCAGTTTTTGTTTGTATTCTTCAACTGGGGAAGTCACTCTAGGTGGAGGAATGAATTCCTTCTCTTGGAGTTCTGGCAAGCCAATCCAAGATAAGTCCTTTGATTGGACACCATAGAAATCCCCAGCTGGTGGTGGAACACCAGTATAATCTTTCATCCCAATCCCACTCATGTCCTTAGAGTCTCTTTGTTTACTAACACACTCTCCTAGGGATTGTGTGGCCTTATCAAATCTCTGGATTTTAAGACTCACATTATCTTTATTTTTGTTAGCCTCATCTAACTGAGCTATCAAATCAAGATTAACCCTATTTGTGATATCTTGAATATCTTTACTTTGATGTAACTCATGTTTTAAGATATTTATTTTATCCTTTAAATCAAACTCCATTTTCTTATACTCAGCTACTGTCTTTTCTGTTTGGGTGAGAGCAATTTGATAATTAGATACTTTGCATCTTTCAGCACTTGCCTCATCTAATAATTTTACTATCTCTTGATTTAGTTTTTCAGTATTTAAACGACAACCCTTAGAACAGAAAGCATCATCATATACCTCATTATCTGATGAAGAGGAGGAGTGTGCCATGAGAGCATATTCAACATGCTCTTCTTTAACTTCAGCAACCAAGGCTCTGTCCTCTTCCTCATCTTTAGCCAAAAAGTTCCAGCTCCAGTCCCATCCTCCAACACCATCAATTTATTGAACAGCAACCATGGCCTTGGGATCTTGGCTCTTAACCATTTGGCTTGAAGGCTTACCAGCATCAGATCTTCTTGGAGATCTACATTCCCTCATAAAGTGCCCCATCCGATGACAATTGTAGCACTCAACTTTGGATTTGTCAAATCCAGCGACATCCTTAGCATCAAAGGTCATCTTCTTCTTGAACCTTTTATTAAACCTGTTTGCTCTTAAACTTACAAGAGCCATAGTCCACTTGATGTCCATCTCTTCCAATTGCTCATCACTTATCTGCTCAAGATCTTCATATGTAATCCTTGAATCACTGGGCAAAGAAGCAATGAATGCACACACAATATCTAGATCTAAACCAGCAGGTTTAATTCTATCAGCGCCAAAGTTGTGAGTGTCAACGCTTGAGTATGAAGCGTTGACAGGATATGATCCAGCGCTGACAGACTGTGATCCAGCGTTGACACATTGAGATCCAGTGACTGGATGTCCATAGGAGTTCATGGAATCAAATTGGCCTTCACTTTGTGAGAAGAAGGCCATGTTGCTACTGGAAGATTTATTATCACTCTCCAAAAGCCATTCATTCTCCAACAGTCTTAGTTTATTGAAGATGTCATCAAACCTGGAGGTCTTGTGGGTGTTGTTGGGAATAAAATATGGGTCAGATCACCAAACGCTGATAAGAAGAAAGTCAACGCTGATAGATTGACTTTGGACGCTGATAGAAGTCAACGCTGATAGCCTTGAAGATTAACACTGATGGAATATCTTCATACGTATCTTTTGTTTATTTGTTTGTGGTAAAGATAAACACAACATTGTATTTTCTATTATTATCTTTACCTAGAATAGTTGATTCATAGCTTATTGTACAAGACTTCTTGTTCTATAAAAGAAGGTCTTTTAGGTTAAAGTCATATATCAGTTTTCATAGTATTCGCAAGTTAAACCTTTCATTGTAATCAACACGATTATCCTAATACAAGTGAAAGTTTGTTTAACATCATTGTGTTTTAGATCAAGTGTTAATTCCGCATAACACTTTGTTACTTTATTCATAAGCAAAGGTTTCTCTACGTGTAGTACTTGATCTAATCTCGTATACACAAAGCTAATCGATCTAAGTTTGGGATCAACAAGTGGTATCAGAGCTTGTTGAGAAACTTTTGATCTTTAAGTAACCCAGAACCCTAAAACACCAAACCCTAAAATTCTCAAAACCCTAAAAACATCATGTCTGGCACAAATCAACCTCCTGCTTTGCTTCAAAACAACTTCTCAAACCCTAGTATCAAAATTCCCATGTTTGATGCCAGGAACTTTGAACTTTGGAAGTCCAATTTTGAGCAATACATAGCTATTCATGACTACACTCTTTGGGAAATTATCGAATATGGGAACACATTCGATAAAGCAGCAAAGATTACTGCTGCTATTGCCGCAAGAACAGCTGTTCCTAATTGTCCTGAAGCTGATAAAGTAGAAAAGCCTGATGATGGGAGAGCTGTTGCTGTTGAAGACATAGCCAAGAAGAGGGTGGACATGAAAATCCTGAACATCTTGAAACATGCCCTAGGTCATGAGAATCAGCACAAGTACAAACGTTTTGAGTCTGCAAAAGAGCTTTGGGAAGCTCTTGAAGTAGCACATGGTGGCAATGCTGACACAAAAGAAGAAAAGAAGAAGCAACTATTGCATGAGTATGCTGTCTTCAAAGCTCAACCTAATGAGAATCTCAGCAGTGTGAGAAGTAGACTTCTTGACATCACAAGTCAACTTTCCTTCATGGGAAAACAGATTGATGACCCTGAATTGAATGCTACTTTTCTCAAAAGCCTTGGTGATGTATGGAAGATTGAGACAAGATCTATTCTTGTCAATAACACCCACAAGACTTCCAGGTTTGATGACATCTTCAACAAGTTAAGGCTGTTGGAGAATGAATGGCAATTGGAGAGTGATAACAAATCTTCCAGCAGCAACATGGCCTTCTTTTCACAAAGTGAAGGCCAATTTGATTCCATGAACTTCTATGGACATTCAGCAACTGGATCTCAAGGTGTCAGCGCTGGATGTCAATCTGTCAGCGCTGGATCATATCCTGTCAACGCTTTGTACTCAAGCGCTGACACACACAATCATGGCGCTGATAGAATTAAACCTGCTGGTTTTGATCTTGATACTGTGTGTGCATTCATTGCTTCTTTGCCTAGTGATTCAAGGATTACTTATGAAGATCTTGAGCAGATAAGTGATGAACAATTGGAAGAGATGGACATCAAGTGGACTATGGCTCTTGTAAGTTTAAGAGCAAACAGGTTCAATAAAAGGTTCAAGAAGAAGATGACCTTTAATGCTAAGGATGTTGCTGGCTTTAGGGGTGTTCAAAAAAACCAAGAAACCGATGAACCGAGCCGAACCGCTCAATCCGAAACCGAAAAAACCCGAAACCAAAAAAACCGAAACCGAAAAAAACCGAAACCGAAAAAACCCGCTTATAACGGTTCGGTTACGGTTTTCATTTTTAGATATCCGTGGTTAACCGAACCGAACCGCACATATTATACATGAAATTTTTTAACTAAATATTCAAATTATAGTACATGTATTAATTATATTAGTACCATACTTTTATTATACATGAAATTTTTTAACTAAATATTCAAATTATAGTACATGTATTAAACATGCATGTGTAAATTTAATTAATGTGATCGTAGTTTATAAATATCGAATAAATATATTTTAGTTAATATGTTATTTATGAATATTCTAATGCACTTTTTGTAACGAAATAATTTTTATATGATTTTTATCTATTTAATATCGTTGAATTATACGAAATCGACATTCTATGGTCTAAACCATGTTATTATTTATAAACTAAAACTTTATGAAACTTATATAATGGTTAACCGTGACCCGAACCGTGGGTAACCGCTCATTTCGGGTAACCGTATGTCCGGTTAACCGCCTTGTACGGTTCGGTTACGGATAGTAAATTTAACTAACCGAACCGCGATGGATAGTCAAAATCGTCTAACTAACCGAACCGAACCGATCCGCGAACACCCCTAGCTGGCTTTGACAAGTCCAAGGTGGAGTGCTACAACTGTCATAGGATGGGGCACTTTATGAGGGAATGTAGATCTCCAAGGAGATCTGATGCTGGGAAGCCTTCTAGCCAAATGATTAAGAACCCAGATCCCAAGGCCATGGTTGCTGTTCAACAAATTGATGGTGTTGGAGAATGGGATTGGAGCTGGATGGCTAAGAATGAGGAAGAGGACAGAGCTTTGGTTGCTGAAGTTAAAGAAGAGCATGTTGAATATGCTCTCATGGCACACTCCTCCTCTTCATCAGACAATGAGGTATATGATGATGCTTTCTGTTCTAAGGGTTGTCGTTTAAATACTGAAAAATCAAAACAAGAGATAGTTAAATTATTAGATGAAGCAAGTACTCTAAGGTGCAAAGTATCTAACTATCAAATTGCTCTTACCCAAACAGAAAAGACAGTAACTGAGTATAAGAAAATGGAGTTTGATTTAAAGGATCAAATAAATATCTTAAAACATGAGTTACATCAGAGTAAGGATGTTCAAGATATAGTAAATAGGGTTAATCTTGATTTGATAGCTCAGTTAGAGGAGGCTAACAAAAATAAAGATAATGTGAGTCTTAAAATCCAGAGATTTGATAAGGCCACACAATCCCTAGGAGAGTGTGTTAGTAAACAAAGAGACTCTAAGGATATGAGTGGGATTGGGATGAATGACTATACTGTTGTTCCACCACCAGCTGGGGATTTCTATGGTGTCCAATCAAAGGACTTATCTTGGACTGGCTTGCCAGAATGCCAAGAGGAGGAGTTTATTCCTCCACCTAGAGTGACTTCCCCAGTTGAGGAATATCAGCAAAAGCTGACTGACCTAGAAGAATGGAAGAAAGCAAACCACACCTTGTTTGTTAAGGGAGGGTTATTGTGTGAAAGTCCAAATGAGCCCACACCAATCACGAGCCTTGATCCTAAACCTATTAAGATCACACACCCTACCACTGGCAAAGCTGTTGACCTTGGCCCACAATCTGTTAGAAAACCTAGTGTTAAATATGCAGAGATGTATAGAAATTCTAGGTCACCAAAAAGCCAAGTTAGTAATCATGGAACAGGCTTCTTTGCTTCTAGACCTAAGACTATGTCTAGAAAAGCTTGTTACACATGTGGGAGCTTTTCACATTTGGCCTATAAATGTGTCAACGCTTCCAATGTCAACGCTGACAGGAACCATTTCAGCGCTGACAAAAGTCAACATAGGTCAAACACTGTCAGACCCAATACTTTTGTGAACAAAAGTTCACAAGTTGTTAGACCAGCCCCATTCTTTTCTAGAGGGTCTAACACACAAGGCCTAAGACCTTTTCAAAAGTCAAATACTTGGTCAAATAGGCAATGGGTTCCTGTAGCAAACCCTAGGTTCAACGCTGATAAGAGCAATCGGGGCGCTGACAGGAGTAATTTCAGCGCTGACAGACACACTGCTAAACCTAGGTATTTGCAACCATAGGGAAATAGGTCTAAAGCTTCTACTAGCTTAACATGGAGACCAAAACAAGACCAGAACCCTAATAATACTGGTATTTCTATGACATGCAACAGGTTTCATTATATTTCTAAGGCATTGTCAACACCAATTGGGGTTAACTGGGAATTTCATTCAAACAGGGATGAAAATGGGGTTGTTATGAGAACCAAGTCTGTTCTTGTTGAACAACCAAATGAATCCAAGTCTTCTAAGGCTTGGGTTCCCAAAGAAAACTAATGTGTTTTCTTTATGTGCAGGGCATTCAGAAGAAGATCAATGACTATGGATACTGGGATAGTGGATGCTCAAGGCACATGACTGGAAAGGAAGACTATCTGACCAATTTCTCTCCTATTCAAGATGGTGATAAGGTATACTTTGGGGGTGGATACGGCATAATCACAGGAAAAGGAACCCTTGTCACCAACAATCTTAGGTTTGATAATGTCTTCTTGGTGAAAGACCTGGATTATAATTTGTTTAGTGTATCACAAGTGTGTGATAACAAAAATAAGGTTCTTTTCACAGATACTGAGTGCTTGGTGTTAAGCAAAGATTATAAGCTCCCTGAGGAGAAATACATAGATTTTAGAACACCAAGGCATAAAGACATATATAATGTGAATCTTAATGGAATTAAGGTAAATAATAAGATGTCATGTCTGTATGCTAAAGCCTCAGTAGATGAAAGTAATCTTTGGCACAGGAGACTAGGGCACATAAACTATAAGAATATTAATAGACTTGTGAGGCTTGGTTTAGTTGATAGTTTGCCTGAAAAGGCTTTCCACAATGACCACTCTTGTGTTGCATGCCTTAAGGGCAAGCAGCACAAGGTCTCATTCAGGTCTAAACAGGTGCACTCTAGTTCTAAACCCCTTCACTTATTGCATATGGACCTCTTTGGTCCTACTAATATAGAAAGTCTGAAGGGTAAATCATACTGTTTTGTCATTACTGATGATTACTCCAGGTTCACATGGACTTTCTTTTTAGCCAAGAAAAGTGAAACTGCCCTAAGTCTGATTAATTTTATTACCCAGATTGAAAAGAAAAATGGTAATGAGGTCAAAATTATTAGAAGTGACAATGGGGGTGAGTTTAGAAATCAGTTGTTAGATGATTTTTGTGCCAAGAAAGGGATTACTAGGCAGTTTAGCATAGCTAGAACCCCACAACAAAATGGGGTTGCTGAGAGAAAGAATAGGACCCTTATTGAAGCAGCCAGAACCATGTTGGCTGATGCCCACTTTCCTATAGCTTTTTGGGCTGAAGCTGTTAACACAGCTTGTTATGTTCAAAATAGAGCATTGGTCAACAAGATACATAATAAGACACCTTATGAATTACTTTGGGGAAGGAAGCCAAATATTGGTTTTCTGAAGCCTTTTGGATGTCATGTAGTTGTTCTAGAAACTAGTGAGGCCCTAGGTAAATTTGATTCAAAAGGTGATGAAGGCTACTTCATGGGTTATTCAGTGCAGAGTAAAGGATATAGGGTTTACATTAAAAAGGAAAAACGTATACTTGAAAAAGTACATGTTAGGTTTTTAGAAAGTAAACCTAGTGATCCTGAGAGTGGTCCAAATTGGTTGTTTGACTTAGAACCTTTGTCTAGAGCTTTAAATTATATGCCTGTTACTGATCCAGACATTGTGAAGGTAACTTCAAGTGTTTTGGAAAAGAGAATTGGTAATGTTTCAGGTATACAGGTTGCTAAGGAGGATGGACCATCAGCAGTTGAATCATCTCCCACACAAGAATATGTTACACTTCCTATATGGACAGATGAGTATTATGCTGCTGCTACTGCTGCTACTGCTGCAAGGAAAGATAATGGTGGTGTTCAAATACCACCAAATACAAACATGCATGATTCTTCAAGCGCTGACAAAGGGAAATCAAGCGCTGACACGACCAATTCAGACGCTGATGGCTCCAACGCTGACAACACCAGTTCAGGCGTTGTTAGCCCAAACGCTGACACACAAGGATCAGACTTTGGAGACACCTTTACACAGCTTTTCTCTTCTCATTTTGAACAGGGTGGACCTTCCAATATCCATGAAGAGATTCCTGTTGATGAAGAAGAAACTGAAGAAGATATTGGCAACATGGAGCGTGAAATTGAGGACACCAGATTTTTTGAAGGAGGAGTTCTCACTTCCACAGCTAAAGATCACCCCACATCTCAAATCATTGGTGATGTTATGGCTCCAGTTCAGACAAGAAGATCCCATCAAGGTCTTGGTGGATTTATTGCCAATATACACAAGAAGGTTGATACCCCTCTTGTACAAGCATGTTTGTTTGCCTGTTTTCTGTCACAGGAAGAACCCAAGAAGATTTTTGATGCTCTCAAAGAACCAAGTTGGGTGGAAGCAATGCAGGATGAGCTTCACCAATTTGCTATACAGGATGTTTGGGAGCTGGTTGATTGTCCTAGGTATGTGAGACCAATTGGGACAAGATGGGTTCTAAGGAACAAGAAAGATGAAAGAGGCATTGTGGTCAGAAACAAGGCACGTTTGGTAGCTCATGGTTATACACAAGAGGAAGGCATAGATTATGAAGAAGTCTTTGCTCCAGTTGCAAGAATTGAAGCTATCAGAATTTTCTTAGCTTATGCTTCTTGCATGAATTTTACTGTTTATCAAATGGATGTGAAGAGTGCTTTCCTCTATGGCACAATTGTTGAGGAGGTTTATGTAATGCAGCCTCCTGGTTTTGAAGATCCTGAGAATCCAGACAAGGTTTATAGAGTAAAGAAGGCAATGTATGGCCTTCATCAAGCCCCAAGAGCATGGTATGGTACATTGTCCACCTATTTGGTGGAAAATGGTTTTAAGAGGGGCACCATAGATCAGACACTGTTTACAAAGAAGAAAGGAAAACATGTGTTGCTTGTGCAGGTCTATGTTGATGACATCATTTTTGGCTCTACTGATCCAAAAATGAGTGAGGAATTTTCCAAGCTCATGACAGATAAATTCAAGATGAGTGCAATGGGTGAGATGAACTTCTTTCTAGGTTTACAAGTTCAGCAGAAAGAAGATGGTATCTTCATCTCCCAGGACAAGTATGTAGCTGAAATCTTGAAGAAATATGGTTTTTCTCCACATGAGAAGGAGGCTTCTACTCCTATGGACAGACAACACCCCTGGGGAAAACTTGGAGCTGGAAAGGATGTGGATGTTAGGCACTATAGATCAATGATTGGTTCATTGATGTATCTTACAGCCTCAAGACCTGACATCATGTTTGCTGTGTGTGCATGTGCACGCCATCAAGTGACTCCCAAAGAATGTCACCTTTTTGCTGTGAAGAGGATTTTTAGGTACCTAAGATGCTACCCAGATCTTGGATTGTGGTACCCAAAAGATTCTCCATTGGATCTTATTGCATATTCAGACAGTGATTATGGTGGTGACAAGTTTGATAGGAAATCCACAACTGGTGGATGCCAATTTCTTGGGAGCAGATTAATATCTTGGCAATGCAAGAAACAAACAGTGGTGGCAAACTCTACAACTGAAGCAGAATATGTTGCAGCAGCTGCTTGTTGTGGACAAGTATTATGGATTCAGAACCAGCTGTTGGATTATGGGTATAATTTTATGCATACCAAGATTTTTGTAGACAATAACAGTACTTTATGCATTATTAAAAATCCTGTACATCATTCTAAAACCAAACACATAGAAATTAGACATCATTTTATAAGAGATTGCTTTGAGAAAGGTTTAATACAACCAGATAGGGTAGATACTGAAGATAATGTAGCTGATTTATTAACTAAACCTTTTGATGCTGGAAGATTTCAATATTTGGTAACAAATATTGGAATGGTTAATCTCACTTAATATGTGTTTTGGAACATTTTTGTAACAGTATGTACAGGATAATGCATTGTTATTGGTCTTTGTGATGATTTAGATTTTCCACATTCTTTTTCTAACACTGACAAAGGTAAATGCAACGCTGTCAAGTGTTATTTTGCCATTGTTGGAGATATTATTGTCTAACGCTGACAAGAGTTCCTTCAACGCTGTTAAGTGTTGTCGGGACGCTGTTAGCAACAAGTGTTAGTTTTGTGGTTTTCATCTAAATGTGCAGGTAATGGTAGCTTTATGCCATTGGATACAGAGTTGCTTATGGATCTTTGAAGAGTTATTTGGACATGTTTTTGTTTATGGATGATGGTTGGAATATTTATATTCCTATCTTGACATAAATTGTTAATGTTCATATATATTGTTGAGAACTCATGTATCATAGTTTGAGGGGAGGTTTAAGGAACCTTTAGGACTCTTGGGTATTCTTAGAATACTCTCATCACAATTCTAGATTGTGTCCACAGGTGAGTATGGGTTAGTTTTACTAAACCATGAGGCACTGTAGCATGCATAGTATATCACCTTTGCATGCTGCCAAGACATTTTTGACTTAGAATTGGTTATGGTCTGATGGGAGACTTGGGAATACTTTGGATATGGGTTTACCTGGGAGTTACAAAGAATTTTATGGAATAACTTTGTTGGTAAGTATTTTGGTTAGCAAGGGACTCTAGAGGACATTTGTGTCTATCTTGCTTATGCAAGTGTGTATAAATGGACAGTGCTTGCCGCCCAGTAATTATTATCAACTTGTAAGATATTTCCCTTAGGATGAATTACTTTGTTAAGGTCTTTTTCTTTTTAAATATTTTTATTTTTACTTTTTAGACGCTGACAAGTTTTTCTCCAAACGCTGTTACGTCCAATCGAGACGCTGACAAGGCTTTAGGCAAACGCTGACAAGAAAATATAGCCGTTGGGCGCTGATGGGCTATTTTTGACCGTTGACACCTAGTGGGCCCTACCCAGTTGTTATTTTTTGACTAATCTTTGGCCGTAATTTTGGGGAGAAGTTACTTTTAATTAATGCATGAGATAAGTTATATTTGATTCAAGATTTTCATGATTGCTCTTTGAATATAACCGCCTCATTTTTTACCAATCAAAATCATGCATCTCTCCTATAAATTTGGCTAATCTTTTTGTTCTGGGTATTCATATTTTCTTGTCTAACACTTTTCCTCCTAGATTTTTCCCATATCATATAACCTAAACAGCTTTAAATCATGGCACCCAAATTCAACTCAAAGAATTTAACATTGGAGTTCAAGAGCCAACACAATATGATCGCTTACTTGACTGCTGATGATGCTTTATTTCCTCAGTATTCACAGATGGTGGCATTTTTAAATGCATCTTCATTGAGGTATGCACTTTCTCATACACCATTAGTCCCTGTCGCACACATTAGACAGTTTTGGAACAATGTTAGTTCCACAACAACTAATGGAGTGACCACATTAACATCTACTGTTCATGGAAGAACATGGGTGGTCACTGAAGCTTTGGTTCGCCAAGCTTTGCGTCTTGATGACGCTGATGGTGTGACTACTCTTGCCATAGCAACAATAGAACAGGGTCTTAGGGAATTGGGTTATCCTATTCCTGCTGATGTCACTTTAAATAAATATCATAAGCAGGAATTTCCCTCTGACTGGAAATATTTGATACATGTCCTTTTACAATGCTTAAGTCCAAAATTTACTTCTTTTAATGAGATAAACAGGTCAATTGCAAGTGCTTTGGTTTGTATAACACGTGGGCTTAAGTATAATTTTTCAAAAATGATTTTTGAAGGGATGTGTAAAAACAAGGGAAGTAAAATGACTTTGGCTTACCCTAGATTTTTGCAAATGGTCTTTGATTTACAAGAATATTGTTCTAGGGATCATGACACTTTTTATGAGGTCCCTAAACAACAGAAAACCATTTTTGCTAAAATGAGCTCCACAAACGACCCCATACCTCTTACCCAACCCATGCTTGAAGTAATTCAGGCTGCTCAACCACAACCAGACCCACAACCAGACCCTGAACCCCAACTTGAGCCTATTCATGAACCATCACCTTCCCCAGAAAACATGGACATTGATCAACCCAGCGCTGACACTCACAATGTGGGCGCTGACACAGCCAATCCCAACACTGATACACTCCCTGACCAATCCCAAACACCCCTTAATCAACTCACACCCACACAATCTACTTCATCTTCCACCCCATTACAATCTAGGTTGAATAAACGCCAAAGGGTTACTGGAGTGTTCTCCTCTAGTGATCCTAGCCTTGTAGCAGAGAGAACCACCTCCACAAGTGTGGCTGGTGAAATGGGTGAGGCTGGGGCTATTGACACAGGCTTAGATGCTGGTCAAGACAGTCCCAACATCATTAAGACCTCATCCATGCCCCATGATCCTATTTTGGGAGGTCAAATCCCCATTCTAGCTGAGGGCAGATTGGAACCTATGACCATAATTGAATTGACGGCGGCTGTCATTAGCTTGCAAAAGCAAAATGTCAGTCTTGTACAAACTGTCAACAAACAGGGACGAGAACTCCAAGCTTTGAGGGAGAGAGTAACTGTTTTGGAGAATCCAAGTAGTAGGAGTCTAATGGAGGAATCTTCCAAAGGGGAGGATAAAGAGGATGAGGAGGATGAGTTGATTCATACAGCTAGTGAGAAGAGTTCAGAAAAGAGTTCACAATTTAGTGACTCTTTGCAGATTGCTGAAGCTCTCACCAATTTGAAGAAGCACCCAGTTGTTGATACATCCAAGATGACACCAAAGAACTTGGAAGGATCTTTCAAAGAAACATTGGGCGCTGATACAGGTTTGGACGCTGACACATCCAACACTGATAAAGGTAATCGTGGCGCTGATAGGAGCAACTTGGACGCTGACAAAGTTGCAGGTAGTGTTGATGTATTCCAGCCATCAACAATTATCAAAGATGTGTCCACACAGGTTTCTTCTTCTACTTTACCAATTATTGATCCAAAAGACAAAGGTAAAGGTATTTTGATTGAAGAAGATGTTCCAAAGAAAGATGCAGCACAAATAGCATTTGATGAACAGTTGGCTGCACAACTTGTGGAAAGAGATTTGAGGAGGAGTAGAAGATCACCATTTGTTGTTTCTGAGAGTGAGGAAGAAAGTGGTGATGGAAAAGATGATGATAGCTCAGATTCAAGCATTCAAATTATTGAAGATCCAGAAAGGCTTGAATATGGGGATGAGCTAGCAAAGGAAAGGTTGAGTGAGTTGAAGAATCAGGTTGATTGGGACCTACCAGAAATCACCAGAATGTATCATGCTTGGGAAGACCAGGTGATGGACAACCCAGGTATGAGTTTATCAGATCAAATTTGGGGGTTGGAAGTTCTTCTTAGGGTACAGGAAGACATAAAGGTGATTATGAGATTTAATGCACAAGAGGTCAAGACCTGGCTCAAAAGAGATAGAAGGCAGTTGTACTATAAGTTGCTTAGATGTCATCAGCCTAATTGGACATCAAAGAAGTTGCTGGCCTTGTCTTTTGAGGAGTTAGAGTATAGGGCACATCCTATTTGGAGGAAGGTGCAAGAACAGAATGTCTACCAGTTTCTTTCAGAAGAAAGAAAACAAGAGCTTGCAGAGGAGATGCAAATTCAAAAGGAAATAAGGATTGCTCAAAGACCAGTGAAGAAAGGAGATCCATTTCAATTTCCTAAAGACATGGATGTGTATTTTCCAACTGAAGGTGTTATAAGGAAGCATCTCAAGCTTTCTCCCTTGGAAGCTTCAGATTTGGTAAATGTGGTACCTCTAGATGACAGAAATCCAATCATCAGTTTTGATGAAGATGAGTGTGGATTTTGGAAGGTTGGACGATTTGGAAAGGAGGTACATACTTTCACTTCAGTTATTTCTATATTTGCAAGCATAGACAGGGAAGACTTGGTGCATCTATGGAGGTTAATAGAGGCCAAGTATACAGCTGAAGCACCTACTTCAGCTAATGGAATAAGACTTTGGAACACATTTATGACTTTGTGTGGTCCAAAAGAAGCAGATCCTGCCATTTGGAAGGATCTTGAAGATGATCTCAGTAATCTTCATTGGAGGCTATATTCTACTTGTGGTGTATTTCATATGAGCTCTACAAAGTTTTCAGAATATCTGCTTGTGGATGCTAACTATTTCTTGTCCAAAGAAGTATTGGAGAAGATGCTAGAGACACCCTTGGAGATAGATTATACTAGTGATGTGGCCAAGGACTTGATCAGATATGTTTATCACCAACATAAGAAGTTATTGAAAGATTCCTCCTAAGTCTTAAGGTTTTATTCAGAAACTTGATCATTGGAATGGATATCAAGTTTAGGGGAGGATTGTTGGGAATAAAATATGGGTCAGATCACTAAACGCTGATAAGAAGAAAGTCAACGCTGATAGATTGACTTTGGACGCTGATAGAAGTCAACGCTGATAGCCTTGAAGATTAACACTGATGGAATATCTTCATACGTATCTTTTGTTTATTTGTTTGTGGTAAAGATAAACACAACATTGTATTTTCTATTATTATCTTTACCTAGAATAGTTGATTCATAGCTTATTGTACAAGACTTCTTGTTCTATAAAAGAAGGTCTTTTAGGTTAAAGTCATATATCAGTTTTCATAGTATTCGCAAGTTAAACCTTTCATTGTAATCAACACGATTATCCTAATACAAGTGAAAGTTTGTTTAACATCATTGTGTTTTAGATCAAGTGTTAATTCCGCATAACACTTTGTTACTTTATTCATAAGCAAAGGTTTCTCTACGTGTAGTACTTGATCTAATCTCGTATACACAAAGCTAATCGATCTAAGTTTGGGATCAACAGGTGTTATTGACAAGAATGGATCTTTTCTCAATCTTCCATACATCACCAAGGCTTTTGAGAAAAGTAGCATTCAAGTCAGGGTCATCAATCTGTGTTCCCATGAAGGAAAGTTGACTTGTGATGTCAAGCAGTCTACTTCTCACACTGCTGAGATTCTCATTGGGTTGAGCCTTAAAGACAGCATACTCATGCATGAGTTGCTTCTTCTTTTCTTCTTTTGTGTCAGCATTGCCACCATGTGCTACTTCAAGAGCTTCCCAAAGCTCTTTTGCAGACTCAAAGCGTTTGTACTTGTGCTGATTCTCATGACCTAAGGCGTGTTTCATGATGTTCAAGATTTTCATGTCCACCCTTTTCTTGGCTATATCTTCAGCACATACAGCTCTTCCATCTTCAGGCTTTTCCTTCTTATCAGCTTCAGGACAATTAGGAACAGCTATCCTTGTGGCAATAGCATTAGCAATCTTTTGAGCTTTGTTGAATGTGTTCCCATATTCAACAATCTCCCAAAGAGTGTAGTCATGGATGGCTATATATTGCTCAAAATTAGACTTCCAAAGCTCGAAGTTCCTGGCATCAAACATGGGAATTTTGATACTAGGGTTTGTGGTGTTGTTTTGTAGCAAAACTGGAGCAGGAGGTTGATCTGTGCCAGACATGATGTTTTTAGGGTTTAGGGTTTTTAGGGTTTTTTTGGTGTTTTAGGGTTCTTGCGTTACTTAAAGATCAAAAGTTTCTCAACAAGCTCTGATACCACTTGTTGATCCCAAACTTAGATCGATTAAGCTTTGTGTATACGAGATTAGATCAAGTAATACACGTAGAGAAACCTTTGCTTATGAATAAAGTAACTAAGTGTTATGCGGAATTAACACTTAATCTAAAACACAAAGATGTTAAACAAACTTTCACTTGTATTAGAATGATCGAACTTGATTACAATGAAAGAGGTTTAACTTGTGAAAACTTATGATAACTGATGATTAACATTAACCTAAAAGATCTTCTTTTATAGATTAAGAAGTCTTGTACAATAAGCTACGAATCAACTATTCTAGGTAAAGATAATAATAGAAAATACAATGTCGAGCTTATCTTTACCATACACAAATAAAGAAACAAAAAACAAAAAGATTCGTATGAAGATATATTCCATCAGTGCTAATCTTCAAGGCTGTCAGCGTTGACTTCTTCAAATGTCAACGCTTGGCTATCAGCGTCCAATGTCATCTTATCAGCGCTTGAATTCTTCTTATCAGCGTCTAGTGAACTGACCCATAATTTATTCCCAACACTTTGTAGGTTTCCTAAGGAAAATCAATATCATTTTTCTGTTGATCAATCAATGTTAAATGTTGTTGGAGCTCACTCGTATTTTTAATATCAATTGATGGTATGCCATCATGATTTCCTTGTCTAGTAATACCACAACTACATCAACAACTAATTTGCTACATTCAAGTCTGGTTAAAACATAGCCAAACCCAACCAAAACATGCTAAAGACGACCACAACATGATCAATACAATCAAACCATAGTAGAAATCCTATTTCCAAGGATTTGGCATGGTTTGCCTGGTTTATTCACACTTTCTCCGGTTTTCCCCAGTTAACGTCCGATTTCGTCCGATTACGTCCGATTTCGTCCGATCACTTCCGATTTCGTCCGTTTTGATATGTTTCGAACGGTTTAGCTCGTTTCAGCCGGATTTTGATGTGTATGACCATGTTTGAAAGTTGTACAGTTAGTATATGCCAATGAAATTGTATATTGATTGAGGCATAAGTATGGAAGAACGGACTGACTTGGTTCTCGAAGCCCAAGATCGTGTGACGAAGAAGGCTTTCTTAAAATGGCCATAACCTCGGCACCGTAAGTTCGTTTTCAGCCCGTGACCTGTTAAAACGACCGAAAAAACAAGAGGAACGTCGCTGTAACCATCTTTAGGCTGGTTAAGGAAATTTGAAGGCCTAAAAAGCCATTTTACTATGCTTTTTTCATTAGTTTTGTATATTATCCACCTTTGTAGGTTTCCCATGGAAAATCAATATCATTTTTCTGTTGATCAAACAATGTTAAATGTTGTTGGAGCTCACTCGTATTTTTAATATCAATTGATGGTATGCCATCATGATTTCCTTGTCTAGTAATACCACAACTACATCAACAACTAATTTGCTACATTCAAGTCTGGTTAAAACATAACCAAACCCAACCAAAACATGCTAAAGACGACCACAACATGGTCAATACAATCAAACCAAAGTAGAAATCCTATTTCCAAGGATTTGGCATGATTTGCCTGGTTTATTCACACTTTCCCCGGTTTTCCCCGGTTAACGTCCGATTTCGTCCGATTACGTCCGATTTCGTCCGATCACGTCCGATTTCGCCCGTTTTGATATGTTTCGAACGGTTTAGCTCGTTTCAGCCGGATTTTGATGTGTATGACCATGTTTGAAAGTTGTAAAGTTAGTATATGCCAATGAAATTGTATATTGATTGAGGCATAAGTATGGAAGAACGGACTGACTTGGTTCTCGAAGCCCAAGATCGTGTGACGAAGAAGGCTTTCTTAAAATGACCATAACTTCAGCACCGTAAGTTCGTTTTCAGCCTGTGACCTGTCAAAACGACCGAAAAAACAAGAGGAACGTCGCTGTAACCAACTTTAGGCTGGTTAAGGAATTTTGAAGGCCCAAAAAGCCATTTTACTATGCTTTTTTCATTAGTTTTGTATATTATCCACCTTTGTAGGTTTCCCAAGGAAAATCAATATCATTTTTCTGTTGATCAATCAATGTTAAATGTTGTTGGACCTCACTCGTATTTTTAATATCAATTGATGGTATGCCATCATGATTTCCTTGTCTAGTAATACCACAACTAAATCAACAACTAATTTGCTACATTCAAGTCTGGTTAAAACATAGCCAAACCCAACCAAAACATGCTAAAGACGACCACAACATGATCAATACAATCAAACCATAGTAGAAATCCTATTTCCAAGGATTTGGCATGGTTTTCCTGGTTTATTCACACTTTCTCCGGTTTTCCCCGGTTAACGTCCGATTTCGTCCGATTACGTCCGATTTCGTCCGATCACGTCCGATATCGTCCATTTTGATATGTTTCGAACGGTTTAGCTCGTTTCAGTCGGATTTTGATGTGTATGACCATGTTTGAAAGTTGTACAGTTAGTGTATGCCAATGAAATTGTATATTGATTGAGGCATAAGTATGGAAGAACGGACTGACTTGGTTCTCAAAGCCCAAGATCGTGTGACGAAGAAGGCTTTCTTAAAATGGCCATAACCTCGGCACCGTAAGTTCGTTTTAAGCCCGTGACCTGTCAAAACGACCGAAAAAACAAGAGGAACAACGCTGTAACCAACTTTAGGATGGTTAAGGAATTATGAAGGCCCAAAAAGCCATTTTACTATGCTTTTTTCATTAGTTTTGTATATTAGCCACCTTTGTAGGTTTCCCAAGGAAAATCAATGTCATTTTTCTGTTGATCAATCAATGTTAAATGTTGTTGGAGCTCACTCGTATTTTTAATATCAATTGATGGTATGCCATCATGATTTCCTTGTCTAGTAATACCACAACTACATCAACAACTAATTTGCTACATTCAAGTCTGGTTAAAACATAGCCAAACCCAACCAAAACATGCAAAATACGACCACAACATGATCAATACAATCAAACCATAGTAGAAATCCTATTTCCAAGGATTTGGCATGGTTTGCCTGGTTTATTCACACTTTCTCCGGTTTTCCCCGGTTAACGTCCGATTTCGTCCGATTACGTCCGATTTCGTCCGATCACGTCTGATTTCATCCGTTTTGATATGTTTCGAATGGTTTAGCTCGTTTCAGCCGGATTTTGATGTGTATGACCATGTTTGAAAGTTGTACAGTTAGTATATGCCAATGAAATTGTATATTGATTGAGGCATAAGTATGGAAGAACGGACTGACTTGGTTCTCGAAGCCCAAGATCGTGTGACGAAGAAGGCTTTCTTAAAATGGCCATAACCTCGGCACCGTAAGTTCGTTTTCAGCCCGTGACCTGTCAAAACGACCGAAAAAACAAGAGGAACATCGCTGTAACCAACTTTAGGCTGGTTAAGGAATTATGAAGGCCCAAAAAGCCATTTTACTATGCTTTTTTCATTAGTTTTGTATATTAGCCACCTTTGTAGGTTTCCCAAGGAAAATCAATGTCATTTTTCTGTTGATCAATCAATGTTAAATGTTGTTGGAGCTCACTCGTATTTTTAATATCAATTGATGGTATGCCATCATGATTTCCTTGTCTAGTAATACCACAACTACATCAACAACTAATTTGCTACATTCAAGTCTGGTTAAAACATAGCCAAACCCAACCAAAACATGCAAAATACGACCACAACATGATCAATACAATCAAACCATAGTAGAAATCCTATTTCCAAGGATTTGGCATGGTTTGCCTGGTTTATTCACACTTTCTCCGGCTTTCCCCGGTTAACGTCCGATTTCGTCCGATTACGTCCGATTTCGTCCGATCACGTCTGATTTCATCCGTTTTGATATGTTTCGAATGGTTTAGCTCGTTTCAGCCGGATTTTGATGTGTATGACCATGTTTGAAAGTTGTACAGTTAGTATATGCCAATGAAATTGTATATTGATTGAGGCATAAGTATGGAAGAACGGACTGACTTGGTTCTCGAAGCCCAAGATCGTGTGACGAAGAAGGCTTTCTTAAAATGGCCATAACCTCGGCACCGTAAGTTCGTTTTCAGCCCGTGACCTGTCAAAACGACCGAAAAAACAAGAGGAACGTCGCTGTAACCATCTTTAGGCTGGTTAAGGAATTTTGAAGGCCTAAAAAGTCATTTTACTATGCTTTTTCATTAGTTTTGTATATTATCCACCTTTGTAGGTTTCCCATGGAAAATCAATATCATTTTTCTGTTGATCAAACAATGTTAAATGTTGTTGGAGCTCACTCGTATTTTTAATATCAATTGATGGTATGCCATCATGATTTCCTTGTCTAGTAATACAACAACTACATCAACAACTAATTTGCTACATTCAAGTCTGGTTAAAACATAACCAAACCCAACCAAAACATGCTAAAGACGACCACAACATGATCAATACAATCAAACCAAAGTAGAAATCCTATTTCCAAGGATTTTGCATGGTTTGCCTGGTTTATACACACTTTCCCCGGTTTTACCCGGTTAACGTCCGATTTCGTCCGATTACGTCCGATTTTGTCCGATCACGTCCGATTTCGTCCGTTTTGATATGTTTCGAACGGTTTAGCTCGTTTCAGCCGGATTTTGATGTGTATGACCATGTTTGAAAGTTGTACAGTTAGTATATGCCAATGAAATTGTATATTGATTGAGGCATAAGTATGGAAGAACGGACCGACTTGGTTCTCGAAGCCCAAGATCGTGTGACGAAGAAGGCTTTCTTAAAATGGCCATAACTTCAGCACCGTAAGTTCGTTTTCAGCCCGTGACCTGTCAAAACGACCGAAAAAACAAGAGGAACGTCGCTGTAACCAACTTTAGGCTGGTTAAGGAATTTTGAAGGCCCAAAAATCCATTTTACTATGCTTTTTTCATTAGTTTTGTATATTATCCACCTTTGTAGGTTTCCCAAGGAAAATCAATATCATTTTTCTGTTGATCAATCAATGTTAAATGTTGTTGGAGCTCACTCGTATTTTTAATATCAATTGATGGTATGCCATCATGATTTCCTTGTCTAGTAATACCACAACTACATCAACAACTAATTTGCTACATTCAAGTCTGGTTAAAACATAGCCAAACCCAACCAAAACATGCTAAAGACGACCACAACATGATCAATACAATCAAACCAAAGTAGAAATCCTATTTCCAAGGATTTGGCATGGTTTGCCTGGTTTATACACACTTTCCCCGGTTTTACCCGGTTAACGTCCGATTTCGTCCGATTACGTCCGATTTTGTCCGATCACGTCCGATTTCGTCCGTTTTGATATGTTTCGAACGGTTTAGCTCGTTTCAGCCGGATTTTGATGTGTATGACCATGTTTGAAAGTTGTACAGTTAGTATATGCCAATGAAATTGTATATTGATTGAGGCATAAGTATGGAAGAACGGACCGACTTGGTTCTCGAAGCCCAAGATCGTGTGACGAAGAAGGCTTTCTTAAAATGGCCATAACTTCAGCACCGTAAGTTCGTTTTCAGCCCGTGACCTGTCAAAACGACAGAAAAAACAAGAGGAACGTCGCTGTAACCAACTTTAGGCTGGTTAAGGAATTTTGAAGGCCCAAAAATCCATTTTACTATGCTTTTTTCATTAGTTTTGTATATTATCCACCTTTGTAGGTTTCCCAAGGAAAATCAATATCATTTTTCTGTTGATCAATCAATGTTAAATGTTGTTGGAGCTCACTCGTATTTTTAATATCAATTGATGGTATGCCATCATGATTTCCTTGTCTAGTAATACCACAACTACATCAACAACTAATTTGCTACATTCAAGTCTGGTTAAAACATAGCCAAACCCAACCAAAACATGCTAAAGATAACCACAACATGATCAATACAATCAAACCATAGTAGAAATCCTATTTCCAAGGATTTGGCATGGTTTGCCTGGTTTATTCACACTTTCTCCGGTTTTCCCCGGTTAACGTCCGATTTCGTTACGTCCGATTTCATCCGATCACGTCCGTTATGATATGTTTCGAACGGTTTAGCTCGTTTCAGCCGGATTTTGATGTGTATGACCATGTTTGAAAGTTGTACAGTTAGTATATGCCAATGAAATTGTATATTGATTAAGGCATAAGTATGGAAGAACGGACTGACTTGGTTCTCGAAGCCCAAGATAGTGTGACGAAGAAGGCTTTCTTAAAATGGCCATAACTTCAGCACCGTAAGTTCATTTTCAGCTCGTGACCTGTCAAAACGACCGAAAAACAAGAGGAACGTCGCTGTAACCAACTTTAGGCTGGTTAAGGAATTTTGAAGGCCCAAAAAGCCATTTTACTATGCTTTTTTCATTAGTTTTGTATATTAGCCACCTTTGTAGGTTTCCCAAGGAAAATCAATGTCATTTTTCTGTTGATCAATCAATGTTAAATGTTGTTGGAGCTCACTCGTATTTTTAATATCAATTGATGGTATGCCATCATGATTTCCTTGTCTAGTAATACCACAACTACATCAACAACTAATTTGCTACATTCAAGTGTGGTTAAAACATAGACAAACCCAACCAAAACATGCTAAAGACGACCATAACATGATCAATACAATCAAACCATAGTAGAAATCCTATTTCCAAGGATTTGGCATGGTTTTCCTGGTTTATTCACACTTTCTCCGGTTTTCCCCGGTTAACGTCCGATTTCGTCCGATCTCGTCCGATTTCGTCCGATCACGTCCGATTTCGTCCGTTTTGATATGTTTCGAACGGTTTAGCTCGTTTCAGCCGGATTTTGATGTGTATGACCATGTTTGAAAGTTGTACGGTTAGTATATGCCAATGAAATTGTATATTGATGGAGGCATAAGTATTGACGAACGGACTGACTTGGTTCTCGAAGCCCAAGATCGTGTGACGAAGAAGGCTTTCTTAAAATGGCCATAACTTCAGCACCGTAAGTTCGTTTTCAGCCCGTGACCTGTCAAAACGACCGAAAAACAAGAGGAACGTCGCTGTAACCATCTTTAGGCTGGTTAAGGAATTTTGAAGGCCTAAAAATCCATTTTACTATGCTTTTTTCATTAGTTTTATATATTATCCACCTTTGTAGGTTTCCCATGGAAAATAAATATCATTTTTCTGTTGATCAAACAATGTTAAATGTTGTTGGAGCTCACTCGTATTTTTAATATCAATTGATGGTATGCCATCATGATTTCCTTGTCTAGTAATACCACAACTACATCAACAACTAATTTGCTACATTCAAGTCTGGTTAAAACATAGCCAAACCCAACCAAAACATGCTAAAGACGACCACAACATGATCAATACAATCAAACCAAAGTAGAAATCCTATTTCCAAGGATTTTGCATGGTTTGCCTGGTTTATACACACTTTCCCCGGTTTTACCCGGTTAACGTCCGATTTCGTCCGATTACGTCCGATTTTGTCCGATCACGTCCGATTTCGTCCGTTTTGATATGTTTCGAACGGTTTAGCTCGTTTCAGCCGGATTTTGATGTGTATGACCATGTTTGAAAGTTGTACAGTTAGTATATGCCAATGAAATTGTATATTGATTGAGGCATAAGTATGGAAGAACGGACCGACTTGGTTCTCGAAGCCCAAGATCGTGTGACGAAGAAGGCTTTCTTAAAATGGCCATAACTTCAGCACCGTAAGTTCGTTTTCAGCCCGTGACCTGTCAAAACGACCGAAAAAACAAGAGGAACGTCGCTGTAACCAACTTTAGGCTGGTTAAGGAATTTTGAAGGCCCAAAAATCCATTTTACTATGCTTTTTTCATTAGTTTTGTATATTATCCACCTTTGTAGGTTTCCCAAGGAAAATCAATATCATTTTTCTGTTGATCAATCAATGTTAAATGTTGTTGGAGCTCACTCGTATTTTTAATATCAATTGATGGTATGCCATCATGATTTCCTTGTCTAGTAATACCACAACTACATCAACAACTAATTTGCTACATTCAAGTCTGGTTAAAACATAGCCAAACCCAACCAAAACATGCTAAAGACGACCACAACATGATCAATACAATCAAACCAAAGTAGAAATCCTATTTCCAAGGATTTGGCATGGTTTGCCTGGTTTATACACACTTTCCCCGGTTTTACCCGGTTAACGTCCGATTTCGTCCGATTACGTCCGATTTTGTCCGATCACGTCCGATTTCGTCCGTTTTGATATGTTTCGAACGGTTTAGCTCGTTTCAGCCGGATTTTGATGTGTATGACCATGTTTGAAAGTTGTACAGTTAGTATATGCCAATGAAATTGTATATTGATTGAGGCATAAGTATGGAAGAACGGACCGACTTGGTTCTCGAAGCCCAAGATCGTGTGACGAAGAAGGCTTTCTTAAAATGGCCATAACTTCAGCACCGTAAGTTCGTTTTCAGCCCGTGACCTGTCAAAACGACAGAAAAAACAAGAGGAACGTCGCTGTAACCAACTTTAGGCTGGTTAAGGAATTTTGAAGGCCCAAAAATCCATTTTACTATGCTTTTTTCATTAGTTTTGTATATTATCCACCTTTGTAGGTTTCCCAAGGAAAATCAATATCATTTTTCTGTTGATCAATCAATGTTAAATGTTGTTGGAGCTCACTCGTATTTTTAATATCAATTGATGGTATGCCATCATGATTTCCTTGTCTAGTAATACCACAACTACATCAACAACTAATTTGCTACATTCAAGTCTGGTTAAAACATAGCCAAACCCAACCAAAACATGCTAAAGATAACCACAACATGATCAATACAATCAAACCATAGTAGAAATCCTATTTCCAAGGATTTGGCATGGTTTGCCTGGTTTATTCACACTTTCTCCGGTTTTCCCCGGTTAACGTCCGATTTCGTTACGTCCGATTTCATCCGATCACGTCCGTTATGATATGTTTCGAACGGTTTAGCTCGTTTCAGCCGGATTTTGATGTGTATGACCATGTTTGAAAGTTGTACAGTTAGTATATGCCAATGAAATTGTATATTGATTAAGGCATAAGTATGGAAGAACGGACTGACTTGGTTCTCGAAGCCCAAGATAGTGTGACGAAGAAGGCTTTCTTAAAATGGCCATAACTTCAGCACCGTAAGTTCATTTTCAGCTCGTGACCTGTCAAAACGACCGAAAAACAAGAGGAACGTCGCTGTAACCAACTTTAGGCTGGTTAAGGAATTTTGAAGGCCCAAAAAGCCATTTTACTATGCTTTTTTCATTAGTTTTGTATATTAGCCACCTTTGTAGGTTTCCCAAGGAAAATCAATGTCATTTTTCTGTTGATCAATCAATGTTAAATGTTGTTGGAGCTCACTCGTATTTTTAATATCAATTGATGGTATGCCATCATGATTTCCTTGTCTAGTAATACCACAACTACATCAACAACTAATTTGCTACATTCAAGTGTGGTTAAAACATAGACAAACCCAACCAAAACATGCTAAAGACGACCATAACATGATCAATACAATCAAACCATAGTAGAAATCCTATTTCCAAGGATTTGGCATGGTTTTCCTGGTTTATTCACACTTTCTCCGGTTTTCCCCGGTTAACGTCCGATTTCGTCCGATCTCGTCCGATTTCGTCCGATCACGTCCGATTTCGTCCGTTTTGATATGTTTCGAACGGTTTAGCTCGTTTCAGCCGGATTTTGATGTGTATGACCATGTTTGAAAGTTGTACGGTTAGTATATGCCAATGAAATTGTATATTGATGGAGGCATAAGTATTGACGAACGGACTGACTTGGTTCTCGAAGCCCAAGATAGTGTGACGAAGAAGGCTTTCTTAAAATGGCCATAACTTCAGCACCGTAAGTTCGTTTTCAGCCCGTGACCTGTCAAAACGACCGAAAAAACAAGAGGAACGTCGCTGTAACCAACTTTAGGCTGGTGAAGGAATTTTGAAGGCCCAAAAAGCCATTTTACTAAGCTTTTTTCATTAGTTTTGTATATTATCCACATTTGTAGGTTTCCCATGGAAAATCAATATCATTTTTCTGTTGATCAAACAATGTTAAATATTGTTGGAGCTCACTCGTATTTTTAATATCAATTGATGGTATGCCATCATGATTTCTTTGTCTAGTAATACCACAACTACATCAACAACTAATTTGCTACATTCAAGTCTGGTTAAAACATAGCCAAACCCAACCAAAATATGCTAAAGACGACCACAACATGATCAATACAATCAAACCATAGTAGAAATCCTATTGTCACACCCCACCATGGCGGAATATGGGGCGCGACGTATGGATATCATCACAATAATAGCGTGTCTACAGAGTTAACTAAATGAAATAGAAATGTCATAAAAAAAGGTGACACAATGTCATGACAATATCTCAAACAATGCAGGCGTCTAGGTAAGTAGGTAAAAGTCCTACCTCTTACCAAAGACATACAAATAAACAAACATCAAACATATATGTATAAAACAATTTACTAAATCAAAAGACAAAATAAAATCTAAGAGGAAAGGGATTCCTCCTAATGCAATTCTAGCAGCCTCTAGACTCTAGCCACTTCTAAAATCATCTTCTCAACTATCTCACCTGAAAATGACACTAAAATCTGTCAACACAAAGTTGGTGAGAACATAGGTTTAAGTTATCAAAATATCTTAAGAAACCTTGTCAACCGCTGTAAATAAGTTGAAGAGAACAAGTTAAAGCAATGGACCATAATGTAATAATCATGTTACATACAACTACAATCAAAGCACAATTATATCAATCAAGAACACACAATAAGAACAATGCACCACACTATTAACAATCAAGAAGTATCCCGTCACACACACAGGAACACACCACACTATCCGGATCTTTCCCACACCACCTGTGGAAGATGAACTATATCCCCGTCGAGATATCTTGCCTCCGAAGAGACGATGCACAAGTACTCAGGACGGATCGTGCCCCACGAACCAAGAACTCAGAACCAAGAACTCAGGACGGATCGTGCCCCACGCTCCACACACATCACAACTGGTCCCATAGACGCCCATACATCTACGTACCAATCCCAATCATAACACAATCAAGATTCACATATCAGAACACATATCAAAGCACATATGAGAATACATAAGCACGCAAGTCACACAATATCACATTTATGTCCACACATTTTAAAACATAGTACTATATCATGTTAAAGAACATTGCAAGTGTCATCTCCATCCCATACTGGAAAAACATTTAAAAACGTAGCAAAATGGGACTATAAACTCACCTGATAGCACAACAAGCTAGCACTCCTACAAACCTATAAAATCATACACAACACACTTAGCTCAGGTCCTAACACCCAAGTTAAGTAACAACCACGGAGATGAATCTAATCCCCTAATTCTCACTATCTAGTTCTCCCACTACAAGCTATTCTATACGTAAAAATTTAGTTTTTCCCGGTACAGTTTACTAGTCATTAAACGACCACATGAAGTGAACTTAACACCACACTTGGATTCTACCCTACTGGAGTTATGTTGTTATATTATATAAGAACTCCAAAAACCAATTTTACTTTCTACTTACATGTTTAACCCTTTCGTTTAGTCTCTACACCAAAAGTCGTTTTCATAAAGCTGATTTTCTGTACATGCTAAATGTTTGACACCAAAAGCCCGACCTAAACACCATAACTTTTATTGAAAACCTCCAGTCCTTTTATATACATTATAAAGAGTTCCCAAATCAAAAATCTTTGGCTATCTCATCCGTTTGGTTAGGTTCTGACTCAAATTCCCGAAATCTAAATTTACTCCTGAACAGCGCACTGTTTTTGTAAAAATTGTTTGACGAACTTCCCGAACTCCATTTTCGACCAACCTTACATTTTTGAAAAGTAGACTCTCTGAAATTAATTTTAAAAAAAAGAAACTCGACCAAAGGGGCTACCTACTGCCCGGAACAGTCGACACAAAACAACCCCAAAAATCAGACTGTTTTACGCTTTTATGCACTAACCTTCTAAACATTATTAATTACCCTTAAATTATTAAACAAGAACCCTAAAATCATTAATGGATATTAATTACTATATTTTATAGAAAATTAATAAAACCTTAATCATCTCAATGACAGTTAATTAACATTAAAATTATGATTAATTAATAATTATATTAAGGTTGAATTGATCACTTACCTTGAAACAAGAAAAATTAATGAACCCTAATCGTAATTTCGACTTCTCTTGATATCCATGGAAGATTTAGACTGATTTTAGGTTTATTTAGGGTTATTAGTCAGTTTTAGGGGTCTAGGGGTGTTTATATAGGTCTTGGTAACCTTCTGGACAAATTTAGGCCCAATTAGGACTTTTAAATGGTAATTATCCTATTTTTATTAATTCAATATTTAAAATTTCAGCTATGGGACCCACAAATTCGACTCCCCTCTGTGTTTTATCATATTTACACTCTCCCCCTCCTATTTTATGTTTACTTATACTCCTATACACTTTCGGGACCAAACCGGGCACCCTCTTGCTAATTTTTCGACTTTTTACGCGATTTTTGAACTAGCCTTCATTTCTAAAAGTTTCTAAATATAGAAAGTAACTATAAAACTTATCCTAACCATATTATATATACTTAATACATACAACATAAGATACATAAACGGAACCTCATAAAAACGCTACCCGAACTTTTTCTGCAGTTCATTTCTAAACTCATTTCATTTCATTTTCAACTTATACCATGATTTACACATTCATGTGAACTCATGAGCACGAACCAACCCCATCACATCATCATATAACGTACCATGTACTACGTAAACAATGTCTAACATCATGATAAAGTCTCAAATATGAACACATAACACATAAACGCACACCAAGCACATGATCAACATCAAACACTCAAAAGTGACAAATCCAAAATCTAGGATTGTCACATCACTCCCTCCTAATAGAAATCTCGTACCGAGATTTACTCCATAAGCTCAAAAAACTTCATTTCACAACCAACTCGCTATCTCTCTCATAAGAACGTAACCGGATCATCTGTATGACTACAACAACGCCCTCAATGAATATAAGGCCACGACAAATTTTAGGACCCCCAACTTCGGATAAACGATCAAGCCCATGGACAACTAACAGACGTTTACGTGAACGAATTTAAAAATATGAACCAAAACCATGAGACTCCAAAAGATACTCAACATAAAACATGTATCGACTCCTAACGAAACATGGAAACAGACCAATGACACAAGAAGCACCCAACGGCAACCGAAACGTATTACGACCGATGACATACTATTAAAACCTTTTGCAAAACCAAATTTTACCCCTAGAATGGATTTTGTACTGTAATGTATATTAGTTGTTTTAAAACCATGGCATCACATTAGTAATTTATGTAATCATTTGACGAAAAAAAAATCTATAGTCTCTTCACGAACGATCAATCGTCTAAAGCACACAACACAATATCACGCGTCACATTGACTCCGGAACCCACATTCTTCATTAATGTAACAATCTCTATGATGGATACATCTGAAATCTTATCCCAAACAAGCCCTATGTTAGCCTTCTAAGTGTCCACTATCCCAAAATACCCAAAACATGAGTTTAAACCATGTTGTCCGAAAATTAATCTTGAACTCGACAGTTGTACAATTAATTTGACCAAGCTACTGACTTCCATTGACAATACATTCTAAATATTTGAAAAGTACACTCCAAGTACATAACTTTAGACTTTTCAGTCACTCAAAAATCTTTAAAAACGAATAAGTTATAACCAAAACGATTTTTACCTAGTATCTGCCCAGACATTAGCGACAGTTTCTGACAGTTTAGCGATGAATTCTGAAAATTTAGCGACAGTTTCTGCCTAATCCGATTTAAACAAAAAAAAAACAATTTTAAACCCAAAAAACCCCGTTATTAATTACAAAATTCAAGGTCTAATTTATTTTGATTCTAGAAAATTAAAACTCTCACCCATCATATGATTAATTACTTGATTTAAACATATTTAATTAAATAAGAACAATATTTTAACTAAAGAACAATAACTTTAGGTGATCAAAACCAAAATATTTTGAAATAAACAAGCCATGCTTATATGTTAAAATTTTTTTATCTTCCACCTTATTTCAAACACGTTTTCGACACTTTACCCTCATTTTATCGACTACCAACAACTATTTTTATTTATTTGCAAGTTTTTTTACCATCTAAAACTCAAAACAAAAGATATCGTTATTCCAAAATGAATCTCCACCCTCTCAATAACTTCTACACCAAAATTACCATACAAACAAACACGTGAAATGAGGACTCGATAAATGTGTTATTGCGGAAGTTAAACAGCTCGAAGAGGAACGAGCTAGCAAACCATCACAAAAAAACAACCGATAAATAGAAGGGAATTATACATATATAGGCATATGCATACATACACTAAAATCCATCCAACGTATACTATACAAACATGTATTAACCCTCTTTCATGCAACCATACTCAAGAATCCATTGATGTTGTGGTACTTGTGTAACTATGTTGGCCACCATACTTATATAAGTCTCCTTTCACCAATGCACTCCCTCCTATGATGACACTTATAAGAATTAATACTACACATAACACATCGGTCTACCAACTCAAATAAGCACATAGATCCTACAACTCATATAAGCACATAACCACAACATAAAGTAAGATCCAAAATCCATGTATTAAAATAACGTAGCCAATGCATGAAACACATAAACTCATAATCCAGCTGAACCACCGTAGACAAAATTCAAAATGTATAAAGAACATGAAAACGTAATTAAACAAAATCCAACAATGACTAGCGTATACGACTATAGTTCAACCCGCACTATTCAAAACTCGAAAAGAAAATAAAATGTAGCTAAGTATGAACTTACAATGGTTCAATTCATACTAGTCAAAACATCGCAATAAATAACATCCAAACACATCAATTAAATATAAAATGCACACATACTCCTATGACGCCTATATGCATGGACCCTTAAGCTATAGACTATGCTACGCGACTAGGCAACCTAATGCTCTATAACCATTGTCTCTGATACCATTCTGTCACACCCCACCATGGCGGAATATGGGGCGCGACGTATGGATATCATCACAACAATAGCGTGTCTATAGAGTTAACTAAATGAAATAGAAATGTCATAAAAAAAGGTGACACAATGTCATGACAATATCTCAAACAATGCAGGCGTCTAGGTAAGTAGGTAAAAGTCCTACCTCTTACCAAAGACATACAAATAAACAAACATCAAACATATAGGTATCAAAAAATTTACTAAATCAAAAGACAAAATAAAATCTAAGAGGAAAGGGATTCCTCCTAATGCAATTCTAGCAGCCTCTAGACTCTAGCCACTTCTAACATCATCTTCTCAACTATCTCACCTGAAAATGACACTAAAATCTGTCAACACAAAGTTGGTGAGAACATAGGTTTAAGTTATCAAAATATCTTAAGAAACCTTGTCAACCGCTGTAAATAAGTTGAAGAGAACAAGTTAAAGCAATGGACCATAATGTGATAATCATGTTACATACAACTACAATCAAAGCACAATTATATCAATCAAGAACACACAATAAGAACAATGCAGCACACTATTAACAATCAAGAAGTATCCCGTCACACACACAGGAACACACCACACTATCCGGATCTTTCCCACACCACCTGTGGAAGATGAACTATATCCCCGTCGAGATATCTTGCCTCCAAAGAGACGATGCACAAGTACTCAGGACGGATCGTGCCCCACGAACCAAGAACTCAGAACCAAGAACTCAGGACGGATCGTGCCCCACGCTCCACACACATCACAACTGGTCCCATAGACGCCCATACATCTACGTACCAATCCCAATCATAACACAATCAAGATTCACATATCAGAACACATATCAAAGCACATATGAGAATACATAAGCACGCAAGTCACACAATATCACATTTATGTCCACACATTTTAAAACATAGTACTATATCATGTTAAAGAACATTGCAAGTGTCATCTCCATCCCATACTGGAAAAACATTTAAAAACGTAGCAAAATGGGACTATAAACTCACCTGATAGCACAACAAGCTAGCACTCCTACAAACCTATAAAATCATACAAAACACACTTATCTCAGGTCCTAACACCCAAGTTAAGTAACAACCACGGAGATGAATCTAATCCCCCAATTCTCACTATCTAGTTCTCCCACTACAAGCTATTCTATACGTAAAAATTCAGTTTTTCCCGGTACAGTTTACTAGTCATTAAACGACCACATGAAGTGAACTTAACACCACACTTGGATTCTACCCTACTGGAGTTATGTTTTTATATTATATAATAACTCCAAAAACCAATTTTACTTTCTACTTACATGTTTAACCCTTTCGTTTAGTCTCTACACCAAAAGTCGTTTTCATAAAGCTGATTTTCTGTACATGCTAAATGTTTGACACCAAAAGCCAGACCTAAACACCATAACTTTTAATGAAAACCTCCAGTCCTTTTATATACATTATAAAGAGTTCCTAAATCAAAAATCTTTGGCTATCTCATCCGTTTGGTTAGGTTTTGACTCAAATTCCCGAAATCCAAATTTACTCCTAAACAGCGCACTGTTTTTGTAAAAATTGTTTGACGAACTTCCCGAACTCCATTTTCGACCAAACTTACATTTTTGAAAAGTAGACTCTCTGAAATTAATTTTAAAAAAAAGAAACTCGACCAAAGGGGCTACCTACTGCCCGGAACAGTCGACACAAAACAACCCCAAAAATCAGACTGTTTTACGCTTATATGCACTAACCTTCTAAACATTATTAATTACCCTTAAATTATTAAACAAGAACCCTAAAATCATAAATGGATATTAATTACTATATTTTATAGAAAATTAATAAAACCTTAATCATCTCAATGATAGTTAATTAACATTAAAATTATGATCAATTAATAATTATATTAAGGTTGAATTGATCACTTACCTTGAAACAAGAAAAATTAATGAACCCTAATCGTAATTTCGACTTCTCTTGATATCCATGGAAGATTTAGACTTATTTTAGGTTTATTTAGGGTTATTAGTCATTTTTAGGGGTCTAGGGGTGTTTATATAGGTCTTGGTAACCTTCTGGACAAATTTAGGCCCAATTAAGACTTTTAAATGGTAATTATCCTATTTTTATTAATTTAATATTTAAAATTTCAGTTATGGGACCCACAAATTCGACTCCCCTCTGTGTTTTATCATATTTACACTTTCCCCCTCCTATTTTATGTTTACTTATACTCCTATACACTTTCGGGACCAAACCGGGCACCCTCTTGCTATTTTTCGACTTTTTACGCGATTTTTGAACTAGCCTTCATTTCTAAAAGTTTCTAAATATAGAAAGTAACTATAAAACTTATCCTAACCATATTATATATACTTAATACATACAACATAAGATACGTAAACGGAACCTCATAAAAACGCTACCCGAACTTTTCTGCAGTTCATTTCTAAACTCATTTCATTTCATTTTCAACTTATACCATGATTTACACATTCATGTGAACTCATGAGCACGAACCAACCCCATCACATCATCATATAACGTACCATGTACTACGTAAACAATGTCTAACATCATGATAAAGTCTCAAATATGAACACATAACACATAAACGCACACAAAGCACATGATCAACATCAAATAGTCAAAAGTGACAAATCCAAAATCTAGGGTTGTCACACCTATTTCCAAGGGTTTGGCATGGTTTGCCTGGTTTATTCACACTTTCTCCGGTTTTCCCCGGTCAACGTCCGATTTCGTCCGATCTCGTCCGATTTCGTCCGATCATGTCCGATTTCGTCCGTTTTGATATGTTTCGAACGGTTTAGCTCGTTTCAGCCGGATTTTGATGTGTATGACCATGTTTGAAAGTTGTACGGTTATTATATGCCAATGAAATTGTATATTGATGGAGGCATAAGTATTGAAGAACGGACTGACTTGGTTCTCGAAGCCCAAGATCGTGTGACGAAGAAGGCTTTCTTAAAATGGCCATAACTTCAGCACCGTAAGTTCGTTTTCAGCCCGTGACCTGTCAAAACAACCGAAAAAACAAGAGGAACATCGCTGTTACCATCTTTAGGCTGGTTAAGGAATTTTGAAGGCCTAAAAAGCCATTTTACTATGCTTTTTTCATTAGTTTTGTATATTATCCACCTTTGTAGGTTTCCCATGGAAAATCAATATCATTTTTCTGTTGATCAAACAATGTTAAATGTTGTTGGAGCTCACTCGTATTTTTAATATCAATTGATGGTATGCCATCATGATTTCCTTGTCTAGTAATACCACAACTACATCAACAACTAATTTGCTACATTCAAGTCTGGTTAAAACATAGCCAAACCCAACCAAAACATGCTAAAGACGACCACAACATGATCAATACAATCAAACCATAGTAGACATCCTATTTCCAAGGATTTGGCATGGTTTGCCTGGTTTATTCACACTTTCTCTGGTTTTCCCCGGTTAACGTCCGATTTCGTCCGATCACGTCCGATTTCGTCCGTTTTGATATGTTTCGAACGGTTTAGCTCGTTTCAGTTGGATTTTGATGTGTATGACCATGTTTGAAAGTTGTACAGTTAGTATATGCCAATGAAATTGTATATTGATTGAGGCATAAGTATGGAAGAACGGACTGACTTGGTTCTCGAAGCCCAAGATAGTGTGACGAAGAAGGCTTTCTTAAAATGGCCATAACTTCAGCACCGTAAGTTCGTTTTCAGCCCGTGACCTGTCAGAACGAACGAAAAAATAAGAGGAACGTCGCTGTAACCAACTTTAGGCTGGTTAAAGAATTTTGAAGGCCCAAAAAGCCATTTTACTATGCTTTTTCATTAGTTTTGTATATTATCCACCTTTGTATGTTTCCCAAGGAAAATCAATATCATTTTTCTGTTGATCAAACAATGTTAAATGTTGTTGGAGCTCACTCATATTTTTAATATCAATTGATGGTATGCCATCATTATTTCCTTGTCTAGTAATACCACAACTACATCAACAACTAATTTGCTACATTCAAGTCTGGTTAAAACATAGCCAAACCCAACCAAAACATGCTAAAGACGACCACAACATGATCAATACAATCAAACCATAGTAGAAATCCTATTTCCAAGGATTTCGCATGGTTTACCTGGTTTACTCTGATAGGCGTGTAAACACCCATCCTTTTTACCACTTAATTACAATAATAACCGAGCCAAAACGTGTATTTTATGTCTTTTATGTCGAAATTATGCGTGGTTTGTGTTTTTGGTGTGATTTCGGACGAAAAGGTGAAAAGTGGAGAAAACACGGGCATTTACGGGCTTTTATTGAAGAAAAAGATGAAAGACGAAGTCAAGAAGTCGAGAGTGCAAAAAGAACGGAAGTCCAAGACCAATTCTAAAGATTTATCGAAGAAAAAGTCAAGACGGAAGTTTATCAAAAGCCGAAAAACTCAAGTCTAATTTATTGAAGAATTACAAGACGAGTTTGAAGAAATCCCGAGACAAAGCCATTTAAAGTCCAAGATTAAGAAGATTAAAAGGCTTAAGGACTAATGGTGCAATTAACGAAAGATTAAGAAGAGAAGGACTAAGCATGCAATTAAGGAGAAAGGAAAGAGGGTAGGAAGCTTCCTAAGCACCCCTTAATCCTCCCCTATAAATAGTCATTAGGATTAATCTTTTCATTTTTGTTGGCTAATAGTGACAATTAGTTCTTCTACTTTTAATTACCTTGTCATTTATTTACTTGTCAAATTTAAATGCTTGTCTTGCACCTTAATTACCATTTAATTTCAAGTAAGTGTTCTTTTAATTCTTGTTAATCTTTATCTTTATTGTTTGATCTCATTCTACCTTTCTTTAATCTTTGATTTATATGTTTATTATTCATGTTCATGTTCTTGAGTTTTTGTCAAATTTATTAAGTGGGTTTTGATTATCTTGATTAGTTTTGTTAGTTTTGTTGTTTTGGATTGTTTGTTTATGATTAATAGTTGTTTATTTGTTAGTTTGATTTAATCTTGTGGTTGATTTAGCTTAATTTTTATCTAGATAGTGTCTTTTTCTATTTCCTTGTTCATCGCTGTTCATGTGATCTTCCCAGGTATTCTGCATCAAAAGTTATTCCGAGTGCAGGATTGTGAAGAAAGTATTCCGTATCAAAGTCGACCATCCGGAATAATTAATTATTCCGGATAAGAGTACTCTATTCGGAATCTTCAAACATTCCGGATCAAGGTTCTTAGCCAAGGTGGTCCATCCGGAATATCGAATATTCCGGATAAGGGAATTATTCCGGATAGGCAGAATATTCCGGATAGAGAAGGTATTCCGGATAGGCATAATATTCCGGATCAAGAGCTTCTACTCGGAATAAGTGACATATTCCGAGTAATGTGTTCTATTCGGAATATTATTCCGAATAGCAAGGATATTCCGGATAGAGAAGGTATTCCGGATAGGCCAAACATTCCGAATAGAGGTGTTTATTCCGGATAGGTGACATATTCCGAATATGCCATTTATTCCGGATCAAAGTTTTGGGGAAATATTCCGAGTGAAGAATAACATTCCGAACGAAGGTGACATCCCGGATGAGTGTTTATTCCGAATAAGGGTATTATTCCGGATAAGCTGATTTTCAGGTTCTTTAATTTCAGTTTTTAATTTTCTGCTTTTTAATTTCGATCTTTATTTTTCCCGCCTTTTTCCTTACTCGCACTTAAGTTTAATTGCCTTAGATTTATTTTAGCCTTGCCTTAGTTTAAGTTTTAGTTTTAGTTGCGTATTAAGTTTGCCTTAGTTAGTTTTAAGTTTGCGTTATTTACATTTAGTGCCCTTTAATTATAGTCACGTTCTTAAACACCTGCACCATTTACTTTAAATTAGACTTAGATTTAAATTACTTGCACTTGTACTTTAAAGTTTTGCACTTTTATTTTAAAAACACCCAAAAATATTTGTTTCACCAAAAACAATAGAGTCGTACTTTAAGCCGGAAATCAATTCGTTAAGATACCGAGAACAACAATTGAACCTAGCAAAATCAAATTATCAAATGGCGCCGCTGCCGGGGATACTTTATCATTTTAATTTTCGTCACGCTTTAATTACATTACTTTTCAAAGTTTTAAAATACTTGCCATTTTACTTTTAATTAGACTTATATTTATTTTAACGCCATTTTACTTGAACGGTCATTTACTTTCAAGTCTTTGCACATTTTATTTTAATACTACAACGACACACTCTTGTTTCACCAAAGAACGACTGAGTCGCACACTAAACTCATTTTTCAATTCGAAGAGATTGGTTCAACGATATTTTTAACTGGGCAAAAGTTAGTTATCAAATGGCGCCGCTGCCGGCTCTTTTCGTAAAGATTAACGGTTTTCTGTGAGAGACGCGTTGCTTTTTGGGATCCGTTCACTTGTGAGCGTTATTTTCTTGCTTAAAAAATTCAAAAAACCATAAAAATTAGAAATTGATAAAAATCCATAAAAAAAAAAAATTTCAAAAATCCAAAAAGATTTTATCTTTATTGTGTATATATATTGTATTTGTGTTTGGTTTCTTTTTCTTTTGCATTTTCAGGTGTATGCGTACTAGATCTTATAATTATCAAGAGCCCGAGACTCCAGAAGATTTAAGTATGTCAGGTGTTAACAACAACAATAATCCACCGCACCTCAACAATAACCACAATGTTCTTCCACAGCCCGATCTTCGGACAATGGAGTAGCTTTGTCAACCTACCATGTTTGGACGAGGAGGACCGATTGCGCCTATGCAAATCACGGCTCTGGAGTTTTCGTTGAAGCACCACATGATTCAGCAAGTGCAAACAAATCCTTTTAGAGTAATGCCTAATGATGAAGCCAACAAACACCTAGACAAGTTCATTACAATCACCCAAAGCATGAAGTTGCCTGGTGCCACAATGGATGTTCTTCGCCTACAAGTCTTCCCACATACTTTATCACATCACGCCGAGAAATGGTTTGATCTTCTTCCAAAGAATTCTATTCATACTTGGGATGACATGACTCAACGCTTTTTGTCGCGCTACTTTCCACCATCCATGGTCACGAGCCTTCGCAATCAAATCAGCGGTTTCATGCAAGAACCCGATGAATCTCTTTTTGATGCTTGGGAAAGATATAATGTCTTGATTGATCGTTGTCCAAACCACAACATGCTCCCTGTGACCTTAATTGATACCTTCTACAACGGTTTAACTTTTCATGCTCGTGATACGATTAATGCAGCCGCCGGTGGCACATTTATGAAAAGGAGACCCGAGGAGTGTAGAGAGCTAATTGAGAACATGACTACTCACCACAAAAACTGGGATTCCTCCGCTTCTTCAAGGAACAACCCGAGAGTCAATGTTTCTTCTACTTCAGCAAACCCTGATATGACCGAATTCACACGCATGATGACTGAAATGAACAAAAGTATCTTGCTTCTCGCTTCAAACCAACAACAACAAGTTAAAGAGGTTGCTAATCCTTGTTAAACATGCGGCGGTCCTCACTCATACACCGATTGTCCTTCTACACAAGGAAATCCGGAAAATGTGTATGCAGCTTATGGTAATTATTCACCGGAAAATTACCAAGCTCGACCTCAAGGGGATAGAAATTTGCTGAGTTACCGGTCCAACAATTACCTTTCACCCGGTTTTTCTCCTCAAAACCAAAACCCCGCCAACAACTCGAATAGAAGCAACCAAATCCCACCAAAAGCTTCTAATCCTTATCACCCACTCCCTCAACAAGCCCCACACATTAATCCCGATGTTGAAGCCATCATGAGAACCCAAGGTGAGCAAATCAAGAATCTACAGAGCTAAATTATCAATCATAAAGGAGATATTACCAAGCAAGGAAATGACATTAGATCCGAGCTTCGAGATAATATTCAATCCTCCTTCAGCACTCAAACGAATGATATAAAGAATATGCTTGCTAGTTTCTTGCCCGCAACTCAACCTTCTACTTTGAGTTCTCTACCTTCAAACACCGTCACCAATCCGCGCGCAAATGTGAGTGCTATTACTACCCGTAGCGGAATTACCATTGTCGATCCACCTATCCCGCCCCATCATCTACACCTCCTCCACCACCATTTATCCCTACTCCTCCTATACCTAGTATTAGTGCACCATTACCGTCTCCGCCTCGTCATGACGATGTTTCCAAGAAGAACCCTTCAACATCTCAACCTTTACCTACACCTACACCTTCACCACCTAAACCCAATATCCCTTATCCTTCACGTTTAGGAAAGACCAAAATGCTAACCAAGGATGACTCTCAAGTGACGAGCTATGTGAAGATGCTCTCTCAAATGAACATCAACATTAGCCTTGTTGAAGCACTTGTCCACATGCCGAAATTTGTGAAAGCATTTAAGGAATTACTTAGCAAGAAGGAAAAGTTGATTGAGCTCGCCAACACACACTTAAATGAAAACTGTTCTGCAGTTATTCTTAAAGAACTTCTGGAAAAGCTTGGAGATCCCGGTCGTTTTGTGTTACCTTGCATTTTCAACAAAACTGAATGAATTTACTGCCCTAGCTGATCTCGGGGCCAGTATTAATCTTATGCCTTGGAGTGTTTGGAAAACACTATCATTACCTGACCTCACACCAACAAAGATGACTCTTGAACTTGCAAATCGCACTCTCGCTTACCCCGTTGGTATTGCCGAAGATGTGTTCATTAAAGTTGGCACATTTACTTTCCCGGTCGATTTTGTCGTTGTTGATTATGAAATGGACCCTCGTATTCCTTTAATACTTGGTCGGCCATTCTTGAGAACCGGACGAGCTCTAGTTGATGTTGCCGAAGGTGAGCTCATCTTAAGGGTCGGGAATGATGCACAAGTTTTTAAAATGGGGAAGCTTACAAGCAAATCCTTTGGGCGAGAATCAGTGAATATGATTAATGTGCTCGATGATTTTGTCATCTACAACAATCCGCTATTCGACTCTTGCATTGATAATCCACTGTTTCATGATGATGTGGATGATTCTCTCTCCAATTTGGAACCTTCTCCCATTTACGATTCTCCACCGATCTTTGATGCTTATGATGATGATTCTAGCTCAGATTCGGATGATTTTGATGATTGTACTTCCGAGTATCCCGAGATGCCCACATTCGATGATTTTGATGAGGCCGATACTCTTTCGAGCGATTCTTCCCATGATGAAGATCCTCCGCCATCACTCGATCCTACTTTGGACGATTACTCATTTGAGGAAGATTTCTTTACGTTTCTCAACACTTACTTCCCTCATGAGAGTGATGCACCTCCTTTAGATTTTGAAGATTATCGTCTTGATCCTACTTTGGATTTGAAGAACATTCTTTCAAAGGAGAAGAAACCGGCCGACACCAATATCCGCAGCACATATGATTTAACACCTCTTTGTCCACCTTCTGAGGACGAGGTTGTGCATCTTCTTCGCGGATCTTCTTCCCATTCTGCTGAGCCTGAGTGCTATTTTCCCCTAAAGGAAAAGGTGTTCGACCCCGATATCGATATTCTGCAGCCATCTCAGTATCCACCTGATGAAATAAAAGGAAATATCTTTGGAACTATTGAAGACATGCTTGCACCACTTCACCCTTGCTTCCACCGTGCTCCATCGCTGCTTAAGGGAACCTTGCCTACTCTTCTTTGGCTTGACTTGTTCGACTTAAGCTTGTGCTATTTGATGGACGAAAACTATGTCTTTGATCCCGGTGGATATGTTTCATGCTTCTTCCTATGATGATCAAGGTCGAGTCAGGCTCACGACTCGGTTAACAAAAATCAAGCGCTTCTTGGGAGACAATCCATGCATCTATCTTTTAGCTTTCTTTATCCTAAGTGTAGGGGAGACCCGTTGTTGTTTGCTATTTCCTCTCCTCTCTTAATCAGGGATTCGAGCTCAATGATCCACTCTTGATGATTCTTGACGACCCGTGATTTTGTGTTCCCTTCTTCCCGGTTCTATCCTAAACTCTTTTCGATTCACTATTTTATATTTTCTCAATATTAAAATAGGAATCTCATTAGTTGTCTTTTCCTTAGCGAGATTTAAACAACGTGTACAATGTCCTAAGTGTAGGGTAGTTTACTCCCACATGCTTAAACATTGAGGACAATGTTTATATTAAGTGTAGGGGGGACTTCTATCGAAGTTAAGTGGTCTTTTCCTTGTATTTGTCCTCATTTTAACCAGAAAATCAATTTTTCGACATTTTTCAAAAATTTTGATCTATTTTGGCCCATTGGCCCATTAGTTTTTCCCTTTGTATAGTTATTTTTCCTTGCTAGAATAAAATTTTAATAAAGTGGTTTTTAATTTTCAAGCGTTGTGAATCTTTTGACTCAACCCGAGTTTACTTATCTAATTTACTCTAGATAGTATCCTTAACGTGTTTAAGTCAAGTTTTACTAGGCTTTTATATAGGGAGCTATAAAACGCGAAAGTCTTAACTCTCACGGGTTAAGAACAAGAACTTTTCGCAAGTTCCTATAATTGATCCTAGAGAGTCGTTTATCAAGGGAACTTTAAAATGTGATTTCTAAACTTGAAAAAGTCTAAGAATTTGCAAGATCCTATAGGCGACTCGAAAACCCAAAACTTTGATTTAATAGGCTAAGCATCCACGAGTCTCATTACTTGAGATTTTAAACTGTGGAGAATGAGAGATGATAGAGCCAATTATAAGTTTGGTATTCTTTCGTGAATTTATGTGAGTTAATTATGAGCCTATTCTCCCATCGCTTGCTAATAAATTTATCTGCAATAAATAAGGTTGTACGATTTGAAAAGTTACTTAGCTTCTAGCCCAAGATCGTTTGAAAGTTGCTCGGTATGGAATTAGAGTTCATAGCCAAGGCATAACTTATTGAAGCGGGATGCGAAGATTGGCCAGTCCAAAAAGGTCCTAACAAGACATGAGGGCTACATTGTGTTGCTAAAGATCCAAGTGATGTGAAGAATCATTTTTCAAAAATCAATATGAAGGATCGAGACACACGATGAAAAGCAAAAACTCCCCAAAAGTCATGGAGAAGTGTATCCGAAAAGACCCTAGCAAGGAATGAGGATAAATAGATCCAAGTAAAAAAGGAGGCGGATCGTTGTATATCAGAGTCAAAATAAAGATTGGAGAAAAATGAAGAAGTCGTGGTCCAAGTATGAATCTCTCAAAACTTCAAGTGAAGAAATTCCTGTATGAAGAGAAGACCATTATTTCATGAACGTTTCTCAAGATTTGAAGTATGAAGTCGCTGCCAAATATCGGTCCTAGAAAGGTCTCAAATCGCGAAGCGAGTTATGCCAAGATATGAACTTTATGAGGTCTCGAGAAGCAGTTTTAAAAGATTTTGTCCTTTAGCTAACTATTGATTAAATCGTTCACTTTATTTTCGGACTAAATAACTATCGAAATAAGTCAACAATGCATCCTTGTGATCATTCAAGACAATAATAAAATATAAGTGATACACCTAGGAATAAGGGAGTCTAAGTGAATAATTGGCCCACATGAGTTCGTGTTAGTTTGCTAAATTATAATAACAATGATCTCGTTTTTAAGCTTGGTTTGGAGAAAGTGAAAACTTGAGAATGATGATTATTCATGACATTTCCAAAACCCAAGGTATGCTTTTTATTTCTTTATTTTCTTCCATTGAATGTTTATAATTTTCTATCTCTTTAATAAAGGCCAACGTGGATTGATTATGATGAAAAATGTAATCTTGCTTTGTAACTAATGCATTGCATGAGGACATTGCAATGGTCAAGTGTAGGGGATTTGATAGGTGTGTAAACACCCATCATTTTTACCACTTGATTACAATAATAACCGAGCCAAAACG